>JANAVB010016628.1:0-72004 GCA_029216955.1 Iris pallida | reverse complement strand
GCAACATCTGCAGCAGCAGAAGGGACCACAGGGGAACTTATACCTAGCTCTTGAGCCATAGCCGGATCAGGTTTCGAAGCCAGATTATTTGGCTGACGTCATCAGGTCATGTTTATTTGCATACTTTCTAGCTCTATGCTTGTTTGATTCTGGTCATCTCATAGCTTCCTATCATTAGAGTTTATGCAAGAACATCACTTAGTATCTACACCTACTGCGGAGATTAGTAGAGTAATGACGGGAGGAGGACCAGTGCCTATTAGAGCTAGCTATAGATGCTCTATTATGATAGCCGGGAGAGAGTTCGAGGGGCGATTCTTTGTGATACCACTCCCCGGTTATGATATCATATTGGGGATGGACTGGCTTAGCTATGCCCATGCATCTATAGATTGCCATGAGGGTAGTATTTTGTTCAGTCCTCCAGGCACAGCACCATTCAGTGTCAGGAGGACAGGGTCGGAGATCAGCCTAGAGCCGAACTGTTGTGCGACAGTCGGGGACGCAGCACCGCCACACCCTATCATTAGGGAGTTTATGGATGTATTCCCAGAGGATCTTCCAGGGCTTTCGCCTGACAGAGACGTGGAGTTCACTATAGATCTAGTGTCGGGTTCATCACCAGTATCCTGGGCTTGCTATAGAGTGAATCCCAAGGAGGCCATAGAGATGAAAGAGCAGATTGATGACCTGTTGAAAAAGGGTTTCATTCGATCCAGTGCTTCTCCATGGGGAGTGCCAGTGCTCTTTGTGCCTAAGAAGGATGGTACAGTCCGGTTGTGTATTGACTATCGGGCCTTGAATGCCATCACTATCAAGAACAAATATCCTCTGTCCAGGATAGATGATTTGTTCGACCAGTTGAGCGGGGCGAAGGTGTTTTTCAGGATAGATTTGAGATCCGGGTACCACCAGGTGAAGGTTAGGCCAGCAGACATCCAGAAGACGACGTTCAACACGAAGTACGGGCAGTACGAGTTTCTGGTGATGCCATTTGGTCTCACAAATGCGCCAGCTGTCTTTATGAATTTGATGAATAAGACATTTCACCAGTATCTGGATAAGTTCGTCGTAGTGTTTATCGACGACATCCTGATATACTCGAAGACGCCAGAGGAGCATGCAGAGCACTTGCGGATAGTTTTGGGGATTCTGAGGCAGGAGAGATTGTTTGCCAAATTGCCGAAGTGCGAGTTCTTTTTAGACCGAGTGGAGTTTCTTGGCCATGTAGTCACTGGAGATGAAATCTCGGTAGATCCCAGAAAGGTTGCTGCAGTTGAGACGTGGAAGGCTCCGACGTCAGTTTCAGAGATCAGGAGCTTTCTGGGTTTAGCAGGCTATTACAGGAAGTTCGTCCAGGACTTTGCTAGGATAGCTGAACCCATGACAAAGCTGACGCGAGGACGCAGAGTACATTTGGTCAGAGGACTGCCAGACAGCATTTGAGAAGCTGAAGAGGAGGCTGACGACCGCTCCAGTTCTGACTTTACCTTCAGGTTCTGGAGGTTTCACCATATACAACGATGCTTCTGGGAAGGGGCTAGGATGTGTTCTACAGCAGCATGGGAAAGTAATTGCTTATGCATCTAGGCAATTGCGGACTCATGAGAGAAATTATCCTATCCATGACCTAGAGTTAGCTGCGGTGATCTTTGCACTCAAGTTATGGAAACATTACTTATACGGAGAGCGTGTGGAAATCTTTACTGACCACAAAAGCTTGAAGTATGTGTTCACGCAGAAAGAGCTGAACATGAGGCAAAGACGATGGTTGGAGTTGATGAAGGACTTCGAGATCGATTTATAGTATCACCCCGGGAAGGCAATGTGGTGGCGGATGTGCTGAGCAGGCATCCGATGGCATGGTACCTGATGATTGATTGGCATTTGTGGGAGGATCTGGAGAAGCTCGGTATCGAGCTAGTTCGGCCAGGATCAGTGATACAGATGATGGCGCTTGACATTCAGTCAGGTTTGATGGAGCAGATCCGGAAGGCACAGTCTACAGATGAGAGCCTTCGCAGACTTCGACCCCAGGCGTTAGCTGGATTGCTAGATGATTTCACTATAGCAGAGGATGGATCCTTGAGGCATGGCAGCCGATTGTGCGTGCCGAAGGGAGAGCTGGTAGAGGCAGTCTTACAGGAGGCGCACCGATCGAGATATTCTATTCACCCTGGTGCTAACAAGATGTACCGTGACTTGCGGGAACATCTTTGGTGGCACGGGATGAAGAGGGATGTATCACGTTTTATTTCGAGATACCTAGTTTGCTAGCAGGTCAAGGCGGAGCGCCAGAGGCCAGCTGGTTTGTTGCAGCCGTTACCCATTCCCGAGTGGAAGTGGGAACATATTATGATGGACTTCGTTTCAGGGCTTCCTCGTTTCGAAGGAGGGAAGGATGCCATCTGGGTCATCGTAGACAGGCTGGCGAAGTATGCGCACTTCATACCCTTCAAGGTGGGGCTTTCCTCCGAGAAGTTGGCAGAGCTATACATGCAGCAGATAGTTCGCCTACACGGAGTACCGGTGAGCATCGTGTCAGACAGAGACAGCAGATTTACATCCCACTACTGGAGGAGCTTGCAGGAGGAGTTGGACAGTAGGCTCAAGTTCAGTATGGCGTACCACCCGCAGACAGATGGGCAGTCCGAGAAGACGATACAGACACTGGAGGATATGCTGAGGACCTGCGTGCTGGACTTCGGAGGATCATGGGAGAGCCATCTGCACTTGGTAGAGTTTTCATACAACAACAGCTACCAGGCCAGTATTGGTATGTCTTCTTTCGAGGCGCTTTATGGACGACGATGCCGTACACCGCTCTTTTAGGATGATGTCGGGGACAGAGTTATGCTTGGGCCAGAGATGATCACGGATACAGCAGAGAAAGTCGGGATGATCAGAGACAGGCTCAGAGTAGCTCAGGATAGGCAGAAACACTGGGCTGATGCTAGTCACAGGCCGATGGAGTTCGCAGACGGTGATATGGTGCTAGTGAAGATATCACCTACTCGAGGGACGATCCGGTTCGGACGAGGAGGGAAGCTGAGCCTCAGATACATCGGGCCATTCGAGATACTTGGCAGGATCGGAGAGGTAGCTTACAGGGTTGCACTTCCACCCAATCTAGCAGGAGTTCACGATGTCTTTCACGTATCTCAGCTGAGGAGATATGTTCCAGACCCCAGTCATGTGCTAGATCATTCAGAGTTGGAGATCGGACCGAGCCTTGCAGTTACTGAGCAGCCCGTAGAGATATTGGCAGGAGTGAGAAGAGGCTGAGGAAGAAAGTCATACCCATAGTACGAGTAGCTTGGAGCCATCACTCTCCGGGTGAATCTACTTGGGTGAGGGAGTCGGACATGAGGAAGAGATATCCTTACTTGTTCGACCCAACAGCTGCGAGGGAACCACCGTTCCCGCTGATACCTTAGAGGTTAGTTTCGATCGTAACCTTAGTCATTTGTTGCATTGCTTGTTATGTTAGAATGTTTGTAGAGTCTTCTATCCTTGTGAATTTTGAAGACGAAATTTTCAAGGAGAAAAGATTTGTAAGCCCCTAAATTTGAAAATAATATTTTTATAATATTAAATAGCTTTTATATATTTAAAATGAATTATATGCTAGGAATTTTTCTAGAATTTTAAAATAATTTTTAAGTAGTTTTTAAATCAAAATATATCATATTATAATTAATTGAATTGTTTAATATCAATTTGTAATACTTTTAATTGTTTTAAACACTTTTTGCAAAAATCATTTGTCTGTGCAAATTAAAATTTGTACAGAACCAAAACGGGAGTCTTTATACAAATTAAATATTTGCAATAGCTAAGGCGGTGGGCTTTTATGTAATATCCCAATCTTCAGGGGGTTTTCTGCAAAACCCTAAACCCAACTGCCCCCGACGACCGTGCGCTGTCGTGGTCTCCGGCATACACTCGCCGTAACCCTAACCTAATCCTAATCTAAGGACCTAAATCAATCGTCCTACTCGCCTATAAATGCTCCACAGACCGTAACCCTAACCCTACTTCATTTTCGACCACCACGACCACCCTCTCCCCCACTTCTTCTTCGTCGAAACCCTAACTCCGGCCACCCAGCGCCACCTCCCCAGCCACCTTCACCACCCACAACCACCACCACCACCAAGTTCGCCGAGGCCAGCCGAGTGCAGCGCCACCCAAGCGCCTCGACGCCGACGCTTCCTCCGCCCTATCGCCGCACCAACAGCCCGTTCGACTTGGACACATACGTGTCAGTTCTATTTCGTGTCGTATTAGTGTCTCGTACTCACATATGCGACTCGCCTGGACACGAAGACTCTAATGGTAAGTCAGGACACGGCTGACTTGGGTCGTGCGTGTCATGCATAGTCAGGACACTTGGATTCGGCCTTTCTTCGTGTCCCTAACAGTCAGGACACGAAGTTCGGCTATCGGGTTTAAACCCATTAAACCTAAAAACCTAATAACTAAAACCCTAATCCATTTCCTAACACACGACTCGGGCTGACCCCTGGCCAACCCGAGCGCGCTGAGACCCGATGTAACACCCTGTTTTCTGAAATTGGGGATTTTTTTTGAAAATTTATTTTTTATTATTTATTAAGTGGTATTTTAGTCATGGTATGATTTTCTGGTGATTTTAGTTAGGTTAAACCATTTCTAAAGTCATGCTAAGTCATGACTTATGACTTTGTGATTTGGTTAGTATAACATAGTGTAAACCCTAGTTTTCAATAACCTAGAGACTAACCATAATCATGTGAGCCTAGCCATAGGTTTAGAACATCAAATTAGGGCTTTTTAGCCTAAAAGATATTTTGGTAAATTTCTAGGAATTATTTAGAATTATTTGGATTTATGTATTTTTATTATATTTAATTGTTGATTAGTGTCATGTTAGTCCCTAACCTAGTTTAGCACTAATCTAGAGGTTAGCAACTAACCTAGAAGACTAATGTTAGATATTAGCTTATGTATAAATATCTAGTTAGATAAATATCTAGATATTCCTTTTTTTAGATATTTAGAACCTAAATATCTAACCCCCTTAGTCAAAGACTTAGGGGCTAAGTTTGCAAGTGGTAGGACACCCTCCCCTACCCCCATGGCAGCCAAGGGTACCCCCCACACTACCCCCTTCCTATTTAATCCCATTCCATTCATTCATGAATAATTTGCATGAATTAAAACCTAGAAAAATCCTATTTTCTTCAAACACCCACAACTTCCACAAATTTGAACCAAATCACTCCTAGTCTTTTGCTTTGGGTTCCTACAACCTAGAGGGTGCTAAGGGAGGCTAGCAAGCTGGACACAAGGACTTGGACACCAACAAGTGGATAGGACACACCCCCCTCTCTTATTGAGTTTCCTTTGAAAATTGCATCAATAGGTAAATGTCCATAAACCATGTTAATATTGTGTTTTCTCTTCATATTTGTATGCATCTAGGTACTAGGCTGTGTGTCAAGTTTGGTAGGATTTTGAGTTGGTTTGGTGTCCGTATCGGACACGTATCTAGGGTTTTATGCAAGTGTTTGATGTATTGCCTCTGTGAATTAAATGTTATTATTTTCGAAAACTATTTGAACAAGTTTTTAGCCCTATAGGTGTAGATCATAGAACCATAACTCTGAGCACACTTCGAGTTGTCCGTGTCCAAAACAGGACACGAACACACTGTTAACCACACTGTGACACTGAAAAACCCCACTGTTAGACACTTACTGTCGCGTCCACACGTGTCGTGGACACGATACAGGAACTTGGACACATGCCCTGACACCCCACCTATCCTAGGACACGACCACGACACCATAGGTTGCACACACGTGGCCCTAGACTGGCCGACACGCGTGCACGATGCAGCACGACACTGCGTGCGGCTCCCCTGCTGTACATCTCGTGCTTGCTGCATGTGACACGTGGACACGTGCCACTTGGCACAGAGGTGGGGGCACCCTCTGACAAGCCCTCCCTCGAGTCTCACAACTTCTCGTGTCGTATCGGACACGAAATTGCCTCTGCACTGGTCACTCACTGACAGCACACACGTGGAAATTAGGCTCTGATACGGGCTTCCCATTTGGACACGGCGACACGTGGACACCATACAGACACACTGACACCTAGCCTGACCCTAGGCAACCTAGGGACACGAGCACGAGACATGGGTGCGTGTGTGTCGTGTCCTAGAGTGAACTGCACGCGTGCACGACGCTGTGCACGCGTGGGTGTATCCTAGTTTACCCGTGTGGTGTTTTCGTGTGTTTTGACACATAAATCCGTGTCGAGGTGTCGTGTCAGGTACCTAGGACACTAGGGCATGTTGTGGGACACAGTTACCAACCAATAGGATCGAGCCTTAGCTCGTGTTGGTGTGAGAATTTAGGTTTGCATAGTTTCGGGTAAACAGTCCACTGTTTCCAGTTTTGGTATTATTTCCAGATTTGTAAATCGAATTTCAAAACCTATTTTGATCTGTTTTATACTTTGTATTAGTGTATTTAGTATGTATATACGTAGTATATGTATGTGAGAGTATGGGCGAGTTTTGGGGAAAAATGGTTGTGTGTAGGTGTAGTTGTGTGGTATACACATGTTGTGTGTATGTGGACTGTGTGTGTGTGTTGGGAGCCAATTTCTGGTTCCAGAATTTCTAGAACCTCTCCCCCCCATTCCTGTTCTCTCATACTCTCTTGCTCTCTCTCTCACTGTCCAGTCACTCTCTCTCTCTCTGTCTAACTCTCTCTCACTAACTCTCTCTATATCCCTCTCTCTATTTCCCTCTCTATATATATAATATATATTTATATTAGTATAGATAATTATTGGTAATATAGTTGATATATATTGGGTATTATATATGTATATGTATGTATTTAGGTGTGTGTGTGTTGGGGTTGTTTCCTGTTCTCAGGAAACTGAGAACAGTTCCCCCCTTGACTGTTAAGTCTCTCTCTCTTTCACTTTCTCTCTCACTCTAAGTCTCTCTCTTACACTCTCTTCCCTCTATGTATATATAGTGTATATATTAGGTTATAATATATATGTATATATATATATATGATATATATATTTATATATATATTTGTATAAATTCTCATGTAGTGTCATTATATATATAGATATGGGTGATATATTAGTATTCATATTATATATATAGGTAGTTAGATAGTGTCTATTTATATATATGATATATATATATATATATGTATAACTTCTAGTTATAGGTTGTATAGAAACCTATGACTATGGCCTATGGCCAAGTATTTAGCCTATGGCTTGGGCTAGTCCTAATGGCCCAAAACCCAACTTGTTTGACCTTGTTGATCTTGTTTGACCTTATTTGACTTAGTATGACTTCCTGTGATCTAGTTTGACTATTAGAGTTGACCAAGAGTTGACTTTGACCAGATTGACCTAGAATCATGTAGTATGCATTGATACTTTATTTTTACCATTGTGGATACATTGTGACTTATATTGCTCTGATTAGGAGCCATACACCTCTCCTCAGACAGTATATCTTCTTCAGACATTCAGTTATCAGGCGAGTACATTCTCTGACCGTTTCATATTTGCTAGGATTTATATTCTTGCTCTAGATTACTTTACTTGATGCTGACACGATTGTTATCATAGATTGGTACTATATGGATCTTTTAATGAGATGTTATCCCCTCGGGAGCATCAGATACAGCATGTTTGTGCTTTTCACGAATCATCATGTATCTCTATGCTTTCATAGATTCACGAATCGCTTGTGACTCATGTACTCTCATGCTCACAGAGCCTCTCATGAATCTCCCATTTATGGGCTTATCATGAATCTTAACATAACTTGAACGGATCCTTGTGTATTGATTGGGGATGGGGAGTGAAAATAGTCATGTGGATATTACCCCAGTAGCTGTAGTCATGAATCACTCCTAGCTGTAGTCATAAATCTCCTATGCTATTTTACATGTCATATTTTACTCTGACTCACTAGACACTGCTAGTTCTCTATTATAGTAGATATTTTATTACAGTTATCTCTTTTGCTACATGTATCTTCTTCACATTTCCTGTATTTTACTCTATTGTATGCTTTATATTTCCTATCATACTATGAACTGCGTGAGATGTATTGTGCTCGTTCCTGTCCTGACTGGACCTGTTGAAAATATTATAGAGGATGAGGATGAGGCCCTGGTGTCTACCTATTGGAGCAGGACTAGATGATACTTATGTTGTGGACCCTCAGCAGGATCCACCTGCAGCTGAGGATGTTGTTCCAGTAGTCTAGACCAGTTTAGTCTAGGCAGTCTTTCTATATTATCATTTTGTCTCACATTCTGAGTTGTATTTTGAGATGTGGAGATGTATAGACTCTTAGACTTATTGTATTATGAGTTGACATTCTGATGTTATGTTATCCTAGACACTTGGACTTATTTCATCTATTCTACTGTTCTCTTTGAGTTACTGTCTATCTATCTATCTTTCATTCTTCTACCTATGTGATTGAGATTATTTTCTGTTTGTCACCTCCATTCGGAGAGTATAAACTGTACAGGTACTTTATATTGTTAGATGATTAACCTAGGACAGCGTTCTACCGCCGACACTGCGGCGTAGGCTGGTCGTACCCACTTCTCGTGCCCTTACTCTAGGGTGCGGGTCGTGACACATTTTTAGTGGTGGCCCACGCAGGTCCAGTTTATGTAGTGGTATTCGAACTAGAGTATCACTACAGTCTGATAGGATTTGAGGAATAGGCTTAGAGAGAGTGGATACTCAATCACAATTAGGCAATTTCCATGGATTTGAATCTACTGACTATTGTTCAAATCTGTATAATCTATTTCATATTGTCCTTTGATACTATCATCCTTGTATCGTTATTGACTTCCTTATTGATCTGTCTTCAGGATGGTGGAGACACGATCACAGCGTCTCGGTCCAGGTGACACCACTGAGAGGTCTGCCACCTCTCGTCCAGCTCACCAGGACCCGGGGACCACAGCTCCCCTTACTCCAGCTCATGTGGGAGCTTCTGCCACATTTGGGGGTACACCTCTACTTATTCGGGGGCCATCCTAGCTACCCCAGACATGCCTCCCCCGCAGTTTCGTCAGCCACAGTTTCAGCAGCACCAGCAGCACCAGCAGGAGTTCCAGCAGCAGATGCCATCTGGATTTGTGGATGCTGCACAGATGTTACATATTTCCAGCAGTTCCTAGAGTCGCAGCAGACCCAGCAGCAGCGTCAGACGACATTTCCAGAGGCATTGATGAGGTCCATCAGCTGGCTAGAGTGACGATGGAGAGGTTGGCAGTCCCACAGGGAGGATTGGGACAGCCGCGACAGCAGAGGATTCCGGGCATACAGGACTTCAAAAAGATGAACCCCAGGGACTTCTTGGGGACAGAGGGATACTTTATGCTGATGACTGGATTGTGCACATTGAGGAGATTTTTCGACTGGCGGAGATACCAGCCGGACTACAGATAGAGGCAGCAGCCAGCCAAATGCGGGATCTTGCCCGTACCTGGTATCAGACGGACCCGAGAGTAGGCACTCCAGGGCAGACATGGGGAGCTTTCAAGGAGCTCTTCAAGGGGAAGTTTTTCCCAGATCAGGCAGTCAGTGCTTTGGAGACCCAGTTCGAGAACCTGGTTCAGGGGAACCAGACTGTAGAGGAGTATTTCGGTGAGTTTTGCCGGTTGAGCAGATTTGTAGAGGGCCTTAGCGAGACAGCAAAGGCGAGGAGGTTCAGGAAGGGCTTGGTCAAGGAGGTCAAGTCCTTGACCAAGAGTGACTGGAATGCCACTTTTGAGGATATCCTAGCATAGCGCGATGGCGGCTGAGGATGATCTTGAGTTGAAGCTCAAGAGGGGCCGTGATACACAGGGAGCAGGCAGCAGTAGAGGTCAGGCCAAGAGGCCTCACTATCAGCATCAGCAGAGACAGCCACAGCAGTATCAGCAGCCGAGGCAGACAGCAGCCTCCGAGACAGCAGACTACCAGTTGTCCCTACTGTAAGAAATCGGGACATGGATGGGGAGATGCAGGAAGAGGTTGGGCTCGTGCCTACTAGTGGGGCAGCAGACCACCAGCTGAGGGAGTGTTTCCAGTTCACAGGCAGAGTAGCACAGGGAGCAGCACCAGGAGCAGGAGCCAAGGCTCCGGTAGGACAGCAGCAGAGAGGACCGTTACAGCCACAGCAGCAGAGATTTTTGCAGTTTCAGCAGCAGGCTGGAAAGAGGTCAGCAAGGGCGTGCTTATGCCCATGACAGTTGAGGATGCTCAGGCAGTTGGCGATGTGCTTGCAGGTTCTGTTCTTCTAAAATCCATTCCCACCTTGCTTCATTATATCTATCTTGAAATCCAATTCCATCTGCTCCTACTTGTTCTTTATTAGTGATCAATTTTGACCTGGTAGTTCCTTTTGATTTTGTCGATTGTTTGTTTGTTTCTCCTCTTACTTAGGAGTAGGAGTAGGAGTAGGAGTAGCTTTAGCTATTAATATAATTCCTTGAATAACTTCTTTTGTCAAGGAACTTCCTTTAAAGGAATGTGTTATGCTTTTTGACTTAGAATTGACAGAGTAGCTCTGACCATAGAATGGTAGCCCTTTTAGCCCTGTGATTATTGTTTCCTTATTTTCCAAGTCTATACCTATGACCAGGACTGTCCCACCTAACCTGTCCTTTACACTACTATTTCATCATGATTTTTGGTTCAATTTAGGCCATAGACTTTCCCACTCTGAATTATGGTCACCGTAGGCACGTTACCGTGACTTTTAAATTTGGAGCACAAGACTAGTTGTTTTCTCAAAACAAATTCCACATACATGACCTAGACATGACATAACACCCATGACCTTAGTGTCCCACTCAGACATACCATTGTGTGCCTCATTTGCTTAGTACGATTTTCCTGACCGAGGCTCCATCCTGATTTACCCCATAGAGTTACTTTTGATTTCGATTTGAATTAAGGACACCTTATGACCTAAAACTGCCAGCCAATTTTTGGACATGACCCAGTATTGTCTACTACCCATATTTTGCTTATTTGACCTTGTATGTTGCCTAGGTAGTGGCTTCGTCCCTGATTGTTGGAGGTTTGACCTAGGAGGAGTACGACTATCTAAATTTTGAGGACGAAATTATTTTAAGGTGGGTAGACTTGTAACACCCTGTTTTCTGAAATTAGGGGATTTTTTTGAAAATTTATTTTTATTATTTATTAAGTGGTATTTTAGTCATGGTATGATTTTCTGGTGATTTTAGTTAAGTTAAACCATTTCAAAGTCATGCTAAGTCATGACTTATGACTTTGTGATTTTGGTTAGTATAACTTAGTGTAAACCCTAGTTTTCAAAAACCTAGAGACTAACCATAATCATGTGAGCCTAGCCATAGGTTTAGAACATCAAATTAGGGCTTTTTAGCCTAAAGGGTATTTTGGTAAATTTCTAGGAATTATTAGAATTATTTGGATTTATGTATTTTTATTATTATTTAATTGTTGATTAGTGTCATGTTAGTCCCTAACCTAGTTTAGCACTAATCTAGAGGTTAGCAACTAACCTAGAAGACTAATGTTAGATATTAGCTTTATGTATAAATATCTAGTTAGATAAATATCTAGATATTCCTTTTTTTTAGATATTTAGAACCTAAATATCTAACCCCCTTAGTCAAAGACTTAGGGGCTAAGTTTGCAAGTGGTAGGACATCCTCCCCTACCCCCATGGCAGCCAAGGGCACCCCCCTACACTACCCCCTTCCTATTTAATCCTATTCCATTCATTCATGAATAATTTGCATGAATTAAAACCTAGAAAATCCTATTTTCTTCAAACACCCACAACTTCCACAAATTTGAACCAAATCACTCCTAGTCTTTTGCATTGGGTTCCTACAACCTAGAGGGTGCTAAAGGAGGCTAGCAAGCTAAACACAAGGACTTGGACACCAACAAGTGGATAGGACACCCCCCCCTCTCTTATTGAGTTTCTTTGGAAATTGCATCAATAGGTAAATGTCCATAAACCATGTTAATATTGTGTTTTCTCTTCATATTGCATGCATCTAGGTACTAGGGAACTGTGTGTCAAGTTTGGTAGGATTTTGAGTTGGTTTGGTGTCCGTATCGGACACGTATCTAGGGTTTTATGCAAGTATTTGATGTATTGCCTCTGTGAATTAAATGTTATTATTTTCGAAAACTATTTGAACAAGTTTTTAGCCCTATAGTGTAGATCATAGAACCATAACTCTGAGCACACTTCGAGTTGTGTCCGTGTCCAAAACAGGACACGAACACTGTTAAACCACACTGTGACACTGAAAACCCCACTGTTAGACACTTACTGTCGTGTCCACACGTGTCGTGGACACGATACAGGAACTTGGACACATGCCCTGACACCCCACCTATCCTAGGACACGACCACGACTATAGGTTGCACACACGTGGCCCTAGACTGGTCGACATGCGTGCACGATGCAGCACGACACTGCGTGCGGCTCCCCTGCTGCTGCACATCTCGTGCTCGCTGTACGTGACACATGGACACGTGCTACTTGGCACAGAGTGGGGGCACCCTCTGACAAGCCCCCCTCGAGTCTCACAACTTTTCGTGTCGTATCGGACACGAAATTGCCTCTGCACTGGTCACTCACTGACAGCACACACGTAGAAATTAGGCTCTGATATGGGCTTCCCCATTTGGACACGGCGCACGTGGACACCATACAGACACACAACACACCTAGCCTGACCCTAGGCGAACCTAGGGACACGAGCACGAGACATGGGTGCGTGTGTGTCTGTCCTAGAGTGAACTGCGCGTGCACGACGCTGTGCACGCGTGGGTGTATCCTAGTTTACCCGTGTGGTGTTTTCGTGTGTTTTGACACATAAATCCGTGTCGAGGTGTCGTGTCAGGTACCTAGGATACTAGGTATATTGTGGGACACAGTTACCAACCAATAGGATCGAGCCTTAGCTCGTGTTGGTGTGAGAATTTAGGTTTGCATAGTTTCGGGTAAACAGTCCACTGTTTCCAGTTTTGGTATTATTTCCAGATTTGTAAATCGAATTTCAAAACCTATTTTGATCTGTTTTATACTTTGTATTAGTGTATTTTAGTATGTATATACGTAGTATATATGTATGTGAGAGTGTGGGTGAGTTTTGGGGAAAAATGGTTGTGTGTAGGTGTAGTTGTGTGTGTATACCATGTTGTGTGTATGTGGACTGTGTGTGGTGTGTTGGGAGCCAATTTCTGGTTCCAGAATTTCTGGAACCTCTCCCCCCCATTCCTGTTCTCTCATACTCTCTTGCTCTCTCTCTCACTGTCCAGTCACTCTCTCTATCTCTGTCTAACTCTCTCTCACTCTAACTCTCTCTATATCCCTCTCTCTATTTCCCTCTCTATATATATATGTTATATGTATAGATAATTATTGGTATATATAGTTGATATATATTGGGATATAATGTATATGTATGTATTTAGGTGTGTGTGTTGGGGTTGTTTCCTGTTCTCAGGAAACTGAGAACAGTTCCCCCCTTGACTGTTAAGTCTCTCTCTCTTTCACTTTCTCTCACTCTAAGTCTCTCTCTTACACTCTCTTCCCTATATGTATATATGTAGTGTATATATAGGTTATATATATATATGTATATATATATATATATATTGATAGATATATATTTGTATAAATTCTCATGTAGTGTCATTATATATATAGATATGGGTGATGATATTATGTATATTATTCTATTGATATATAGGTAGTTAGATAGTGTCTATGTATATATATATATATATATATATATATATATATATATATTATATATATATTATATAATATATATATATCTATATATATCTATATAGTATATTATGTTAACTTCTATAGGTTTAGAAACCTATGACTAGGCCTATGGCCAGTTTAGCCTATGGCTTGGGCTAGTCCTAATGGCCCAAACCCAACTTGTTTGACCTTGTTGATCTTTTGACCTTATTTGACTTAGTATGACTTCCTGTGATCTAGTTTGACTATAGAGTTGACCAAGAGTTGACTTTTGACCAGATTGACCTAGAATCATGTAGTATGCAGTATCTTTATTTTTCACCATGTGGATACATTGTGACTTATATTGCTCTGATTAGGAGCCATACACCTCTCCTCAGACAGTATATCTTCTTCAGACATTCAGTTATCAGGCTGCAACCGAGTACATTCTCTGACCGTTTCATATTTGCCAGGATTTAATTCTTGCTCTAGATTACTTTACTTGATGCTGACACGATTGTTATCACGGATTGGTACTATATGGATCTTTTCATGAGATGTTATCCCCCTCGGGAGCATCAGATACAGCATGTTTGTGCTTTTCACGAATCATCATGTATCTCTATGCTTTCATAGATTCACGAATCGCTTGTGACTCATGTACTCTCATGCTCACAGACCCTCTCATGAATCTGTCATTTATGGGCTTATCATGAATCTTAACATAACTTGAACGGATCCTTGTGTATTGATTGGGGATGGGGGAGTGAAAATAGTCATGTGGATATTACCCCAGTAGCTGTAGTCATGAATCACTAGCTGTAGTCATGAATCTTCTATGCTATTTCACATGTCTATATTTTACTCTGACTCACTAGACACTGCTAGTTCTCTATTATAGTATATTTCATTACAGTTATCTCTTTTGCTACATGTATCTTCTTCAGCGTTTCCTGTATTTTACTCTATTGCATGCTTTATATTTTCTATCATACTATGCACTACGTGAGATGTATTGTGCTCGTTCCTGTCCTGACTGGACCTGTTGAAAATATTACAGAGGATAGGATGAGGATGAGGCCCTGGTGTCTACCTATTATAGAGCAGGACTAGATGATACTTATGTTGTGGACCCTCAGCAGGATCCACCTGCAGCTGAGGATGTTGTTCCAGTAGTCTAGACCAGTTTAGTCTAGGCAGTCTTTCTATATTATCATTTTGTCTCACATTCTGAGTTGTATTTTGAGATGTGGAGATGTATAGACTCTTAGACTTATTGTATTATGAGTTGACATTCTGATGTTATGTTATCCTAGACACTTGGACTTATTTCATCTATTCTACTGTTCTCTTTGAGTTACTGTCTATCTATCTATCTTTCATTCTTCTACCTAGATGTGATTGAGATTATTTTCTGTTTGTCACCTCCATTCGGAGAGTATAAACTGTACAGGTACTTTATATTGTTAGATGATTGACCTAGGACAGCGTTCTACCGCCGACATCGGCGTAGGCTGGACGTACCCACTTCTCGTGCCCTTACTCTAGGGTGCGGGTCGTGACACCCGACCCCTTTGCCTGACCCGAGTTCGAGCCCCCCTTCTTTCTTTTTGGTTTTGTTTGGTTTTAGTTATTTTATTATATTTATATATGTATATATGTATTTTATATATATGTATATGTATATGTATTTGTGTATATATATATATATATTATTATTATATACTGTTATATATATATATGTATACATTATTTGTATATATATATATATATATATATATATTATAATATATATTATATATATATATATATATATTATATATGTGTATATATATAAATATTGTTGTTGTATATTTATATATGTATTTCAATTCTACTTTGTACAAAATTATTGTGCATAAATTCAAAGTCATTTTTATTATTTAAATTATGACTTGTATATTTTAGCACTTTAAAAATATATTTATGTATATAAATTACTGTTTTTATTGATTATGACCAATTGATGTCCAAGCCTAGCATGAATTTTTGGGCCCAATTGTGTCTAATACATTCAGAGTCTGTACAAGTCATATTGGACTTGATTCATGGCTCTGGGTCCTGTATCTGGACTTCGGTTCAATTTCGAATACATGGACAAAATAGTAAATAATTAATTAATTAAATTTCAGAAAATGTTGCTTTCTGTTTTTGAATTTTTATATATATTTACATACTGTAAAAATCTGGAAAAAATTGTATTTAAATACTATGTTAATTTAGATAATTTACTATAATTTTTCCAAAATTTAATAAGTATTTTTGGTATTTTATAAAAATAGGAAAACAGAACTCATTTTCAGTATATATTGTTTACTGATTTTTAATAAATATTTATGAAGGTTTATAAATTCCAGAAAAATTAGTATAAATTTCTATAATTAACAAGGATCATTGTGATACTTTATTTTATATAAAATTGAGCCTTTTGTCTATCTCAAAATTGTTGGAACATAGTGTACAGTTTGATTTATTTATTGAATAGTTACGACTTGCAACTTTTTGTGTTGTTTTGAGTTATAGTCGTTTTGAACCTCACCCTGCACTAATATAAAGACCTTAGAAAGTTAGTTTGGGTATTGTGTCACCCCACATTGGTCTCCTATGCTAAAGTCACCATTTGGCTAGGTGTCCAGTCAGAAAGTCGTGTTGTACCACTAGTGTTATAGTGTTTAACTTAGTGTAAAAACTAAGTTTATGTATTTATTTCTACAGTGACGAGTCACCAGGCATCTATAGCATTTTTTATTGCTGCTTTGCTTTGCTAAAGGCAAGTACTTCTACAAACTTTACATACTGCTATAACAATAAACTGTAATTTTCCAACCATGTTAAATGCTGATCCAGGTAAGTCTTTATTATTTTCTTCATAGTTTAATCAATAGGACTCCTTTTTGATTGGGATTTCTGCCATTGTGTTCTAATCAATGTTCTCTTGCTGATTGTGGAGTCAAATCTCAGATTTACATCAATTTGGGGATTTTGGGTGGCTTTGAAGAACTCCTTGGAAGAGACTTTTTGTGTTGGAGAACACCCATAGGTAAATTCCTATCCATCCATTAAAACTAGGTTTTTATTGCATAAATACCTAGCCTAGGTGTCCTGGTCCTGTAGGAATAGAGTTTGTAGATTTTCGTGTCCTGTACATGTCCGTATCGGACACGTATCAGATCTGTGCGCAGGTGTTCGACAAAATGCCACAAAGGGTATTTCGATCGAGTTTTCGTGATGTGTTTGAATGAAAATTCGTGTCTTGGTCTCGCTTATAGGTTTCTAAGTGACTGAGGTGATTTCTAGTCGTGTCCGAGTTACACTGGACTCGCGGATACGCCAGCGCGCCGCGGACAACAGTGTCCTGCTGCTCGTGGATTCGTGTGGGTTATTCTGGACACGTGGGCGTATTTCCTTTGACACAGAGCTCGGGGCAGTGTCTGATACGATACTCCCCAAGTCTTGTGTCACTTGGTTGCGTGTCGGGTGCGCGCGGACACGTGCACTGGTCACTCGAGCTCGTACAGGCTCGTGCGTACGTGTGCATTGGTTTGGACACATCCGTGTCTAGTTTCTGGACACGAAATTAAATATGACACGTGCACATATCAGTTATTAACTAACTACCTACATTTCATCATTTCATGGCTGATCGAATGTTAAATAGGAAAATCCCCAAATTTCTGATACTATAAGTATCAGTGAGCTGTTATTCACTGTTTCCCTATTTCAATCTGCATCTTAATGATTAATATCATGTGTTTTACTATGGTTTAAATTGCTGTACACAAATATCATGTTTAGGATGTAGGGGATTCATTTTGTGTTGAATTGTTGAATAGGAAATTCCTATTTGACTGATACACAATGTATCTGTGAGCCTTTGAACTGTTCATAATTTTTTCCTGTGTTTAAAATCCTGTTAATTGGTAATTAATTGTATACTAAATTAGATCCTAACATTTCTGATCACTGATTACATATTAGAATAGGCTTGGTTTTAGATGGGAATCGAGGGAGTGTTCAGTCAACTGATACACAAGGTATCAGTGACTGTACACTGTATGATTCCTGAGATTCCTCATGGTTTAGTTATGTTTGATGTTAAATCAGGTCCTAACATAATACCTAATCTCTGTTAGCTAATCATACATGCTAGAATAGGCCTTATAAATCGTAAACGGGTTTTGGCTTTGGGGTTGTTCATGATTAGCTCAATGTTATTTCCAATTCCTGAGATGGACTCATTTCTGAGTTGAACCATGATAACTGATGAATAGCAAAATCTGAGAATACATGTTTCAGACATTTTGATATATTCCCTGCACACAATTTATCATATCACACAGGCCCTCTTATTACCTCACTGTTTCACTGTTGATTTAAAACCTAGGAACTGTTTTCCTTTCTCATTTTCAACTGTATTGAGTTCCTTCCCATTTAACTGTTACTGAATTCATTCACTGTTTAGTCCTAAAACCTGAGATTACTGTTAAGTCCTGTCATATATTTTCCTGCACATATGTTACATGAACTCACACTTGCACACACATGTTTTTCCTTCTAGCACACACACACACACATTCATAATGTATAACACTGTTTTGTTTACTGAAAAACACTGTTCTGTTTCCCCTCCACTAGCTTAAATTTCATTCATCCTTTATGAACTGAAATGGGTTTCTGAGAACATGTTTCTGTCTTTTCCTAAAAATCTGAGAACTTATTCATGCATTCTTCCTGTACACATGACACTACACCACACACCCTCACTTCCTGTGACGCACATTGCTCCTATATATCGACACACACATATATGTATCATATATATATATATAGATAATTTCTAATCTATGTGTATGAGCATTATATATATATATTTGTATATGTGGGTAAATAGATATACTAGCATATGTGTGATGGTAGAGTATATATGGTATTCCTATGTGTGATAGCTAATGTGCTAGGCACATTTCTATTTGTATATGTGGATGTACATATACATTAATATGTAAATAGTGATACATAGTCTATATGTGGTATTGGGCCTATGTTGTGTTTGTTAGACTAGTGAGAGCTTAGTTAGGCTTGTTTAGTCTTGTTAGGCCTAGAATAGACTAGTTAGACTAGTTTAGACTCGTTAGACATAGTTTGACCATAGTTGACCCAGTTTGACTTCTTGGTTGACCAGGGTTGACCAAGAGTTGACTTTGGCCTAGATTGACCTAGATTCATGTAGAATGCATTGTAGTGCTTCATTTTACCATTCTGGACTTGTTGTGACTTGTGCTGTTCTAAATAGGAGCCAAATACCACTCCTCGGACAGTACTTTTCAGTTGGACACTCAGATACCAGGCGAATACATTCTCTGATCATTTTATATCTTGTTTAGAATTATTTTTCTGTTTTAAATTACTTTACTTGATACTGTCACGTTGGTCACACGGATTAGTACTATATGGATCCTTTCTTGAGATGTTATCCCCTTAGGGAGCATTGTATACTACATGTTCTGTGCGTTTCACTTACATGGCGTATCACTATGCTTCATGGTTCATTGATCACTTGTGACATGTACTCTCATGATCACAGAGTCTTCTTTGAATCATCCCATTTATGGGCATTCCCAGATCACCTATTTATGGGCTTACCATATATCACCCCTTGTGGGCCATTACATGGAATCATAACATAACCTGGTTGGATCCTTGTGTGTTGATTGGGGGTATGGGGGAGTAGAAGTAGACATGTGAATAATATCCAAGTAGTATAATTTCCAGATCACTCTATAGTATAATTCCCAGAATCTCCTATGCCATTTACATGTTTATGTTGTACTCAGACTCACTAGCCACTGATAGTTCTCTATTACAGTATATATATTTCTATTACAGCTTTCTCTGTTTACATCCTATACTTTCTTTCAGTTCTTGTATCTTACTTTACTGCATAATTATATTTTCTAACCTGCTATGAACTGTTGAGATGTATTGTGCTCGCTCCTGTCCTTACTGGACCTGTTGAAATATTACAGAGGACGAGGAGGAGGCCGGTGTGGATACCTATTACGGTGCTACCTTAGATGAGATGTTGGACCTGGACCAGCAGCCACTACAAAAAATATGTCTTTTTGGGACGACACTATAAGGAACACAAGTCTAAAACGTCCTAAAAGTATAGTTCTAGGGACGGCTATATTTTTAATAACAAAAAGTTGTATTTTTTTGGGACAGACTGTGAAAATGGATCACTATTTGGGACTAATAAAATTTATGTTCCAAATAATACATTTCTCCCAAATAGGTCGGCGGAATACCACACATTTGGCGGCTAATTGCCAAATATTATGGGGGGAAGTTTACCTCCATATGTTTTCATCTTAACCGTTCGATCGGATGGCTTAATCTAGACCGTCCATCCCAAAACTTTCAGAACTTAGTAGATCAAAACTTTCTGAACTCAATATCAAAATAACCTAAATCTCTCTCTCTCTCTCTCTCTTTTCGATCAAAAATTGGATGCTGCTGCTTTCTTTTCTGACCAAGGTGCTCCAGTACCCACTCCATGAAGCAGGACGCCGACTGACGCTGGCGCTGACGACCCCACGGGAAGTCACGATGGAGCCGGTCCATCCTCTCCGATCGCCACCTCCCCCGGTGCCGCGTCCTCCTCAAGACGGCCTTCGCCAGTAGGCGGCGCAGGCCCCCGACCAAGAAACTCAGCATCATAGGTTAATGGTCCAGGTTTGGGCTCCTATATGATTTTGTGGGTTTTCCTCTAAGTATTGCTCATTTTAACCTCTAATTTCTTCATGTGTCATAGAAAATTCAACATGAGGTATGGTTTTATTGATTGTGATCCTAATCATATTAGATCGATTATCTGCCAATGACGATCGAGATTTAGAACTTTTATTTTGTTCCAGGATCTATTGAGCTATTTATTATCCTATACTTTAAATAAGATGTTCAATAAGCATAATATTTTTTACTTCCTCAGTGCTATTGGCTATTTGGCAATGCCATCCTTTCCAAGTCATTGAGTATTTAAGTACTGGCATATCTCTTTAGATTACTTTAATGTGCATTTGGCCTAACTTTTTGTTGTTGATATTTTGAAAAGGAAATGGCGAAGAACTCCCATGTTTCAAGGATCTCAAGTTTCATCATTGTTCCTGTGCCGTGTCTTACTTGTGGGATTTGGCTTTGCAAGCTCTTTTTTAGAGGTGACATGCTTTACAACATGTTTCAATTCCTGGTTAAAATGTTGGATTTTGAGAAGATTTCTTACTAGTATTTAAGAATGTCTACTTGACCTTGTCTTAAAAAAGGACCACAGAACTTGTTTGGAGTACTGAACTATACATGTAGTTTAAGAACTAGCATGACAGAAAAAATACTTTAGCCCAAGTGTTATAAGTAATATAATGCACAAGGTGTTCTAATGTGCGCATGTTCTTTGTACTCTTTTGATCACTAGTCCGTGCCAAATATGCTTACCGTTCTTCTAAATATTTCGAGCATTTTGAATGTTCTGTTTTGGACAGCATAAAGAAGCTTTTTTGCCTGAAATGTTAATGGTTAGTTAAGAAAATTGTTTGGAAGTTTATTTTTACTTCTCTCTTCCGAAGGAAATTTGGCTTTTTTACTACCTATTGTTGGATCATAAGTCAGAACTTTTCCAACCATAAAATACTGTACATACTTCTAGCAATGTGTATTGACTAGCTTCCCAACTTTTTAAATCGAGTTGCATTGAACTTCAGAATGCCTAATCTAGTTACACATCAGTAAGTGGAGGGGAGATTTCTTGTAACCCCGTTCACCTTTCAAATGGAGAGACTTATCATGATACATTATATATTTCTTGTTAACCAGTTTACTGTATCGTTCTTGCTACTAGTGATTAGCCTAAATCATGCACTCCACGATGGCGGCGGCACGCCACGATACTTTATATCCCCTATTAGTGCAATGAGAACTTGTAAACTATATGACACAACTAGCAAACAGTTCTGTATATGTTAATATGCAATGCTTTCTTATGACTTATTGTATGGCTTTAGCATATACAACTTGTAAACTACATGACACAACAGCAAACAGTCTGTATATCTTGCCAAGTTTTACTTCTACAGGAAGGAAGAATAGTTGGGTATAGATTTGCATATGCCATGGTTGTATTTTAGCTTTAAAATGATCGTTTCCTGTGTATGAAGGGACAGTAGTTTGCACCGAGTTCAGAGAAGCCATCATGGAGGTATAGTTTCCAAATTCTCTAATCAATGACGCTATCTAGAGATTTTTTTTAGTTCTAATTGAACACTTGGGAACTAGATTGTTAAGATTCATTTCTTGCTCTCTAGTTTACTAGATATTTTACTATTTTTCACTTTAGATTTTTTCTTTGAATCTGGTTGTTGGTATCTTGACTCCCAGGTGTAATGTTTTCATTCATTATGTTTTTTGGCAGCTTTTCCTGCTCCAACACTGGCATTGGTAATTTTCTTGCACACTGCAAACTTAGCTAGCTTAAACAAACATTTTTTTTGTCTTCCACTAGTAATACCTATTAGCCAGAAAAATATGATATAATCTTCACATTTGCTTGTTTGTCACCATTACTGTTAACATGTGATTTTTCCTGCTGCAGCACTACATCGTTTCATTTTCTTATCTTAGTTCCTTCATGTTGTTTACTATATTAATAATTATTATTTGGATCATGTTATTACTCGTTAGTCTTTTGCTATTTTTTCTGAACATATTCATTTTCATAGTTCTAGTTCCTTTATGTTGATTTTGTTTATAAGAAGCCTGGCGCTCGTGTACTCTACCTTGAACTGCTTCGGGTACTACAGTTTCTCATGAATCAGATATTGTTGGATTTGTACTCTCCTATTTTCTAGACACTTTCCTCATCTAGACAACTTAGAAGGGTTGTTCATTAATTCATGGGCTCAAAATCTGAAACAGTAAAAGGTACTTCCTGTATGCTGGCCTTCTGAATCTATTTTGTACCAAATGGCTTGACGAGAATTTATAGGATAGACTTCTAGTTAAAGTGAGCTATAAACTGTCTCATTCACCCTATCATCTAAATTGTTGTGCATATTGCTGCTTTGAATTTCAATTTTTTTCTACATTTTTCTGTTTACATCACCTAAGCAGTGCTCGGCCTCCTGATAAGTGACATAATTTTTATCCTAATCATGAAAGGTCTACTTTGCACTCATCCATGCTATATTTTTTGTTTCTTCTATGTGTAAAGTTGAGTCATAATTGAACACATTTGCTATCATTGATACTATCACTGAGCATATTTTGATCCCATCACTGATGCTATCACTGATACATTTGCTTGATACTACACTGGTACTACCACTGAGCACATATCCTTGGTAATCAAAATTGGAACTGATACTATCACTGAGCATATTATTTTTTGAGGTTCAACAAGTGGTAGAGTCCAGCTAGTCAGTGGACAACTCTCCTGCTGGCAATAGGTCTTAAGCTCTAGTTCAATTTGAAGCAAAAACTGCTGACAAGTGGTCTGTAGCTGGCCATTTGAAGCAAAACCTTTTGAAGCTAACTTTTTGCTTAATTTCTAATGCTTACTGTCTATTAATGGAGAACACAAGTAGTTAATGAAGGAGAATCGGTCTCGGAGCGAGCTTCCCTAAAAAACAAAAATATTGGCGGATCTCTGGTGTTCTTGATTATCTTGGATATGTAAGGTATGTCTAACACCCCACCTCAAGATGATGGTAGAACACTTTGATTTTGACAAAGAAAAATACAAACAAACCGAAAGAAGTATGCTCTTTGGTCACTCTTGTCAATTTCTCTTAACTGAGTTTCTGCTTTCGATGTCATCAGTCTACTTCATATTATGGCATAATTCAACAAAGCAAGTGCTTGCATTACTGATCCTTAGATTAATCAGCAGTAGTTTAGGAATGAATATTTTCATGCTTCGTTTTATATGTTGAATGTGTTGAACATATCAGTGGTTGTCATGCTAGTGCACAACTTTGGGAAGATACAAATCTTTTTGACTTGGTGACAAACAATGGATCAAGCAGTTGAATATTTTGTATTATTTTTGTAATGTAAAAGAAAGTAGTTTTTTTTTGGTGGTCGAAAAAATATATTATGTTCTTTCCTAACTGTTTGAATACATCACGATCATAACAGATTTAATCACACATATACAAATTTCTCGCGAATATATACTCTCAAATGTGTTTTAGATATATAGATCCTTTTTGTTTAATTTTATACATTGCTTATATATTCTTGAGAAGAATCTAGTTCAACTTAGAGGTCTGAAAGTTTGTTACTATTAAAACTCTGAAAGGGGGGTTTGGATCATTTTCACTAGGGCCATGGATGGCATTTATCTGGATTATCTATATGCAAGTGTTCATAGTTGATTATTCCGTAACAGACCAGCACCACAGGTTGGCTCAAATAATCAATTTGGAAAAGAAAAGAAAAACTGTAAGTGAAAACACAATCCTTGAACCCAGACAAATATTTTTTAAACTGTGAATTTGTAGCTTCCTTTCTCTTTTAAGGTTGCTCGAAGTTTTAGTGAAAGATTGCATTCGATAGTCCTTTGCTACATTACTTGATTATCTCTGATTCTCTGTTGCTTCATTCTAGTCTTTTCTTTCTGTGTGATCGTAGCTATTTGCTTCAGGTTGCAGAATACCTTGTTCCATACATTAGATCAGACCCTGCCAGCCAACCTACATCAAGTTCCTCACAGCTTAAAAGCCTACTCTCAGATCTTCTCAGTAAGAAGCACAAACTACTATGTTCTTTGTAGTAAGAAGCACAAATTACTATGTTCTTTGTCTATGCTTTGGCACTTCCTATCTTTTATGTTGCAGTGCATCTCTATATTAGTTAACTTCTTATCTTTCTTAATCCAGAGACTTGCTTTTGGTGCGAGAAGGAATAGATACCTTATTGAAGATTGAATGGCCTATCATCCTTGTGAATTCTGAAACTTTAATCATATTCCTTGTCTTCTGTTTAAAGCGGTTGTCTTTGTTTCTAGTTTACTATATATGGCTGATATTAATTGTGGAACACTTTGTTCTCTTTATACTTTGGTCAGTAGGTTCTAATGTCTATAATGCTTTTATATTATATGGCAAAGATTTAAAATAAAATCTGGGTCCTACACTAGACTCTTCTGCTACACACAATTTTTAAAGACGCTTTGGAGAATAATTATGATTAATATATTTGTTCTATGTGCATGCATAAAAATCCTTGTATTATATGCGGAATGTGATGAGATATTACATAGGCTACTCTTTCCTCCTAAACCAGAGGTACGACTCGAAGAACTTCAAGCAACTCTTGCAAATCTGCTTTCAGTAGGTTGCTAATATATGTTCCTGCTGTTGTAGACCCCACCTTAAATTTACTAGTCTTTGGACCTGGTTGTGATGAATGCTGAAAGTTATTTGGTGCTCAACATCATATCCAGTACTCTACAACAAATATGTGATTATGTCCTGCATTAGAGACCTAGATTTTCTTCTTCCTGGTAGTCATACTAGTCTTCCAACTGTAATTTTTTTAATATTGTTTTCCAACTATCGATTTATATGGATTTAAATGAATATCTTGTGGGCCATTCCTGAAAGAAATTGTAACTTTGCGCTAGTCAAGTTTTGATATTTTATACCGAAGAGGATGATGGTCTTTGTTCATCTGTATCAGCTTATGTGGACGCTAATTAAAGCAAGTTTCAAATACGAACGAATCATGATTCAAGTCAAGACCTCGGAAACGAGAAATCTTAAGCTTGTAAACACAAATCGACCTTTTCTTCTTCTGTACACTATTCCTGCAATAAAAGGTTAGAACTAGTATGAATTTATTTTCTCTCCCTTTTCTTTTCGAGGAAATAGGTGGCCAACTCCCAGACTGTTTCATCGAAGAGCCAATAATTCATTACATAATGAAACACAACACAACAAGCATTGCAATTTGCAAGAGCCCCACCCAAAGTGTTTCGAGTACTTTGCTACCAAACTCTTGACCAGTCTTATGTGTTTTGTAGTGTGACATCCAAATTCTCTACGGAAAATTATTGATTAAGCAATTTTGTGTGTTGTTGTTGTCTAGTCTGTACCCTAAATTCTGTACACCACTAACTCATGGACTTGCAAACCATTTCTCATTTCCCACATGATATGATTATTGGCTTGATAATTGATACTTCATTTTTTGCTTCAAACTGTGCAGGTGACTCAATAAAAGCATTGTGGGAGCAAGGCTGAGGACCCCTGTTCTTATTGTGTAGGAATCTTGACTGACGATTGCAGACTCCGTACTAAAAGAAGTGTGGGGGTGCTTCATACCTACATTTAATCTGCTTTAATATAGCAAAAAAAATTTCTTCCAGGACGACAAAATTTTATACTTGCCGATATTTATTATGATTAGGGCTGTTATTTAGACCTGGGACCCGACCCTGATCGTAGACCCGTCCGATTTTGTTCTGATCCAGACACGAGACCCAGCTATGGACTAGTAAGGTCTGGTCCTCGGAACATGTAGGGTTCAGCCCGTTTGGGTCACTCATAAATATCATCCGACATCGACATGGACTCTGGATCTGGTCCTGATGTATTAAAAGGAATTACTAGATGTAAGTGTATTTTATTTTATAGATCGTAGTGAAATATTTTTTTTCAAAATAAACAATTACTTATATATATATATATTATATATATATATATAATATATATATATATTATATAATATATTATTATATATATATATATGACCTCTAGCCTATTGGTTAAGAGAGATGTATATAAGTAATGACCTCTAGCCTATTGGTTAAGAGAGATGTATATAAGTAATTATGGCGAACTTGCCTCCACTCGGGCTCGAACTCCGACCACCTCCCATCATCTCTCTTAACCAATAGGCTAGAGGTCATATATATATTATATATATATATATATATATATATATATATATATATATATATATATATATATATCACTACACCAAAAAAGACATTTAGAAACAATTTTTTAATGTACCTAATATTTTTAGGAACATATAACAATCGTTCCTAAAAATGGCGTTGCAATTATTGGAACAGTTATAAAGCGTTTCCAATTGTCGTTTGGAACGGTTAGAAGGCGTTCCTAAATTAGAATTTGGAACACAAATAATGTATTCCTAAAATCTATTTAGGACGTCTATGAAGTGTTTCTAAAATTCACTTTTGAAACACATAAAATGTTCCTAAAGTATTTTTGGGACGTCTTTTAAAAATTCCTAAATGTCATTCTGAAACGTTTTGCATCTATTCCTATATATAATTTGCAACAGTTTCAACATTATTCTTTTGGCTAGATTTGAAACGCTTTATTAATGTTCTAGTATATTTTTCTAATTTCAATTTTGCAACCAATTTTTATTTTGAGCCACAAATATAATTCATAAACTGAACATAAAAACATAATAAATGGTGCAATATCTTTATACATTGCCTCAATCAATATCTAAGAGAGTCATTAAATTAACCAAAGCAATAAATTAATATAATTAAACAACCAATAACATATCCCAAAAGTTAAATCTTTATAAAGCATCATCAAGAGTATATAAAGCATCATCAGTTCTATTGTACATAACATAAAAGTGTTAGTACCTGTTAATGGAAATAGTTGCTGGAGTCGAGGCCGGAGACGGTCGCAGTCTCACCCATTAACTAGAATTGGAGAAGGCTCTGCTCAGTGGGGGTCACCAGAGACCATAGTGATTTACAACAATTGGCGATGAGGAGGAGACGGTGGTGGCAGAGGAGTCAGAGTGCTAAGGGTGGTCTATGTTAAGGGACTTCGATGGAGGAGACAAAATGGAGGAATTTGAGGAAGTCTCGAACTCTGGCGAGGTCCCCATGCACACACGGCTTGAGAACTTTCTGGCACGGATGAAGGAGGGCGGTTGAGGTCAGGAAAGAGGATGAGGGAAAGGGGGGTTGAGGAGATTAGAAATTAGGGTTAGGTTTTGTTGCGATGGAGGGGAAGGGGTGTTAGGGAGATTACAAATTAGGGTTACGGTTTCTTATGGTGGACGAGAAGTAGAAGAATATAGAGTTAGGGTTTTGTGAAAGAGGATGTAGATGGTGATATGAATTTGGAAGTAAATATTTCTCTGAATTTGGAAGAGGGAGAGTAAGAAACACACGAGTGTATGCTGTATTGGGACATTATTGGGAACAGTATAAAAGTGTGACCAAATAAATATTTACAAAAAAATAAAAATAAAAATATATTAGGAACGTTTATAAAATTCGGAACGTGTTTGTTCCGTTCCAAAACCTAGGTACAGAAAATAAGTGTTCCAAATTGAAAAATGCCTAGTGTTTCTAATTTGCTATTTTGGTGTAGTGTATATATATATATATATATTGTATGGGTACAGTATCATTGTATGGGTACAGTATCATCTATCAGTGACCTAAGGATGGGATCTCAAATACCAGCGATGAACCTATGGCTATTGATATCCGATGATTAGAACCCAACACCACCCACATACATATGGTTCCAGAGAACTAACTAGGAGATGGTATCCCAAATATCAGCAATGAATCTATGGCTATTGACATCAGCAATGAATCTATGGATATTGACATCTGATGATTGGAACTTCTTAAACGTCCACACATACATATGGTTCCAAAGAACTAAATAGATGGCTTATCCTTCACATTGATGGAATACAAACACCAATTAAACGTCCACACATACATATGGGTTATTTTTGCTTCAGTTTTTGCATCCAAAAAATGACTTACCCTTTCCATCTCTTCATTAAGCCTCCTCTTAGGTTTTTGAAGGTAACCTCCACAATCACAACTCTCTATGAACAGCTGTGATTCACCACTACAAAACTTGCTGAGTCATCCAAGAAGGGTTGCTCAAAGTCTTCTTGATACATAGAAGAACCCAGATCCATAAGCATCGTTGTTATGTTTCTCATTAAACCCATAACTGCTTGTGGATGCAGTTTGGCATTTGGATTGGATATGCAAAGTTGTGAATAATTTTGGTCTTCATCTGTTTAAGACAACACAAAACCAGATTCCCAACCTTGAAGAACAATTCAAATGAACTTGAGATCTTAAACTCTTAAAAGATATAACTTTTAGAAGGGAAAAAAATTATTTTACCTCTAAGTTGCCAGCACCATCAACATCTTGAACGTCCTGGTACTGACATTCACCTCATCAAAATGTCTCATAAGAACTACAGATCGAAACCAACATCCTCTCATGCAATTGTCCTGAGAGAGTACTTCGACATGGCTTCCTTTAGCTAGTTGTTGTTTTTGCTGAAGCATGTTCTTGAATAATTGCTTTCTCAGCATATCAGATGTAGTATAACCTAAAATATGCATTTCTCCTCTACTAGCAATAGTCAAACCACAAGACTTCTTTACATCCCTAATCACTCTTGGAGCATTTATATTCTCACTATTCAAGTACTATTTTTTCTTCTTTAGTTCAATGTACCCAACTTGATTAAGAATAGTATTGGAGCCACAAAGAGTAGTTATCTTCAACCACATTCCACTCTAGGGATTAATTTGTAACAAAAGCTAGCCAAGTGTTAGTTGAAGCAAGAGGCAGTGTATTTGCAAATTCTATATATGCACATTCCAGTCCAGGGAAGTGAGTGCCAGTATCCATTAAGAAATAGGAGAAAATTTTCTATATACCATGCATCACTATGGTTTGAGCTTCCTTGTATAGATTTTTATTATGGTTTGAACTTCCTTCTATGTCTTATTAGTGTGTTTCTTGCATAGCTTACTACTATGGTTTGAACTTCCTTTATGGCACTGTGTTGGACTATCTTGACAGTTCTGGATATTTGATCCTCAAATTTGGTCGAGGATGAGCACTTTCCCATTTCTTTATATACATATTGAATCTAATTTTCTTAGATCTACTGACAACACATGTTGCAAATGATAAGGAAAGCAACATTTGGGGTCCTCGAGTCTTGATCCTCCATTGATGCTGGTCTTGACCCTCTACCAATGCTTGCATTTCCAATGTTTAGTGAGCTCTGATACGCTCTAATACACCAGTGTGCACTTAAATTTCTTTTGATATGCCACTGTGCAGTTGATACTTCTTTTGATACTCGGATATCCTGCTATGGAGGTTTGGTTCTTCATTGGTAGAGCTGGTTGAGCAGCATCATGGATGCGATTGAGCTCTTGCAGACCCACGGTGAGCTTCAATCTGATGCCTAGCTTCAACTGAGATCATATCGTAGAGGAAGAGTATTTTATTATGGTTTGAGCTTCCTTTCTTATATTTTTACTCTGGTTTGAACTAACTTCTATGTCTTATTAGTGTGTTTCTTGCATAGCTTACTACTATGGTTTGAACTTCCTTTACGGCACTGTGTTGGACTATCTTGACAACACCTACCCTATATACTGCTACATTTATTATGCATTTTTAGGTTGCATACAACAGTCCTACGCGTAGGCCATAAGAAAAGAGCGTGAAGAGCAAGAGGCCCGACATAAGAAAGAGCTTGAGGTGGTCAAGAGTGAGCTTAGGACTGAGCTCAAGGAGGAAGTTATGGCCATGTTCCTGAATGCTCAACTACTTTGTCAACAATCCAATACATCGTCCAGGGAATTTGCCAACTGTCAACTTATTACATTGGTTTTTCTCTGTGATTCCTATGTTTGGTTTTCTCTCGTGGCTGCAATTAATGTTTGGTTTTTTTTTCATCTCTGTGATTCTTCAAACTACTTCTCTATTTTCTTTCTTTCCAGTTGGAAGTTGAACTATGTTACATTGGTTTCTTTTTTGGACTATAATTTTTGGAGTCTGAATTTTGCATACTGCCTTTAAAGTTTGTTTCTCCATTTCCTTTCTTTCAAGTTAGAATTTGTATTTATTACATTGGTTTCTCTTATGGACTATGATTTTTTGGACTGAATTTTGCATAGTCTCGTGTCGGTATCGGTATCGGAACTTAAAGTTTGAGCCGCAAAAGAGTTTTGTTTCCCAATTTTTTCCTTCACTTAAAGCTTCCTTTTTCATTTGAAGCTTCCTTTGCCACTTGAAGCTTGTTACTGTACATTAGTTTTTCTGTATAGTAATAAGCTTGTTACTTGTAGTTCCCATTTTTGGACTTGAAGCTTCCCAATTTTTGGACTAAAGCTTGTTATTTGTAGTTCCCATTTTTTTGTAAGCAGGTCTGTACAGTTTGGAAGAACTGTTAGCAGGTCTGTACAGATGGATTGATCCTTTTGTTCTGTTTTAAATATTCACAAACTAATATAGTTTATTCTGTACAGTTTGGAAGAACTTGTCTTTCTTTTTTGGTGGTTTGTATACAGTTAGCAGGTTGCTAATATATTGGCATATCTTATTTCATTTACAGGTCCTTCAAAAGCATTCTGGATATGCTAAAATGATGGGCGACTATCTTGTGATGGGAAAAAAATTTGGGTTCATTTTTTGGGTTCATGTTGGATATACTTGAATGTTCAAAAACATAGTGTAGTGCTTAATGTTTTGGGTTCAGAATTTTGTATATACGTAATGGTGGAGACAATGGGTCCATTTGTAATGGTGGAGACAATGGGTTCATTTTGTAATGGTGGAGACAAGGGGTTCTTTGTAACTGATGGTGTGGATGATGTTGTGTTTTGAATTTATTTTGGAAATGATGGTAAAGGATGCTTACTGTTAAGCTTTTTCGTTGTTTATCAATTGAACATATATAGTTATATATGGATTTTGTTGTCTTCTACTTAATGGTAAAGAATGTTTGATGTTGTTAAGCTTTTCTTTGTATTGGAGCTCCGACACCTGGAGATACATCTGAGGACAATGATCATATGAATTATGTTATGTGTGTATTTAAATGGTATGTTTTATAGCTGGAAGATACAAACGATAATTTCATAAGTATGACTTTTGGGACGGTTATGTAATTGTCCTAGATATAAATGACATCCTTTTGTGACGCTGGCAAATATTTTTAGGACGGATGATATTCGTCACAAACTCTTTTATTTTGGGACAGTTTAGTAAACCGTCGTAAACATATAATAATTCAAACTCTTTTGGTACGGTTAGATTTTTCGACCCTAAAACCAAATTAGGACGGTATTTTCTGTCCTAAAACTTTTTGCCACGCCACCCTAATAGCACCGTCACTTACCGTCCTAAAATTCGTCCTAAATTACAATTTGGGACTGATTTGAGCCTTTTTAAGACGAATTTTTGGCGTCCCAGAAAGATACTTTTTTTGTAGTGAGCAGGTCCCACTAGCTGTGGATGACACACCCTTAGACTAGGATGTTTTCATTTACAGTATTCTATGGATGATTGTATATATTTGATACTGGGGATATGTATTTAACTTAGACACTTAGACTTTCTGTTGTACTTGGAATTTCCTTTCTGTTCAGCAGTTTTATCTATCTATCTATCTGTTATCTTATCATCTGCCTTAGTTGTGATTGAGTTTACTTTCTGCTATGTCACCCCCATTCGGGGAGTATAAACTACTTAGCTTTATATTGTTAGATAATGTGACCTAGGATAGCGTTCTACCGCCGACACTGCGGCGTAGGCTGGACGTATCCACTTCTCGTGCCCTTACTCTAGGGTGCGGGTCATGACACGTTTTTAGTGGTGGCCCATGCAGGTCGAGTTTATGTAGTGGTATTCGAACTAGAGTATCACTACAGCCTGCAGTAGGATTAGGATATTTTGAGGGTACTCAATCACACTAGGAAAACTCTTGATCAGATTCCTTTTATCTAAATTGTTGCTTATTGACTTCCTTTGAATATAAACTGTCCTCCCTTGAATTTTCGCTTCATTCTCAGAAATTGCTTCTTGTTTTTGTCTGTCTTCATGATGGTTTTGAAGACACGATCTCATTGCTCCGGTTCGGAGAATACTATCGAGAGGCTGGCCACCTCTCGTCCTGTTCATCAGGGCCTCGAGACCGCAGCTCCTGTTGTGCCGACTCAGGTTGGCGTTTCTGCTACATTGGAGGTGCACCTCTGCCTGTACAGAGACTTTCTTCCGTCATTCTCGATTTTTTTCAGCAGCAGCGGTTCATGCAGCATCAGCAACAGACCAGGGAAAACCAGCAGGATGAGCTATCGTCAGAACAGTCGAGGATGCACAGACCATTAGAGATCTTGCTGCAAGTCCCGTTCTTTTCTATTCCATTTTCGCAATTGTCTCTTATAACTATCTTGAAATCCGATTCCATCTGTTCCTTGCTGATTGATTAATTTTGTCATATTGTTCTTTTGTTATGGTTGTTTTCCTTCAAAAAAAATCATATGGGCTAGGTCTCCTAAATCATGGGATCTAGAATCTTTGATAGTCGTGTTAGTTGGCATAGTGAGGACACATAGTCAGATTTTGGATGTATTTCTCGGGTATGGGAATTTAAGGTTTTCGCCGTCGCCTGCGCCAATGCGAAAGTTTTAAATACCATGAACCTAGAGATACGTACCTTAGTCAAGGACTCTGTGATTATCATAGCCTTGCTCACTAGCATGATGAAGACTCTGGGCAACATGATTTTGGACAGACGCATATGATTATCAGATTGTATCTTGAGAAGGTTTTTAAACATATCATCTCTATCGTACCATTCTGTTGTTATAAATTGTACTCCATCATCAAATAACTTCGGAGTAGGAGTATGAGTAGGAGTGGCTTTGCTGTTATTATAAATCTAGTGTAACTTCTTGCTATAAAATTCTTCCTAATACAATGAACCGATGATTTTTGCTAGACCTTAACTTAGATTTGATATTATAACTCTGGTTTCAAAATGGTTCCTTCTTTTAAACAGATAAGTAGAACAGATTTTATCATTATCTTCTTCTTGCCATTATTTCTTGTATTACCTCAGAATATATAATATAGTGGACACAGATGCTTGCCTGACACGTATGCATGTTACACTTGATTACCACCTATCTAAATGCATATTAATATGTTGATGTTAATTTTTCAAATCCCAATAATTCTAATATAGGACAGTATCAGTGACTAGTTCTCCGTTTCCCAGATTAATTTTGTAAATTAAAGTTAAAATTTTATGTTATTAGTTGTTGTTTACATTACTGCACATATATGTTACATACAGGGTTTCAAGTCTTAAAGGAATTAGTTGAAATTGGTTGAGTTTTGCGTTGAATTTGTCAAATATGGGACTGTGTACATATTAAACCCTTAACCCTGAATTCTAAGTGTTTAGTTCAATTTACAGTTTTAAATTGTAATATTTTGAGCCGTATACATTGTTGTGTGTAGGTATATAAGTTAGGTTTCATACTCTTACATGTTAGGTTATGGTTGTGGTAAACATTGAGTTGGTTTTGATGTTCAAATTTCTCCAAAATTTGAAAACTGAATACATGTTACATTTTACATTACTTTCAAATGCGTAGTTCAATTTCAGATCTAATATGTAATGTTGAACTAAGCTGGATGATGAACCATTCATTTCAAGTTTTAACCCATGAACACTTGACACTCTACACTAATGTTCACAACTGCCATGAAAACCTAACCCTTCATCTCTATGTTATGTTCATATAACTATATATATATATATATATATATATATATATATATATATATATATTTTTATACATATATATATATATATATATATATATATATATATATATATATATATATATATATATATATATATATATATATATAGTTCTGTATACATGTTATAATGTATGTAGGTGCATAATTAAATCTCTACCTCTCTATACATATAGATATACATATATATACATATATGGTTAGCCATGCATGTTATGAGTAAATAGCTTGTGCCTTGTAGACTGTTTAACCAATATGCCATAAATAGTGTAACTTGATAGCTATTATTTTGAGACCCAAATCCTTCTATACACTTTCATGCATATTTCACACACACAAGCCTACTATCTAACCATATGAACATGTCCACATACACCCATACACACATAACCTTTATATAATGTTAGCTTTTCCCTCTCTAACACTCTCTCTTTCTATATGTATTATATTGTGATTGAATTCAATGCTATTGACTTTCGTTCCTTAAACTTTTGGTTTTGATTTTTTTTTTTAAATAGTACCCCTTTATAGATGATTAGTAGTTATCTTATTTTATTTTTGATAATTACCAGTTTTCATATAGGATGGTAGACTGCCTTACAGCCTTAATGATTGTTGTTTTTGTAACTTTTTTAGTTCAACACCCTTGATTGCTTGTAAGTTTTGATAACCTATGATTGTTTTGGTCTAGTGTGACTAGTATACCTAGATGAGACTTTCATTACCACCGTATGCCATGACCCTGTATGCCGTCCTTTTAAATTGTATGATTGATTAAGTTTTGAGACTTTGATTGTGGGGTGTTTGACCTAGAAGGACTACTACCATCTTAAATTTCGAGGACGAAATTTTTATAAGGTGGGTAGGATTGTAACACCCAGTTTTCCAAATGAGGGTAATTTTAAAATTTTGTATTTTAATTTATTTAATTATGATGTTTAAATAATAATATGATTTTTGGTGATTTTTTTAATCATATTAAAACTATTTAAAATCATGACTTATGATTTTGGTATTTTGTTAGTGAAACCGTAGAGACTGTCTACCCTAGAGCCTAGCCATGTGATAAGGGCATTTCATTTATCATTTTAGTTTGAGGGTATTTTTGTCATTTTAGAATTATTTGAATTTAATATATTTTATTAGAAATTTAAATTGATTTATTTGAATGGTGTGATTTAAATACTAGTTTATTTATTGCCATGTGATTTTGGTTAGCCTAACCTAGATTGGACCTAACCTAGATTAGCCATAGCCTAGTTTAGCTAGCCACTTTGAGTTTAGTTAGTATTGAATAGTGGTTTGAGTCATTTTTAGCTAAGAGGGTGGTTTGCAACTTAACTAAGAGCCCTAGATTCTAGGCCACCCATTAGCCTTGATTCATTGCTAGCCCTTAGATGAAATCTAAAAACCCTAACCCTAACTAAAGTGGCCAGCCAAGACCCCCCCTTGCCTATATAATGTCTCCTTAGGGATTTGAGCCTCTTTTTTTATTAGTTCTTCATTTTCCTAAAAGACTAGGTAAGTCTTTATTATTTTCTTCATAGTTTAATCAATAGGACTCCTTTTTGATTGGGATTTCTTCCATTGTGTTCTAATCAATGTTCTCTTGCTGATTGTGGAGTCAAATCTCAGATTTGCATCAATTTAGGGATTTTGGGTGGCTTTGAAGAACTCCTTGGAAGAGACTTTTTGTGTTGGAGAACACCCATAGGTAAATTCCTATCCACCCATTAAAACTAGGTTTTTATTGCATAAATACCTAGCCCTAGGTGTCCTGGTCCTGTAGGAATAGAGTTTGTAGATTTTCGTGTCCTGTACATGTCCGTATTGGACACGTATCAGATCTGTGCGCAGGTGTTCGACGAAATGCCACAAAGGGCATTTCGATCGAGTTTTCGTGAAGTGTTTGAATGGAAATTCGTGTCTTGGTCTCGCTTATAGGTTTCTAAGTGACTGAGGTGATTTTGAGTCGTGTCCGAGTCACACTGGACTCGCGGACACGCCTGCGCGCGCGCGGACAGCAGTGTCATGCTGTTCGTGGGTTCGTGTGGGTTATCCTGGACACGTGGGCGCGTATCCTTTGACACAGAGCTCGAGGCAGTGTCTGACACGACACTCCCCAAGTCTCGTGTCACTTGGTTGCGTGTCGGGTGCGCGCGGACACGTGCACTAGTCACTCGAGCTCGTGCAGGCTCGTACGTGCGTGTGCATTAGTTTGGACACGTCCGTGTCTGGTTTCTGGACACGACATTGAATGTATGACACGTGCACATATCAGTTATCAACTAACTACCTACATTTCATCATTTCCTGGCTGATCGAATGTTAAATAGGAAAATCCCCAAATTTCTGATACTGCAAGTATCTGTGAGCTGTTATTCACTGTTTCCCTATTTCAATCTGCATCTTAATGATTAATATCATGTGTTTTACTATGGTTCAAATTGCTGTACACAAATATCATGTTTAGGATGTAGGGGATTCATTTTGTGTTGAATTGTTGAATAGGAAATTCCTATTTGACTGATACACAATGTATAAGTGAGCCTTTGAACTGTTCATAATTTTTTTTTCTGTGTTTAAAATCCTGTTAATTGGTAATTAATTGTATACTAAATTAGATCCTAACATTTCTGATCACTGATTACATATTAGAATAGGCTTGGTTTAAGATGGAAATCGAGGGAGTGTTTAGTCAACTGATACACAAGGTATCAGTGACTGTACACTGTATGATTCCTGAGATTCCTCATGGTTTAGTTATATTTGATATTAAATCAGGTCCTAACACCATACCTAATCTCTGTTAGCTAATCATACATGCTAGAATAGGCCTTATAAATCGTAAATGGGGTTTTGGCTTTGGGGTTGTTCATGATTAGCTCAATGTTATTTCCAATTCCTGAGATGGACTCATTTCTGAGTTGAACCATGATAACTGATGAATAGCAAAATCTGAGAACACATGTTTCAGACATTTTGATATATTCCCTGCACACAATTTATCATATCACACAGGCCCTCTTATTACCTCACTGTTTCACCGTTGATTTAAAACCTAGGAACTGTTTTCCTTTCTCATTTTCAACTGTATTGAGTTCCTTCCCATTTAACTGTTACTGAATTCATTCACTGTTTAGTCCTAAAACCTAAGATTACTGTTAAGTCCTGTCATATATTTTTCTGCACACATGTTACATGAACACACACTTGCACACACATGTTTTTCTTTCTAGCACACACACACATTCATAATGTATAACACTGTCTTGTTTACTGAAAAAACACTGTTCTGTTTCTCCTCCACTAGCTTAAATTTCATTCATCCTTTATGAACTGAAATGGGTTTCTGAGAACATGTTCCTGTCTTTTTCTAAAAATCTGAGAACTTATTCATGCATTCTTCCTGTACACAGGACACTACACACACACACCCTCACTTCCTGTGACACACATTGCTCCTATATATCCACACACACACATATATGCATCATATATATATATATATATATATATATATATATATATATATATATATATGTATATATATATATATATATATTGATAATTCCTAATCTATGTGTATGAGCATTATATATATATTTGTATATGTGGGTAAATAGATATACTAGCATATATGTGATGGTAGAGTATATATGGGTATTCCTATGTGTGATAGCTAGTGTGCTAGGCACATTTCTATTTGTATATGTGGATGTACATATACATTCATATGTGAATAGTGATACATAGTCCATATGTGGTATTGGTCCTATGTTGTGTCTGTTAGACTAGTGAGAGCTTAGTTAGGCTTGTTTAGTCTTGTTAGGTCTAGAATAGACTAGTTAGACTAGTTTAGACTCGTTAGACCTAGTTTGACCATAGTTGACCCAGTTTGACTTCTTGGTTGACCAGGGTTGACCAAGAGTTGACTTTGGCCTAGATTGACCTAGATTCATGTAGAATGCATTGTAGTGCTTCATTTTACCATTCTGGACTTGTTGTGACTTTTGCTGTTCTAAATAGGAGCCAGACACCACTCCTCGGATAGTACTTTTCAGTTGGACACTCAGATACCAGGCGTGTACATTATCTGATCATTTTATATCCTGTTTAGAATTATTTTCCTACTTTAAATTACTTTACTTGATATTGTCACGTTGGTCACACGGATTAGTACTATATGGATCCTTTCTTGAGATGTTATCCCCTCAGGGAGCATCGTATACTACATGTTCTGTACGTTTCACTTACATGGCATATCACTATGCTTCACGGTTCATTGATCACTTGTGACATGTACTCTCATGATCACAGAGTCTTCTTTGAATCATCCCATTTATGGGCATTCCTAGATCACCCATTTATGGGCTTACCATGTATCACCCCTTGTGGGCCATTACATGGAATCATAACATAACCTGGTTGGATCCTTGTATATTGATTGGGGGTACGGGGGAGTAGAAGTAGACATGTGAATAATATCCAAGTAGTGTAATTCCCAGATCACTCTATAGTATAATTCCCAGAATCTCCTATGCCATTCACATATTTATGTTATACTCTGACTCACTAGCCACTGATAGTTCTCTATTACAGTATATATATTTCTATTACAGCTTTCTCTGTTTACATCCTGTACTTTCTTTCAGTTCTTGTATCTTACTTTACTGTATGATTATATTTTCTAACCTGCTATGAACTATTGAGATGTATTGTGCTCGCTCCTGTCCTGACTGGATCTGTTGAAAATATTACAGAGGACGAGGAGGAGGCCGGTGTGGATACCTATTACGGTGCTACCTTAGATGAGATGTTGGACCTGGACCAGCAGTAGGTCCCACTAGCTGTGGATGACACACCCTTAGACTATGATGTTTTCATTTACAGTATTCTATGGATGATTGTATATATTTGATACTAGGGATATGTATTTAACTTAGACACTTAGACTCTCTGTTGTACTTGGGATTTCCTTTCTGTTCAGCAGTTTTATCTATCTATCTATCTATCTGCTATCTTATCATCTGCCTTAGTTGTGATTGAGTTTACTTTCTGCTATGTCACCCCCATTCGGGGAGTATAAACTGCTTAGCTTTATATTGTTAGATATTGTGACCTAGGACAGCGTTCTACCGCCGACACTGCGGCGTAGGCTGGACGTACCCACTTCTCGTGCCCTTACTCTAGGGTGCGGGTTGTGACACTGAGTTTATTTTTTATTTGTTTCTTTTCTAACAATGTATAAGCGCTAAATGAAATAAATAAATCTTATTAATCAATTAAAATTTCTGAAAAATCTTGATTAATATCTAGAAAATTTATTGGTTATAAAAGCTTCCCTTTCTACATAACTTGTAGTAATTATTTGTTATCTAAGATTTATTAAATAAATAAATCTCTAATTTCTAATTAAAATCTAAAATTCCTAAAATCAAAATAATAACTTCTAAATAAACTAAAAATTTATATCTGTAAAAAAAATTATTTTATAAATCATGTATAAAATATTTACCATATAAAACATAAATCTTAACTTATTGACTATATATCATTACTTTAAGCACCCTGATTTTTGAGATTTTTTTTTAAATTTTTTATATGATTTTTATATATTAAATTATATTTTATTTTTAATTATGGCTATATAGACACTTTGTTGTAGCTTTAATTTTTGAAGCACAATATTGACCAATTTCTCGAAACAAGTTCCATATTCGTGTTCTAGACAAATCAACCATTATTTCGGTATATCATGTCCTGCTCAAAATTGTTCCCTTGTAATATATTTGTCTTGCACAACTTTTCGGTCAAAATGACCATTTTATCGTTCGTCGTAATTTTGATGTATTTTTCCAATTCCGATTTAAGGTCCAAACCCGATCCAAACTTTTCGACCCAATATATGATTTTGATCTATTTGAGCCTACTATGCATGTGCCAATTGTGTGCCATTTAATTGAGTTCCCACGTGCTATTTATTTTCAAATGGCACACAAGTCGAAACTATAGACATATTGGACTTAAATCGATCACAAAAAATTCCACCGATCTAAAACTAGTCTAAGTAGCGTTCGTAGAGCCTATTCTAGAGTGCCCTAACTTCTTGCACCTATTTTAGATTGTTTTTGTGGATTAATGTGCAGCCACATTAATTAAATCTAATTTAAATCAAATCCTATAATCACTTTCCTAATTTGGACCCAATCAAATCTCTTTGAGATACAAGTTTGATTTAAATCGTCAAATCTTAACCAAATACCACCAAACCAAAACTAAACCCTCTCAAATCTTTTCTCCCTCACATATCATGCGCCCCTTCTCTTTTTTGTGCATATTTTATATATATTAAATATTAAAACCGAACGCATAAGTTACTTTCCTATATTTTTGCACATATTTTTTCACCTATAAGAAACTCATCATCCCGACCTCTTCCAACCCTTCTACCACCTTCATCTCGACCCTAGGGTACCCCCTAACATCCCGATACCTTCCCGAGGACCCTTAGCCTCTAATTTGGTCGATACGAGACGCGGAAGGCAACCGAAGTCGACCGAACTTATGCTGAATTCATCACAGCAAGTACGCTATTTTATATCTTGGATTTTGTGAACTTTTTGTTAATAAAAGCAAAACTAATGGAAATATCTCTATATCTATTTTTTGTCCAATTGGTCATCCACACAGTTCCAAACAGTTTGTCCGTGACGTCAATTCTACGACAAGGTATCCAGAACAGACCAGATCTGTTGTGAGTGGATTTTTGTCTATTTCTGATCAGATTCGATCTTACTAATAATTTTTTTAAGAAATTAGACATCAAGGGATTTCCAAGGCATATATTTTTGCTAAGTTTTGAATTTGTTTAGTCTTTACTAAAATACTTGACATTTGCTGTAACACCGTAACTCCGAAAATCATGTGTTCTTTGTATCCAAAAGCCTTGATACTTCATATACCTTTACTAAAATACTTGTTGTGCAACCTTTGATTATAAAAACATTATTTTAGCTATTTTTGTAATTTTTCTATAATTTAAAATTTATTGTTTCGGGACTCAATTAGTAGGCCAAATGTGGTATTAACGATGTAGTTTCAACATGAGGCTAATGTGATTGAGTTTTCGCTAATAAAATAATATTGTTAGTAGTATAAGTATAAAAAAATTGTAATTATTTTTTATAAATTAAATAATTATTTTATATTAGTTATAAATTATTTTTATAAGGAAGTTGGTACTATATATGTTGTATAGTGTTGTACCGACATCATGACGACTATTGGGTATAGATATTAATCTAGTCTACATATGGTAAATCGTGATAAAGTATTAATAATAGATTATTATTATAGGTTAACTTGGAGGGAGTAACGAAGACATCGGATTGGTCAGGCATACACTCAGACAGCGGTTATAGACAAGTATACCTTGTCAACTTTGTATAGTTTATTTACATGCATGCTTCATATTATTCTTTCTTGTTCATGTCTCATTTTCTATTATATACTTACAGTTTTGCCATGACTTATTTCAATGTCTTTTACCTGTTATCACTTACTTTTATCGTTAGTTATTTTTGTATATTTCCACATGTGACTTCAATAGTATTGTTTACTTGAGCAACTTGACTTGATCACATGTTCCATGTTACTTTGACTTGACCCTTGATCGATACTAGGATTGGCTACTTGATTACTCTCTACTCGGGAGACCCCCTAAGGGCTACGATAAAGACTCATAATAGTTAGGGAGCACCACGCAGGACTACTAGCTATAGGACCGGGAGCACCACGTAGGACTACGGTCATTAGATTTAATTATAGCCATTCTTAGTATCATTTCTGTTATGACATGTCATTATCTATAGAGTTCTTCAATGTGTTCTTCATTCTGGTTCTAGTAGTTGCTTTTTTTTCTTCTTGTATGTTAGTTGTTGTCATAGTAAGCATGTTTTATGTATCTTGCTAGTCCCCTGAGGACTTGGTGATCTCTTCTGGTAATTGTTGAGGCCGCTAGAATAGAAGGGTAGATTTGTGGACGATTGCATCTCCAGTATTCAGGTATCGCTAGTGGTACTTTTATCGTTTTTTCATCTTTTATATTTTATGATGACATTTTCAGCTGTATAGCCTAGTTTTACAAGCTTTACTTTTTGTTATGAGCTTGTTCAGATGATTATATTAAGGTCTGGCCAACTTTATTACAAATTATCTATTCTTGTATTTATATTCCAGTGGCATCCGTGTATTATTGTTTGATCAGCATTAATGCATTGGTTCCCACTTAAGATTATTATCTGTGGATTGAGATTTAGTTAACTTGCCATTTTAGACCCTATATTAGACAAGTTACGTGCATTACTCGAGGGTTCCATAGATTGGAGTCACCTTTGAGTATGTACCAGCTGGTTGTGTCACGTGCTAGTCCCGTGACTTTTGGGACTGGGCATGACAATTACTCCTAATTAAATAAAAATAGTATAAAACTAATTAATAATTAGTTTGGAAATTTTGAGGGGGTTTAAAGATATGGTCTCCCATACTGCTATTGCTAGTACATATATCTGATACTGGGATCTTATATTTGATTTTCTTATGAGTTTCTCGAGAATCGTACGAACAGGTTACCTGTTAGGCGATCGATAGATCTACAATAGATTAATTGACTTATATAACTGGATTTAAATTTATATTATTCACAAGAATATGTGAGAGTACCCAGACCACTAAGTAGACCTTTAACATTTCCATAGACTCGTACTAGGTCTCATACATAGACTATGTACCCCAAAAATTCCCTAAAGTAATTTTTTTTCCATTTTGGCGATATATTGTTGGTACTGCAGAATACCGCCTAGGTATTGTTGGCACAGTCAGCAGTTGGTGACTGGGTTATTCCTTTACCCATTAGTCCCCTATATTGGAAGACTATAATTAGTTGGGGTTATGATCAATAACATGTTAGTCATCTAATGGCTCCTCTCTTACTCACTCCCCCCTCTCTCTTTTTGTAAACTCTCTTTTCTTCCTCTCTTTCATCCTTTACACCTCAAGAAAAACCAGTAGAACCTTTGAGTTATAAGGACTTATTTAGTCCCACATCGGATAGAAAATATGGAGGAGGCTTGCCTCATCCTATATATATGTACCCTCTTCTGAATAATAAATCATCAATTATTCCTTTCTACATGTTATCAGAGCCAAAATCCTGAAGAGAAAAATTTATTCTTCCTTTCTTCTTCTTACAAAAAAATTATTTTTCCTTCTTCTTCATTTTCTTCTCTTTTATCCACTCCTCTCTTCCGTCAATGGCGGCAGAGATGTTAATGGCGGTGGCGACCTTTGGGTTCTGTGGTGATGCAGAGGAGCTGTAAGTGTCACGACCCGCACCCTAGAGTTAGGGCACGAGAACGTAACGACGCCCAGCCTACGCCGCAGTGTCGGCGGTAGAACGCTATCCTAGGTCACAACATCTAACAATATAAAGCTAAGCAGTTTATACTCCCCGAATGGGGGTGACATAGCAGATACAAATTCAATCACATCTAAGGTAGAGCATGATAAGGATAGATAAAACATGAAATCCAAACTAAATACAGGAGATAGAAGTCTAAGTGTCTAAGATACATGAACCCAGAAGTACATCTCAAAACTCAAATAAAGATACAGTAATCCCCAAAGTAAATACAACTCCAGACAAAATGAAATAACTACCTAAACAAACCCTACTGTGTCTCCTCTAGGCTAGCAGGCACATCCAGGCTATCTGTAAAATTTATTAACAGGTCCAGTCAGGACTGGAGCGAGCACAGTACATCTCAACAATTCATAGCAGGTTAGAAAATATGAACATGCAGTAAAGTAAGATACAAGTACTGAAAAAGTGCAGTATAAAACAGAGAGAGAACTGTAATAGAAATATCTACTATACATAGGGAACTAGCAGTGACTAGTGAGTCAGAGTATAATATGAACATGTAATACTCCCCCGTACCCCCGATCAATACACAAGGATCCAGCCAGGTTATGTTATATGATGCTATGTAGCAGACCCCGAAGGTGATAGACCCCGAAGGTGGTAAGCCCCCGAAGGGTGGTAGACCCCGAAGGTGATACATAGTAGTCCCATAAAAATGGGAATTCTGGGGGTAACCCAACAGTGTAAGTCCCATAAAAATGGGGATTCTGGGGATAACCCAACAGTGTAAGTCCCATAAAAATGGGGATTCTGGGGGATACCCAACAGTGTAAGATTCCAGGAAGACTCTACGATCATGAGGGTACATGTCGTAAGTGATTAAAGAACCAAGAAGCATATGATACGCTATGAAAGTGAAACGCACAGAACATAGAGTACCCGATGCTCCATAAGGATAATATCTCAAGAAAGGATCCATATAGTACCAATCCGTGTGACCAACGTGACAGTACAAGTAAAGTAATCTACTGTAGGAAATAATTCTAAGCAGGATATGAAATGATCAGAGAATGTACTCGCCTCGATAACCTGAACAGCTGACAAGCATAGGAGGGTCCCACTGAAGCCACAGAGTCCTATTTAAAGCAACACAGGTTACAAGGTGTTTAAGTTGAAATAAATGAATCCCTACAGGCAATCTATATTATTCTAGGTTCTCCTAAGTCAAATTAACTCTAGGTCGACTCCGGTCAATAATCTAGTCAAACTAGGTCAAGTGTTGACTTACAGTTGACTTTGGGTCAACTGGTCAACTCTGGTCAAACATGGTCAATTCTAGTCTATTATAAAGTGTACTTCGTTATTTGTACGTTGAAACTTACGACACGTAAATCGAGATAAGAAGATTATCGGTAAGGTTGATAATCTTATTATAGTGATCCACGTATCCAACTTGTCAATTTCAGTGATATGAGATCACTGGAATTGGCTGCTCTCAGTTTCGTTGTACTAATCCCGAAATACGAATATTATATGAATTAATTATTAATTATAAAAAGGTTAAACTCAAAGAAATTATCAACAAACAGTGTCGGACGATGAAATAAACATCGCCAACGTGTCCAGAATGCTCAAATTAGCTAGGATAGCCTACCCAACAGTCCAATTTGGACACAAGGGCAAAAAGGTAATTTCGGGTCAAAACGGTATCCGTGTCGGAGCCGTTTTGCACCAAAAAACGTGCAAGAAAACAAGTCCATAAAATATAACAAATTATATGTCCACGCAACCAGAATGTCGATACGAACCCAACGGTATCTCCAGAATTGGATTCCGTTGACCCGATCTCAATATGGCCCGTTGACCAGAACTTGGAATTCCGGTTTGCACGGAAATGCGTGCCGGAGCCAAAGTTCTCAAAACTCAGCAAACTACCTATCAACGAGTCCAGAATGATGATACGAACTCAACGGTATCTCCGAAATTGGATTCCGATGAGCCGATCTCAAAATGACCCGTTGGCCCGGATATTGGTATCCGACTTGCACCGAAATGCATGCCAGACCCAATGTCCACCAAAACCTAGCAAATTATATGTCAACGAGTCCAGAATGACGATACGAACTCAACGGTATCTCCGGAATTGGATTCCGATGAGCCGACGTCAAAAAGTCCCGTTGACCGAGAATGTGGGACCCGTTTTGCACCGAAAAACGTGTCCGGGCCCACGTTCTCCAAATCTAACAAATTTTATATGAAAACATGCCAGAACGACGCCACAAGTCTAATGGTGGTGTCAGAAATGAAATCTGGAGTCCCGTGTTCAAAAATGGAATTTTACAAGTTGGAAATTACGAATTCGGACGACCAACTTTGGCGTCGAATTCAACCAATCAAACAAGCTCACAATGAAACAAAACTGGAGGAGAAGTAAGAGGGTTATACCAGCTTCGCACCAGAACTGGTAGCACGCCAAACGGAGCTGCGGTGGAGGAGATACAAGCTGACGAAGTTGGCCCCGCAAAACTGTCCAAATTTAATACAATTTAAACGGTCAACTTGGTGGCCGATTTTCATGTATCAAACGATAAAATTAACGGACGAAAATTGACATGAGCGAAGGTGGATATACCGAGATTGCGACGGAGTGAAGAAATCGCCGATCCAACGGTCGGATCTCCGGGAAAACACGTGCGAAGTTGCTGCGACGGAGCGCCAAAACGGACTCGACTCCGCGCGCGTCATGACGGAACGTCGTTCAAAACGCACGAATCGCCTCGACGGCGCGTCCCGGAGGACGTTGTCCGCCATGGGAGGAGACCCATGTGTGCGCCCGGCCCTGGGGGGTGTCTTCCCGCCGACCACGGCGGCGGTGGCGCCGGCGGTGGCCGGCATGCACGCGCGCTAGCTCGCTGGTCACGCTAGATGCTGCTGCGTCGCCCACTGGCTGCTGCGCGTGAAGGGCTGCGCGGCCTAGCTAGGCGCGGCGGCGCACTACCCAACGTGGCGGGGACGGTTGGGTGGTCGGCCATGGCGTCGAATGGTGGTGGTTCGAGTGGTGAGGGGTCGGTTTTATGGAGAAGGAGGAGGAAAGAGGAGAAGTTGGAGCTGTTGTGGAGGTCGACGACGAGGATGGCCGGGGGTGGCCAGAGCTGTGGTGGTGTGCCATGGCTGTGTTGTCGGGTTTGCTTAGGTTTGAGGTGGTTTTGCTACTGTTGTGTGGGATGTTGTTGTTGAGTATTGGTTTTGATAAGAAAAATAGAAAGAAGAGAGATGATAACATTAATGGAGGAGAGAGAAGATAAAAAGTTGTTATCCATAAGAAAGTTAGGGCCAGCACATGCTGTGTGGGGGGTTTTGAATGTGAGGGAAAAATTAATGGTTAGGATTTAAAGAAGGAAATCAAAGGCTAGGATTAAATTAGAGGAAAATTGTCCATTCCAATGGGAATTAAACAAATGGGAATTTAATAATTATTGAAATAAGTAAACATGGTATTGAATATTATTTTTGAACACGAAAAATGAGGGTGTCCCGATGGGGGGTAGCACGAAGCTGGACTGGACTTGGTGGAACCGGATTGGGTGAAAATCGGACATGATGCAAAAATTGAATTAAAATTAGACGTTGATGATCATGTGTAAATAAGTAGCACATGGAGATTCCAATAAATGGGACACAAGTGGCGGACGGGTAGTCGGCTCAATGTGGGCCATGTCCATAGTTGGGGCTGACAGGTTTTGGTCGACAGGGGACCCACAAATCAAGTTGGAAGATGAATGTGACGCCGTGGAATGAAATAAAATCGGGTCACGCGTCGGGAAAGTTGTGCGAATCAAATGGAGCACAAAATGACGTGTCTGAGGGGGGCACGAAGGTCATGGGTGACGAGCGTCTCGAGTAGATCATCAATGAGAAGTTGGTTTCAAGAAACTGACTGGTCTAGCGCTCCCAATTTAAATGTCATGGTAACGCGCTGAAAACGATCAAGGAAAAGAGTGGAAAAATAAATAATAATCAAATGGTCTAAATTGACCCGAAGTTCAGCGAAGCAGAAAGAGCACAAGGGAACAAGTTTGGGTGGGACACCATATACCGTCATGAAGGTAATCATGTCCACTCCAAAACCCATGAAGAAGATTTCCATAATTGAACATCCCTGATACTCCAAATATCAATGGCATGAAAGAGTACACTTACAGATAAATAAATAAAATAAAATATTTGTCAAAACCAAATAATCAGGAAAAATAAAATAAAATGAAAAAATTTAACCCGAAATTCAGGGTGCTCACATCCTACCCACCTTATAAAAATTTCGTCCTCGAAATTAAAATGTCCATAGTCCCTCTAGGTCAAACCCCCACAATCAAAGTCCCAGATTAAAACAAAGCATACCATCAGAAGAACGACATACAGGGTCATGGCATACGGTGACAATGAAGTCTCATCTAGGTATACTAGTCATGCTAACCGGAAGGGTCATGGGGTATCAAACACACAAGCAGTCTAGGGTGCTGAACGAAAAAGTTACAGAAATAACAAATCATCAAAACTGTAAGGCGGTCTACCATCCTATATGAAAACTGGTACTGATCAAAAAATAATAATGATAACTACCACTTATCTAAAAAGGTTCAGAAAAATCAAAATCAAAGTTAAGAATGAAAGTCACTTGCATGAAAAATCCAATCACAATATATATTAAAAATATTTATTCTCGATACGATCTAAGTTGATCAAATTGGGAAAATCAAAATTTAGGCAATGTGGAGGACAGGTTCAACAAAGTCTGAGATCGAGCATACAAGGATAGAGATTCAGGTCGTAATCAAATTTAATTCAATTAAGTACAATCCAAGATATAATTATGATAAGAACGATAGTCGAAGTCGATTTGGTCGTGATTTAGGAACTAGGATTCAATGATGTTGAAAATCCTTTTTAGAGAAAAATAGGAAAAGATTTCATGCGAAGTCAGTAAATCATCTCTCTCTCCAATACTATCAGTTTATCATTTGCCAATCATATTTTTCTCACAAACCCAAATATAAAATCAACCTTCATATGACTACACTCAAAAATTTCTATAACCTTCAGTCATCTAAATTTTACCATGATCACCATAGACAAAAAAAATTTTAACTTCCAAAACATTTTCCACGAAACGTACCCCTCTTTTTAGGAGTCGACACTTATTCATTTAATCGAAATTTTAAATTCCTTCACCTCGTTTTAAATTAGATCCGAAACCTCTAAATCCGATTTATGAAATCCTTGAATTTGTTTAAGTTAAGCCTCGTATTTATTCAACCCTAATACCACCAAGTCATACAAAATTTTATTCTTGTTTATAAATCAACCTTCATATTTTTTTCACGTTTATCTTCAAATATTATCTTTTTTTTAAATTCCACAATTTCTCCTAATCATCAAAAATAATTCCTATAGCTTAAAATCCTTGTTTTCTCTGTCTCTAGTCACCCTCTTATAATATCTGGTTCAACTTCGCATAATCATAAAAAACAATCAAATTCTCATTTCCATCTCTAAATTTCACATAGCCTTGTAATAGTTCCCAAGAATCAATAACCAAGATTTTCTAAGTTCTCAAAACTAGGTTGACCTCTGATTTTTTTTTGAAGCACATCCATGAATTACTCTTAACCAAAATTTCTACAATTGTTTCTAAATTAATAACATTTATCCCTCGATTTCATTTGTAAACCTTTACCACATCTCTATTTCGAATTTTTCACATTTGACATCCATCATTTTGATTCCTACAAATCATTCTATGATAACCATTCAAGTTATTTCCATACTAGATGATTTACGTCACTTCCTCAACATTTCTCAGATAAAAACAATATGCAGATTCAAGAGTTCAAGTACAGCTGATAGAAAGTGATACGAGCCGAAATTGATATAATCAGGATAGTTGTATAAGACAAGGAATGATGGTACTAAAATATTGGCAGGAAAAGAAATGGTAATAAAATCTGTTCTACTTATCCGTTTTAAAAGAGGAAACCATTTTAAAATCCAGAGTTAAAAATATCAAATTTAAGATAAAGTCTAGCAAAATTATCGATTTATTATATTATGAAAAACTCATAGCAAGAAATTTCACAAGGTTTATAAAACCAACTAAACTTACTCCTGAGTTAAATAATGAGAAGCAAAACTAAACAAAACGAGCCAATTAATAATTCTCTTTTTTTTTTGAAGGACTGCAACAAAAGTAGAGAAAACATGTTCGAAAACTTTTTAAAGTACAATCTGATAATCATATGCGTCTGTCTAAAATTATGGTACTCTAAATCCTCGTCATACCAGTAAGCAAGGCTACGATAATCGCAAAGCCCTTGACTTATGTACATATCTCTAGAATCATGGTATTTAACATTTTTGCGGTGCCGCTAGCTTGGCTGCGAAAACCTTAAATTTCCACACCCGAGAAATATATCCAAAGTCAGACTATATGTCCTCACCATGCTGGCTAATGTGACTATAGAAGACAAGATTTCCATAACATAGATGACCTAGCCCATATAATTTCATCTTGCCAAAAATTAAATTAATTCAATAATGAATACTCAAAAATCAAATCAAAATTTATTAACGAACATCAAAATTCAAAAGTGAACACAATCCATCAAAATGCAAACTCGGATGCAACAGCTATCATCAAAATTCAGATTTCAAAAATCTTCCATCAAAATAAATACAAACTCAAATTCAACAATAATCCATAAAAATTAAATTTAACAACAAAAGTAAAATAATTTAAATCAAGGGAAAAAGAGAGTTTTCAAATCGAAGTTTAATAAGATTCTCCAGGGTCGCCCCGGAAATCTCTCAAGGGTTCCTATCTGTGATTGAGTACCTTCAAATATATATCCTAATCCTACTGCAAGCTGTAGTGGTACTCAAGTTTGAATACCACTACACTTTAGTCTCGACCTGCATGGGCCACCACTAAAAACATGTCACGACCCGCACCCTAGAGTTAGGGCACGAGAACGTAACGACGCCCAGCCTACGCCGCAGTGTCGGCGGTAGAACGCTGTCATAGGTCACAACATCTAACAATATAAAGCTAAGCAGTTTATACTCCCCGAATGGGGGTGACATAGCAGATACAAATTCAATCACATCTAAGGTAGAGCATGATAAGGATAGATAAAACATGAAATCCAAACTAAATACAGGAGATAGAAGTCTAAGTGTCTAAGATACATGAACCCAGAAGTACATCTCAAAACTCAAATAAAGATACAGTAATCCCCAAAGTAAATACAACTCCAGACAAAACGAAATAACTACCAAAACAAACCCTACTGTGTCTCCTCTAGGCTAGCAGGCACCTCCAGGCTATCTGTAAAATTTATCAACAGGTCCAGTCAGGACTGGAGCGAGCACAGTACATCTCAACAATTCATAGCAGGTTAGAAAATATGAACATGCAGTAAAGTAAGATACAAGTACTTAAAGAAGTGCAGTATAAAACAGAGAGAGAACTGTAATAGAAATATCTACTATACATAGGGAACTAGCAGTGACTAGTGAGTCAGAGTACAATATGAACATGTAATACTCTCCCGTACCCCCGATCAAAACATAAGGATCCAGCCAGGTTATGTTATATGATGCTATGTAGCAGACCCCGAAGGTGATAGACCCCGAAGGTGGTAAGCCCCCGAAGGGTGGTAGACCCCGAAGGTGATACATAGTAGTCCCATAAAAATGGGGATTCTGGGGGTAACCCAACAGTGTAAGCCCCATAAAAATGGGGATTCAGGGGATAATCCAACAGTGTAAGTCCCATAAAAATGGGGATTCTGGGGGATACCCAACAGTGTAAGATTCCAGGAAGACTCTACGATCATGAGGGTACATGTCGTAAGTGATCAAAGAACCAAGAAGCATATGATATGCTATGAAAGTGAAACGCACAGAACATAGAGTACCCGATGCTCCCTAAGGATAATATCTCAAGAAAGGATCCATATAGTACCAATCCGTGTGACCAACGTGACAGTATAAGTAAAGTAATCTACTGCAGGAAATAATTCTAAGCAGGATATGAAATGATCAGAGAATGTACTCGCCTCGATAACCTGAACAGCTGACAAGCATAGGAGGGTCCCACTGAAGCCACAGAGTCCTATTTAAAGCAACACAGGTTACAAGGTGTTTAAGTTGAAATAAATGAATCCCTACAGGCAATCTATATTATTCTAGGTTCTTCTAAGTCAAATTAACTCTAGGTCGACTCCGATCAATAATCTAGTCAAACTAGGTCAAGTGTTGACTTACAGTTGACTTTGGGTCAACTGGTCAACTCTGGTCAAACATGGTCAATTCTAGTCTATTATAAAGTGTACTTCGTTATTTGTACGTTGAAACTTACGACGCGTAAATCGAGATAAGAAGATTATCGGTAAGGTTGATAATCTTATTATAGTGATCCACGTATCCAACTTGTCAATTTCAGCGATATGAGATTACTGGAATTGGCTGCTCTCAGTTTCGTTGTACTAATCCCGAAATACGAACATTATATGAATTAATTATTAATTATAAAAGGTTAAACTCAAAGAAATTATCAACAAACATTGTCGGACGATGAAATAAACATCGCCAACGTGTCCAGAATGCTCAAATTAGCTAGGATAGCCTACCCAACGGTCCAATTTGGACACAAGGGCAAAAAGGTAATTTTGGGTCAAAATGGTGTCCGTATCGGAGCTGTTTTGCACCGAAAAATGTGCAAGAAAATAAGACCATAAAATATAACAAATTATATGTTCACGCAACCAGAATGTCGATACGAACCCAACGGTATCTCCAGAATTGGATTCCGTTGACCCGATCTCAATATGGCCCGTTGACCAGAACTTGGAATTCCGGTTTGCACGGAAATGCGTGCCGGAGTCAAAGTTCTCAAAACTCAGCAAACTACCTGTCAACGAGTCCAGAATGATGATACGAACTCAACGGTATCTCCGGAATTGGATTCCGATGAGCCGATCTCAAAATGACCCGTTGGCCCGGATATTGGTATCCGACTTGCACCGAAATGCGTGCCAGACCCAATGTCGACCAAAACCTAGCAAATTATATGTCAACGAGTCCAGAATGACGATACGAACTCAATGGTATCTCCGAAATTGGATTCCGATGAGCCGGCGTCAAAAAGTCCCATTGATCCAAAATGTGGGACCCATTTTGCACCGAAAAACGTGCCCGGGCCCACTTCTCCAAATCTAACAAATTTTATATGAAAACATGCCCGAACGACACCACAAGTCTAATGGTGGTGTCAGAAATGAAATCTGGAGTCCCGTGTTCAAAAATGCAATTTTACAAGTTAGAAATTACGAATTCGGACGACCAACTTTGGCGTCGAATTCAACCAATCAAACAAGCTCACAATGAAACGAAACTGGAGGGGAAGTAAGCGGGTTATACCAGCTTCGCACCGGAACTGGTAGTATGCCAAACGAAGCTGCGGTGGAGGAGATACAAGCTGACGAAGTTGGCCCCGCGAAACTGTCCAAATTTAATACAATTTAAACGGTCAACTTGGTGGCCGATTTTCATGTATCAAACGATAAAATTAACGGACGAAAATTGACATGAGCGAAGGTGGATATACCGAGATTGCGACGGAGTAAAGAAATCGCCGATCCAACGGTCGGATCTCCGGGAAAACACGTGCGAAGTTGCTGCGACGGAGCGCCAAAATGGACTCGACTCCGCGCGCGTCACGACGGAACGTCGTTCAAAACGCACGAATCGCCTCGACGGCACATCCCGGAGGATGTTGGCCGCCATGGAAGGAGACCCATGTGTGCGCCCGGCCCTGGGGGGTGTCTTCCCGCCGACCACGGCGGCGGTGGCCGGCATGCACACGCGCTAGCTCGCTGGTCACGCTAGATGCTGCTGCGTCGCCTACTGGCTGCTGCAGCTGCGCGTGAAGGGCTGTGCGGCCTAGCTAGGCGCGACGGTGTACTACCCAACGCGGTGGGGACGGTTGGGTGGTCGGCCATGGCGTCGAATGGTGGTGGTTCGAGTGGTGAGGGGTCGGTTTTATGGAGAAGGAGGAGGGAAGAGGAGAAGTTGGAGCTGTTGTGGAGGTCGACGACGAGGATGGTCGGGGGTGGCCGGAGCTGTGGTGGTGTGCCATGGCTGTGTTGTCGGGTTTGCTTGGGTTTGAGGTGGTTTTGCTGCTGTTGTGTGGGATGTTGTTGTTGAGTATTGGTTTTGATAAGAAAAATAGAAAGGAGAGAGATGATAACATTAATGGAGGAGAGAGAAGATGAAAAGTTGTTATCCATAAGAAAGTTATGGCCGGCACATGCTGTGTGGGGGGTTTTGAATGTGAGGGAAGAATTAATGGTTAGGATTTAAAGAAGGAAATCAAAGGCTAGGATTAAATTAGAGGAAAATTGTCCATTCCAATGGAAATTAAACAAATAAGAATTTAACAATTATTGAAATAAGTAAACATGGTATTAAATATTATTTTTGAACACGGAAAATGAGGGTGTCCCGATGGGGGGTAGCACGAAGCTGGACTGGACTTGGTGGAACCGGATTGGGTGAAAATCGGACATGATGCAAAAATCGAATTAAAATTAGACGTTGATGATCATGTGTAAATAAGTAGCACATGGGGATTCCAATAAATGGGACACAAGTGGTGGACGGGTAGTCGGCTCAATGTGGGCCATGTCCATAGTTGGGGCTGACAGGTTTTGGTCGACAGGGGACCCATAAATCAAGTTGGAAGATGAATGTGACGTCGTAGAATGAAATAAAATCGGGTCACGCGTCGAGAAAGTTGTGCGAATCAAATGGAGCACAAAATGACGTGTCTGAGGGGGGCACGAAGGTCATGGGTGACGAGCGTCTCGAGTAGATCATCAATGAGAAGTTGGTTTCAAGAAACTGACTGGTCTAGCGCTCCCAATTTAAATGTCATGGTAACGCGCTGAAAACGAGGAAAAGAGTGGAAAAATAAATAATAATCAAATGGTCTAAATTGACCCGAAGTTCAGCGAAGCAGAAAGAGCACAAGGGAACAAGTTTGGGTGGGACACCATATACCGTCATGAAGGTAATCATGTCCACTCCAAAACCCGTGAAGAAGATTTCCATAATTGAACATCCCTGATACTCCAAATATCAATGGCATGAAAGAGTACACTTACAGGTAAATAAATAAAATAAAATATTTGTCAAAACTAAATAATCAGGAAAAATAAAATAAAATGAAAAAATTTAACCCAAAATTCAGGGTGCTCACAGTAAGGGCTGGTGGAGGTACTGCAGAGACGTCAACCGCGGTGGTGACTGCTGGGTTCGGTGGTTATGCGGAGGAGCTACTAGGGCTGGTTGAGGCACGACAGAGATGTCAACAAAGGCGATGACCGCTAGGCATGGTGGCAAATATGGCCTCCACAGGCTTTCGGCGGCAACTGATCGGTGGTGTTGAATGCACGCCGCAGTGGAGTGGCAGAGGCTCAGGTGGTTGCTGATCCCTGGCTATTGTAGATGGAGGAAGCCGTGAATGCGTGTTGTCACGCCCCAGTCCCGGAGGACCGTTCGTCCTCGCTAAGGCGTGATGTCGCATAAGCATAGGTTACGCTCACGCAAGGTGGGTTTCTTAACGGTCGATTACAGCAACTTGCGACGGGGTCGTCGCACAGAAGTCTGAAGCAGAAAAGTTGAATAACATCAGCGAAAAGTTAAAACAAAACACAAGCCATACAAAAAGCTCTTTATTGATATTGAAACAAAGATTACATATGTGGCGCGAGACCAAGATTACAAGTCGCTCAAGCTTACTTTTTCTCAGAATACAAGTCTCTCTGCCCTCTCTCATCTCTCAATACATTAAATACATCGGTGCTCCTTCGACTTGCAACTTGAAGTGCTTCGGATAGGCGATGTCCATACATTATTTTCCGTATAGGTGAAGAATTCCACGCAGCCATATGCCTCGAAACACCAAAGAACTCCATACCTCGGCACATCCAAGCGAGCTCTGCCTCGAACAAGCAGGTACCTGTCACCTGCGCATGAAACTGGTGGGTTGTCAGTACACAACCGTACTGGTGAACTAGCATCTCACAAATCTATACAAAAACCAATACGTTCATTTAGTTTTGTACGATATATTCTTTCGATTGTCTTTCTAATCTTGTCTTAGGATCAGTTTTAGGACATAGACCTGGTCTATTTTGTGTCTCTAGACCATCAACATGCCTCACATTGATAAGTTACTTATCTTTGTGCCTTTAGACCATCTCGTGCCAGCAATATCAACGTGTCATCTTGTGCTTGCCTTTTGTAACACCCAGTTTTCCAAATGAGGATAATTTTGAAATTTTGTGATTTTAATCTTTTAATAGTGATATTTAACTCATGATATGATTTTTGGTAATTTTTAAATCATTTTAAAACTATTTTAAATCATGACTTATGATTTTGGTGTTTTGATAGTGTAACACTAGAGACAGCCTAACCTAGAGCCTAGCCATGTGATTAGGGTATTTCATTTATCATTTCCAGTTCGAGGGTACTTTTGTCATTTTGAATTTAATTGAATTTAATATATATTATTTAGAATTTAATGTATTATTAAGAATGGTGTGATTTTAATATTATTTAATTGATTGCCATGTTTTGTGATTAGCCTAACTTGGTTTGGACCTAACCTAGATTAGTCATAGCTAGTCTTATCTAACCATGGTTAGTGATAGTTAGTATTAATTAGATTTATTAGAATTTTCAGTAATTTTTAATATATTTGTTTTGGTGCTATAGTTGACTTTGACTAGTGTTGACTAGGAGACTAACCTAGAGACTAACCTAGGTCATAACCACTTGGTTAGGTTAAGTAACCTTAGCTTGACCTAAGTTAGTGAGGTTTAACTCATTAGAACTTGTTTGGAGAGATTAGGAATTGATTAGGCTAGAATGGCTTGTGACTTCATAAGTCATGACTAATGACTTGAGCCTTAAAGCCCATAGGCCCACACCATATAGCCAAACCCTAACCCTAATCATCCCATGCCTGGTCATATTGATCCCCCCCTCTATTTAATGCTTCTCAAAGTTAGGGCTAGCCTCCATTAGGATTTTTGGCAAGTTTTAGAAAGAGGTAAGTCTCCATCTTCATTAAATCCTAGAAAATCCATTTTAATTCCTTTTTCACCCAAACCAATTGCAATGGGTTCTAATTTTTCTCTACTTGCTGTTGGTATCAAGTAATCTCAGCTTGGGAGCAAATTGGAGGAGTTGGCTATCAAGAAGAACACCTCTTTGTGGAGCTTTTTGAAGGATTTGATACATGTAGGTAACTTCCATTCCACACCATAGAATCCTGATTTTATTGCATGTCTAGGGAGCCCTAGGCCTAACCTAACTGTAGGAATAGGAAGCCCTAAAATTTGTGTCCATTTCGTGTCCTATTTGGACACGTATCAGTATCACATGGCATGTGTTTGATGAAATGCCCCAATGGGCATTTCGTGTGATTTTTAGGAAAGTGTTTGAATAGGAAATTAGGTTTAGGTGTCGCTTACATGATTCTTGAGTCCTTGTGTGATTTTCGTGTTGTGTCGAGTCTGTACAGACACGTGTACACACGGTCGTGTGTGCGCGTGCACAGGCACTGTGCATGCCCTGCATTTCGGGAGACACAGCACGCTGGACACGGCTCCCCGACACGTAAAACTTGGCATGTGTCTCGGGGCTGACACTGACACGGGGCTCCCCAAATTTTAGAGCCCCACGTGTCGTGTCGGACATGCACGAACACGTGCACTGAATTTGCACTGTGCTGGCGGCTGTCACTTTTGGGCACTGATACGCGTGTCGTATCGCACGCACGCGTATCGTGGACACGTGGCTGGGTGTCCTAGCCCTAGCCCTACACTTGGTCGACACTGGGACACAACCACGTGGCTTGTGTCGTATCGTGTCGTGTGCACGGACACTGTGAACACGTGCGCGAGGCTTAATTCCCTGCACTGTATCCAGTTTCCTGTTATGGGTTTAAATGGATTGGACACGTTTGTGTCCACTTTGGTGGACACAAACTCATCACATGACACGTGCATAATATGTTTATTCTTTACCAACTACTGTTTTGGTGTTTAGCTCGATTTTCGATGTTGAATTCTCAGTTTTCCCAATTTATTTCTGATACTTAATCCCAGTTCATTCCTGTGTGTTCCAGGTTTTCTAATTCGATTTTTGTTATCATTTTAACCTATATATATATATATATATTTTTAACCTATATATACTGCTAATTAGTGTGGGTTAAAACCTCTAATGTGTTCACCTATTTGTTTTCTAAATGTGGGTTGAAATTGGGGTTGAATTGATATATTTTGGCTCTAAATTCTGGGATTTCTAGTAGGGGACTGAAAACTGTTTTTAACTGAGTTTATAAACTAATTTTGGGTTCCTATTCAAACTGGGATGTGGGTTTCTTCACTGTCCCTTTACTGCACACTGTTGCACACCCTCACTTCACTGTTGCACACACTCATGCTCACTGTTTTGCCCTTGCCCACTGTTTTGCCTTTTGTTCACTGTTATGTTTCCACACATATATATCCACACACCCTTGTTTCACTGACACACCCATGTCTAGTTGTCTCACTGATTTTACACTAACCCACACACTAATGTGTATCACACTCTATTATCTCACACTGTTTTCATGCCACTCACATACACACACACTCTCATGTTTCACACACACACAAACACATTTCATTTCCTTTTCCTTTATGCTTGAGTATGTGAGAATCCATTTTAGGTATCCTATAATATATGTGTGATATACTATAGATACCTATATGCCATTGTGTGTACCATATCATATATTAGTATGGATATATAAATTGTATGTGTGATATGTATTTAGTAGCCTATATGCTATGTATATTTCTATGTTATGTCATATAATATAAAAATATGTGTGTTAGTTTTAAATATAATATTATTTGGCTTGTGTATGTGTTATAGGTTGGTTTAGACATGGTTTAGCCTATGGCCTATGGTTGTGTCTACTTGACTAGTGGACTTAGATTAGACTTGTGTAGTCTTGTTAGACTTAGAATAGCCTTGTGAGCCTAGTATAGACTAGTTTGACTTAGGTTTGACTTGGTTGACCTAGTTTGACTTCTAGGGTTGACCAAAGTTGACCAAGAGTTGACTTTGGTCTAGATTGACCTAGATTCATGTAGAATGTATTGTAGTGCATCTTATTACCATTCTGGACTTGTTATGACTTGTGCTGTTCTAATAGGAGCCAGACACCACTCCTTGGACAGTATATATTCTCCAGATTCTCAGGATAAAGGCGAGTACATTCTCTGATCATTTCATATCTGTTTAGGATTATATTCCTGCTTTAGATTACTTTACATGATGCTGACACGTTGGAAACACGGATTAGTACTATATGGATCTGGTTGTGCGATGTTATCCCCCTTAGCGGATACATCGGGTATTCGTGTTCGTGTACTTTATCGGGAATATCGTGTACTCGTTGTATTTATTACATTCGTGTACGAAACGTGTGAATCGTGTATAATCATGTATTCACATGACCTTCGTGTACAATCCAGTAGATTACTCGTGTACAAACCTCTGTAGATTACTCGTATACAACATCGTGCCGTCTACATAACCATCTTGTGCTCTGAATCACTAGCACTGTTAGTTCTCTATATATTGTAGCTATTTACTTATAGTCTCTCTCTTTTTATCATATTATTTCTTCAGATCCTGTATCTTACTCTCTAGCATGTTTATATTTCCTAACCGGTTATGATTTTGTTGAGATATACTGTACTCGCTCCTGTCCTGACTGGACCTGTTAAAAATTTTATAGTGAATGATGAGGCTCTGGTGTCTACCTCTCTTGGTGCAGCATTAGACATCACTAGTGACATGGACCTACTAGTAGGGGATGACACTCCTTAGACTAGGATGTCTTTACTTTTCTGGATCTCTGTATATAGATTCTGAGATATTTTGGGATATGTATTTATTTTAGACACTTAGAATTCTGGATTGTATTTTCGTGCTTTATTTTGGATATTTATCTATCTATCTTCACCCTGTTCTACCTTAGTTGTGATTAAGATATATTCTGTTATGTCACCACCATTCGGGGAGTATAACTGTTTATTACCTTTATCTGTTAGATGTTGTGACCTAGGATAGCATTCTACCGCCGACACTGCGGCGTAGGCTGGACGTACCCACGTCTCGTGCCCTTACTCTAGGGTACGGGTCGTGACACCTTTTTGGCTCATAATCAAGATGCGACAACATGGTCGTGCCATAACTCTGTTCGTGCTTCAAACATCGAGGCTGTGCCTCACAACTCAACGAGACTTAACCAAACTTGTCTTACGGTTCTTCCTGACTTAAACTCGAATGACTATCCCAAACTTGTGGAACTTGTGTTGATGACACAAACACGATGCCACATCTCGTGCCGAAGCACATGTCTTTACGTATAGCCAAATCTTAGGCTCCATAATACTTGAGGTACAGACCGTACACACAATTCTTGGCTCATTCGTGCCGTACTTGCACTTCCTTTGATTTGACCGACACCGTACATGCGGATTGCCGCTCAGCATACCACTTATCTATATGAAAGGCCACTGGCATGACAAGCCATCGCGGACATAGCTCGAATAGACGGTGGGTCCTTCAATGCAAGGTAGCGAGCCCAGAGAAACCCTCCGACTATCCTGGTATGGTACAATCCAGCACCGCTATAATTTCTTCCCCTAGGTCGACCTGGCTTGAGGCGCCCCGACGTAATACCAGTCGAGGAAAAAAAATCCTTGTGCACAAGTTGTCTATGACCACACACCTGCGAGAACATCTAGACTCACGTAAATGCATAGTCTAATTTATGGTACAACTTGAACCATGCTTAGCAAAACGTGCATATGAACAATGAGACTCTCAAACGAGGGACCGTCTCATACTTTGCAAAACGTGCATAGGAACCATGAGACTCCCAAACGAGGGACCACCTCATACTTTGCAAAACATGCATAGGAACCATGAGTCTCCCAACTAAGGGACTGCCTTATACTTTGTAAAATGTGGATAGGAACCATGAGACTCCCAAACGAGTGACCGCCTTAGTGACAAACGGTCGCATGAACTTTCTATTCTTTGAAACCCAAGAAACAGCTACAACATTGCCTTCCAACTTAACTTGAGCAAAATGTGCTCCATTACGTGTCATAGAATGTGGCATACTTATTATCAAAACAATCGTGTTTCGTGCCTTAAAACAATTATATTCGGTGTGACATTACCGACCAAGTAATACTCTATATGATGAGCCTTAACATTATGGAAACATATGGCCATATGCAGTCATAGAACCGTGGGACCGTACATGCGCTCAACCTGAACAACCGCGTTTTGTGAGCACCTTAATCCGTGCCATCTTCTATGGGACTAACTGTGAGACCGTGGGACATTTTTTCTATGACAAGCAATAAGATCGTAGGATGTGCCTGTTATGACATCGAGTCGATGGCCCTTGACATAACTCAACTTAACCATATTTGTGCTTGGTCAAAAGACCCAATGCTAACTTTTTAAAGCCCACGTAGAGTGATTCTAAGTATCAACTTAACCATTCCAAGTTCTATGTCACGACTCGAGACCACGAGATTATTCCCTTAGCTATGTGGGTTCATCTTTTTTATTATCCAGCCTACTCAGTGCATTAAAAATAATATTTTATTAATATGAAGGCAAAGCAAAGGCAAGTTCACCGAAGCTGTCCACCTGAACGAGGAGTCGCCTCAACCGTACGGGACTTCGAGTAAGCCGTTGAATGACTAAGTCCAAACGTCGTTGGCATTTTGATTCCTCCGGTTGAACTGAGCGGGACGGGACATTACATTATACATCACTCAGAAAAAGTTTTATTATCGAAACTTACTGAGTACACACTCATCATCTTATTTCAAACATGGGTAAGTTATGCTCGTCGCGCACACGGACAACTTAGTTCTAGGGCAAACCACCCGAACAGTATCCTTAGCACATTTTGAATCCAACACAGCCCAACCGATCATTCGCTATCTTCTAATCGAAATCCAGTATTACCCATCCTTAACCAATCCCAGAAACCTGACTTGCATCAATGCCTTGATCAATATTCAAGTTTATTTCAAATCCAATGATCACATACCCATCAATATTCTCTTGAACACACGATTTCAAAATCCTCAATATCTCTTGGTTCCTTTAGTCTCACCTGAATTCAACGGATCGTGCACATATTTAAGGCATCTCCGAAATATATGCATTCCAGCCAAGCCTCGTGATAGTGAATCCAGTTCCACATACTTGATTCATCCTACCAATCCTAGAATTACTTGTACCAATGCCACCTCTCGAAAAAGGACATCTTACCTAACCGCTAGGCCATCGCTCCAGGCTAAAGTCAACATCACTATTAGAATCACCGTTCCCAAACAATAATATCAACACTGACCCCAATCCTAAGGTCATACCAAAGTTGATAATACAAGGCTTTCTACCCAAGCTCGCATCACTCCGATTTCTAAACATCAAGCATATATTTTCCTATTCTCACTTGCAACTCTTAGTCCAAGGGGTCCAAGTCGTTCAGCAAAGCCTTCCTACGGTAAGTTCTGCTCAACCAATTCTACGACATGTCAATATCGTACGTCCAAACTAACTATTTGTATAGTCTATCTTTTTGAACATGTTCGATATAATCCACATATCCATCAAGTACACTACTGTAGAAGCATAAAATTTCAGGCGCATCTAAGGTCAGAACTCCTATGCGCCCCCAAGCGCCATGCGCCTCCAAGCGCCATGCGCCCCAAAACAACATGCACCGAAAGACCAAAGACAGAATGTTGGCACATCAGAAGACAACAAAGAAAAGAGGCACATGAAGATCATATTTTTATTTCACATGGAAGTCTATTACATGTCCAAACTCTTTGTTACAATAAAAAGTCTACTACAAAAAAGCCTAGCCTAAACTACAAACTGGGCGCGTCACTCTAACGTCTCAGCTAGGCGCATCACTCTGATGTCTCAGAACAGGCGCATCAATACTCCTCATCAGAGCGAATCACTTTCTTGTCAATGCACGAGTGCTTCGGCCAATGAAGCATTTATTGAGCAGAACGCGGGTTGGCAATCAATCCAAACCCAGTGGCACTTCTAGCATAACGAAAGTCGAGACACGACGACCCTGATCTTTGGATGCAACAGGCACCCAATTGCATCTCGTAGAAGAACACTGCCGATAAGGGGTTCGAACATAAGCTGTTGTGCCCATAGCTCTTCCGGCGCATCTCAGTCTGTTGAAAGAGTTCGTCGTCAAAATCAAAGCTTCTTTAAATAAAGATATCCACTATCTACAGTACAACATCTTGCCAAGGAGGAGGATCGGTTGAGTTCATCTCAAATGACAAGTTTGGATGAAAGAATGGGCAAACTCTTTATACTGCTATTTATAGGCCAGGGCAAATCACATCCATGCGCCAAGTGGTAAACTTCTCCGAATTTAGTGCAAGAAACCTACATTAATGGTGATAAATCTATCACCTCAAATTCAGCTAAAGTCAAAGAGTCATCAATGCCTCGAAAGACTCAGCAAGTTTGACCAAAGGAGATGCACCACGTAGCAGATGCGCCCCACAGCACCATGCGCTCCATGTCGATGCGTACAATGGAGCACAGACATATGCGCCCATATAAGCTTATCACCGATCAAAGCATTTAATGCTACATGACAAAAATGACAACATCACGTGTCTCGAAGTTCGAGCAGTCAGCTTTTGCAGAAGACGAAGAGACGCAATCATCACCATTTTGTCAGTTACGGTTGTGCTATGCCATGTGGCCGACTGATCACTCGCATGCACCTCCATATCCATGCGCTTAGAACTCGTTTGCGCCTCCATAGCCATGCGCCCAGAACTCGCATGCGCTTCCACAGCCATGCGCCCAGAACTCTGCATGTGCCTCAAAAGCTATGCGCCCATACTTGCTTCTGACATCAAAAGTTATAAGCCGAGTCTTCTCATGCGCCTAATCCTAGCTAGGCACATCCACCCATATCAATGTACAAAGATCTATGAGCCATAAACATGTACCATGTGTCATTGACTCAGTTCTTCCTAGGAATGGGTGCCAACCACCCAAGATTTCAGCAACAAGCGAATCTCAACAACTGCTACGTGTCAGCTCCTCCGCAGATCAACTATACAGTTCAAACAGATTTAACTCTAGCTCTCTAGTGCATCGTCCATGCGCCTAATAAAGTCAGCCATATAGTGTCCCTACATATAAGTTCCCCATGCGCGCTTCACATATGCGCACAAAAGCAGATCATTCAGCTGCCTATAAATAGTATCATTCCTTCATTCAATCTCTCGAAGCCCCCACTTCTTGAACATTTTTTCAACTACTTCAGCATCCAGAGCACTTGCAAGAGTCCCAATCCTTTTCAAGTCGCTGCTCATTCCAGAGCAACCCAGATTTTCAGAGAGTTTAAGATCGTCGTCAGATCGTCAATGGAGTCAAAGAATTACCACTCACTCCATCGCCACGGTTCCCAGATAAAAAACAAAAGTGTACGATAAAGATTACATCAAAATCCTACATTGTACTATGTTCTGTTTGTAATAAAATATAAAAGTTTATTCTACAACTTTTTAATGACAAATAACTACGACACAATTTGTCACTAAACCATAATTCTCATACCATATTCCCTAAGTCGTTTATCATAATTCACGTATTCAATCACAAGGTTGTTTAGCATAATAATATGTCATGCCCCAATCTTTCGCAAGTTCGATTATCCATGTTGGACATGAAATCACTACGCCAACGCTCTTGCAGGATAATCGTCCTCGTCGGGGCGTAACTCTTACTTTGAGTTTAGACTAATTCATTCTCAATACGTATATTGGATTTACTCAATCCTCAAACTTACTTTATCGTAATCACAACTCCAAACAATCCTTGAATTCACCTTCGCATCAAACCACAAGTCAAAGTAATCAAATTGCCATGCCCTGATCTCCCGCAAGTACGATAATCCACGTTGGACATGAATCACCATGTCAGTGCTTTCGCGGAATGATCGCCCAAATTCGGTATGACGCATGTGCGAGGCTGGAGTTGCACTCGCACAAAACAAGAATGTCAATATTGTGGTTATCATCGAAACCATCAAAATACTTTTTTTTTCATCCAAACATTCATTTTTATCAAAATTTCAAGTGTAGCATCCATTTGAACAATAACACTTTACACGACCGTCATTCCTCAAATCAGAGTACCCTCCGAGTTATCGTACATCGATCTTTGATATGCCTCAATATCATCGATGATATACATAACCTGACGATCTTCCTTTGTAACGAATTTCAAGTTGTGTTACTGATGCTATCATCCGAACCAGATATACCACAATCTCCTCGACATTAAAGATCAAATTTGATCATTATTCCTCGAACTAGTTATATGATCAATTCGTTCAAAACCATAATCACTTATGTTCATCCGTCTACCTTAAGTCATCGAGCAACACATTTTCTTAATTCGCATCATTCTATGCTAACTCAAGCTATCGAGCAACATCTATCCCAAATTCTTATAGTCGTTCTCAAATATTCGAATCATTCCCATGCACGCTAACTTCCATTCGTGCTAACTTTTCGTATACAATTTGTATCGATTTCTCAATTGAGTCATTTGTTTGTTACACCTTAACTTTTATTCGAGTTAATCTATCTATTCTTATCACTTTGAATTTTATACTCAGCGCAATTACAATCTGATGTGCATTATTTTTCTCATTCGTTTGAATCAAACTCATACTAGCTATCAAGTTACGACTAACTTTGAAACACTCTTTCTAAGGCTTTACGCTTATCACCGAGCTTGCTAATAGACTTGTTGGTAACCCGCATCCTCAATCGATCGACTTTCCTGAGCCTATCTCATACACCACTCAGGGATAAAGTCATTCGACAAATCCTCGAAACAAACTTCGAATCACAACCGATCATTTCGATTCGTTCGAACTATTCCTCAAATTCCAAGCACGTTCCTTCTTATCTCGCATCGATAATATCGTAGTTCGATGGCACCTCTATCTCAACTACCTAATATGTTATGAATCAAGACTTAACTCATTCTTGTCCGATATAATTTTACTCTTGCGCACAACTTTGCTAACATCGACAAAATTTTGGTATATATGCCAAGCCCGACTTAGCCAACTGTGTTTTACATGAAACCATCTTTTATTCAATCGAATTTTCCCTCGTGAGATTTTGCAAAATATATAGACTTATTGTATGGATATCCCACAGAACATTGAAAGAGAGTGCATCAACGACATCGATTGCGGAAACAACATTTAATATGAAGCCATCAGAGTTAAAGAATTCAATCAAAAATCCAAGGACGTAAAGTCGTGCTCTGATACCACTATGTCATGCCCCAGTCCCAGAGGATCGTTCTTCCTCGCTAAGGCATGATGCCGCATGAGACTAGGTTGCGCTCATACAAGACGGGTTCCATAACGGTCGATTACAGCAGCTTGCGATGGGGTCGTCTTATAGAAGTCCCGAGCAGAAAAGTTGAATAACACCAGCAGAAAGTTGAAACAAAACACAAGTCATACAAATAGCTCTTTTTATATTAAAAAAAAGTTTACATATGTGGAACAAGGCCAAGATTACAATTCGCTCAAGCTTACTTTCTCTCATAATACAAGTCACTATGCACTCTCTCATCTCTAAATACATTGAATACGTAGGTGCCCCTTTGGCTTGCAACTTGAAGGTGCTTCGGATAGGTGATGTCCATACATTATGTTTTGTATAGGTGAAGACTTCCACGCGGCCGTATGCCTCAAAACACTAAGGAACTCCATGCCTCGGCGCATCCAAGCAAGCTCCGTCTCGAGCAAGCAGGTACCTGTCACCTGTGCATAAAACTGGTGGATTGTCAGTACACAACCGTACTGGTGGACTATCATCTCGCAAACCCAAACAAAAACTAACACGTTCAGTTAGTTTTGTGCAATATATTCTTTCGATTGTCTTTCTAATCTTGTCTTAGGATCAGTTTAAGGACATAGACCTGGTCTATTTTGTGTCTCTAGACCATCACCATGCCTCCACCGATAATGTCACTACCATATTTTTGGTTTGAGGGTATTTTGGTCATTTTGAATTTTTGGTGATTTTAAAATTTTATTAATTAAATATATGCTAATTGTTAGGTTGAGACTTGACCTAGAATCTTAGCCTAATCTAGATTAGCCTTGAGCTTAGAGTCTTGATTAGGATAACCTAGTAATGACAAGATTAATAATATCTAGATATTTCTAGGAAGGATATTTACTCTTAGGATATTTGTGACTAGTTGAACCAATAGGAAGGCTTAGAATTGGGTGGACAAGCCATAGCCACTCATCTACATGAAAAAATAACCCTAATTTATCTAAGGACCAGCCATCAAGTGCCCCCCTTCCTATAAAGGATCCTTAAGAAAGCCCTTGCCTCTTTTTACATCTACTTAGAACCCTAATTGTTCCTCCCCAAATTTCTTCCCCTAATATCCAAATTAAGTCCAAATTGATCCTAATCAATTGCATCATCACCCTTTACCATAGTGGAAGCTAGTAGGGGCTTGCTAGCTTGGATTTGGAGTACTTTGGGCAATTAAAGTTCAAGGGAAAACACTCATCCTCGCCTTCGCATTGAGATTTACTCTCAATAGGTAAATACCATGAAACCCATATAAAATCATGTTTTTTTTTCATTGATGCATGCATATAGGTATACGCTAGCTGTAGAGTTAGTTTGGTGCTAGGTAGTGTCCATTTCGTGTCCGTATCGAACACGTATCAGTGTCGTTAATAGGGTGTTCAATGAAATATTTGTAAGAAATGAATTTTGTTATTTTTAAAATCTAATTGAACAAAAAATTAGGTTAATATATGTATATCAATAATTGAAATAACTGAGTCAAAGTTTGGGAGTTTTTTGTGTCCAAAACGGACACGCACACACGCACGCTGACCCCATACTTCCCCTGCTACCCACGTGTCACTATGGATACGCCACGCCACGTGGCGGCCAGCCACTTGGCACAGACCAAGGGGTAATGTCTGACACACCACCCCTTGAATCTTGAGTCATCTCGTGTTGTATTGGACACGTAATCCCACGTGCACGCGATTTAAAAAATCGACCACTGACACGCACTTTGTGTCACGCGAGGACACAACGTGGACACTGTGCAGACACATATGCACGAAGCTTGACACCTAGGCTAACTAATGGACACGTGCATGTGACACAACGTGGAGTGTGTCGTGTCCTATTAGGTTCGACACCTCTGTACGAGCCTGTGCACAGGCATGATTCCTGAACAGTATTTTCATTGTATTAAACACTTCGTGTCCACTCATGTGGACACGAATAACACCCTAGACACGTGTTCATGTGGGTGACACCTCTGCATACGAGTTTTGGATTTATATTAGGGTTTTGGTTTCGAATTTGGATTTACATGTATCAGTTCATTTTCCAGTTTGGGTTTTAATAAGCTGTCAGTTAATATATATGAATATGTTCCTGAGAATAAATTTGCAGTACATGCTAATGACCCATGTTTCAATGAGGGTAAGTTGTGGTTAGTTTTAAAAACCTGGGATTAAATGAATGAGTTGTTACCCGAACATTGAACTGAAATAGGAAATTGGTTGGGTTTCGAAATTGGACTTCACCTATATCAGTGGATTGAAGTTTTGTTTTTGGAATTAAGGTCGTATATGTAAGTTGTAAACCCCCTAAATTTCTACTACGATTTTTTTTAATTATCTTGTACTTTGTATCTGTACGTCGCATACGAGTTCGCATTTTTTGTATTTGCGTAGCGTGCGAGATTTGCATTTCGTATTTGCTCGACGAGTGCGAATATTTATCGAGGTACGTATTTTAGAAAAACATTTTTGTTATAAATTTTTTTAATATAGGAAAGTACATGTTCAAGTAAATGTGATAAATATTTTTATTTGGTATAAAAGAGTTATTTTATTCGTCATTTAAAAATAAATAGTGATTTGGAAATTTTGGGTTTATATTGAGATGTATTCCAAATATTTTGCAAAATTTGAAATTTGTTTATTAATATATTTTGTTATTTATAAAAGCTATTTTTTGATTTAATATTTAAGTAAAATTCTTGATTTTCGAGATTAATTAAAGCTATATTTTAACATTTATGAAAAAGATATTTAAAATTTTGTTTTATTTAATATTTGAATTATTTTGATAATTTAAATTTGAAAAAGATTTTATTTTAAATTAAAGGAAGTTATCTAGATTGATTTAATTTTGATTGCTTAAATTCTAAATCGATTTAAATAAAAAGATAGAATTATCCATCGGGGTTTAAACCATTGCAAGTCCTTATCTAACTGGGAATTCCTACCTCCTATATAAGGAGAGGTACTCATCCATATTTCCACCACAACAATATTGTGCACCGTGTCTGTGCCTCTACATCCACTATAATTTCCATTATAAATACATTATCATCCGCGTGTCCGACAACCCCGGTCATCCATCCATGTCGTATTGGGTACCTCCGACACGACGAAACCCAACCCAACATACAACCAATCCCAGCCTACATCCGCCTAGTCGCTGCCTCTGCCACAACCCCTCGTCCAGCCGTCGTCATCCGCCCCACCATAACACAGCAGCATCACCACTACGCCTTGGCCGTCAACTTCAACAACAGCCACCCACTCGCCCCCTGTCCTCCACCACGCTCCCCATTGCTGCCACAAACTGAATCCCCACAGTCTTTGCGAGCCAGCACCTCCGTGCCCATCTTACCGTCTCCGGCCGACCTAGCCGGAGATAACTACCACCACCGTACCCCACCGTCGATTCCTAAGACCCACTCCATCCCTCTCTAGCACGGCCGATCGTCGCCTCCCCACATCCACCAGCCACGACCATCCCCGTCAACCACCAAAACTCCCTATCACCTTAGATGCACCCTGCCATCTTCAAAACTCCTAACCCACCGTCGGCGACCCACCAGATCACCATCACCACCATCATCATAAACCACCACCGACAACCCAAAATCCCCTCCGGCAAAGTACCACCACCATCACCCCCAAGCAAGGAGAAAGAAACCTTAACTCCGGTCGACAGTGCCGCCTTCCCTTCCGATCTGCCACTCCGCGTAGTCGGCCCCCCTCCCGTGCGGTCGGAGCTACCGCCGTCGCTGCTACGGGATCCCAGCCGCGACCCTGCCCGCGTCCGTTCCACCATCCGTAGCCACCACGGCCTCCAGGACAGCGCGCCCCGACGCCCTCCGCCCTGCCGTGCCGGAGCGGCCTCCGCCGCTTACTTCCTCCGCGACCGGAGAGCCGTGTCTTCCCCAAACCGAGCCTCCGAGCGCCTTTACGTTCTCAGTCCACCGACCTTCCTCTCTGCCGGTCGCCGAGGCCTCTCTGCTGTCGACCTCCTCCGGAGACGACCACGGCCGTCCCCGCGCGCAAACATCCTCCTCCAGCCGACAGCTCTCCGTCGCCGCGAACGCGCCCGAACCGCCGGTGCTTGCTTCGCCGGCGAGATCCTCGACCAGCCGAACTCGTCCAGCCCTCCGTCGTGCTTCACCGCCGGCGAACTCCGATGAGAAACCCCCTCTCCTCTCCCGCTCTTCTCCTCTCCCCCCTAAATCTAGTTCCCAAAGTAAAAGAGCAGCTACTGCTACTCAAATATTTACGTATTTTATTACTGTTTTATTATTATTATTATTATTATTATGATTTTTATTTTTATCATCATTATTATTATTATTATTATTATTATCATTATTATTATTATTATTATTATTATTATTATTATTATTATTATTATTATTATTATCCTTGTTATTATCAATATTAATCTGTGAGTAGCATAGATATTTTGGTAAAAACCCATGTATACATAATAGATTTTTAATTAGAGTACATTGTATATAAATAAATATTTGTACATTGATGAGCAGTATTTTTGTATTTATTATCATTAGTTTAAATCATTATTATCGATATTTCTAAGACGTGTATAGAATTTTTTGCTTAGCCTAAACTATGTACAAAAATAATTTTTGGGTATTCTAAAAATGGTTTTACTAGAAAACATTATTTCCAAACTTAATTATAATTGTTGGAATAAATTTTGTATATATATAACTACTTATAAATATTTTACGATTTAGATAAATAGTTTCTTTGGATTAATAAAGTATATATTTTGGGCCTATTAAACTTAAATAGTTTTATACTAAATAAATAGATTAATTGATTTCTTATATTATTTTTATTTTCAATTATATAAATAAAGCTAAAAAAATCTATAAATACTTTCTAATAAGTTATATATTTTCTAATTAAGAAATTTCTCCTTCCAAATCAAATTTCTTCCCAGTTAGATGGTCACTCATCATGACTGATTATGATTTTTCCTATTTCCTCGCGGTTTCGGACCTCCACGTATCAACCATGGCTACGAGACACATCGAAACTTGGCAGAACACCGTACAACATCCGGCGACACACCCGGCAAGATACCTTGTGTAAGCCCCTATTTTTCAAATTTTAGTTAAATTAGTGCTAATTAAATTTTTGTGTCATTTATAGCCTTAAAATAATTATTAGGATTTTTAGGAATTTTTCTATAATTTTTTAAATGAATTTTAAATGAGTTTTAAATATAAAAATATTACTTTGCAAATTATTTGGAATTAATTAAATAGGTTCTGTAAATTTTAGAATTGTCTTAATAAGCTTTTGCAAATTCTTATTTGCATATATAACTCGCGGGAGGGCTTTTGCAATTAATAAATTGCAAACTTACTAGAAAGGACCTATAGGTAAAT
>JANAVB010016627.1:0-76176 GCA_029216955.1 Iris pallida | reverse complement strand
GTGGCATGACACCATGAAGAGTACCAGGTAGGGTAAAGTCTCGGCTTTGCGAGCCATGTCATAGCGGCGTAACACCGTACGGAAGCGCAAGGCTTCATGCTGGGTAGTTTGGCACTACAAAGAGGCCTGTGACCTAATGCTATAGTAGTATGACACTACGATGAGGTACCCAGGTGGGGTAAAGCCTCGACTTTAAGCCATGTCATAGTGGCGTAGCATCGCAAAGAAGCGCAATGCTTCATGCCATGACTCTTTATAAAGAACTCACCTATAGTGTATGGACAGAGATATCAGGCCGTCTCTTGAGGGTAAACTTATAGATGCCCAAAAATTATACACTGAAACCATGCTGGCACAAGGCCTTCAATGTGCAGCCAGAAGCACAGTTGATGTCATTATGTGAGTAGGAAGAATTGCAGTTATGGTGCAGAATTCAAGGCTTAGTCCATTCTTGTATCATGCTATTATTTAACCTATGCGGGAAGATTCAAGTCGTAGCGACATCTCTCCTAATGCATGATGGGCAGTAACTGTGGGAAACGCTCAACCCATATATTGAGATATGTGGGGGATTGTTGGTGTTTTTGCCTTTGGACTAGAAAAGATAGTCCCACATCGGCTACACCAAATGGTGAGTATCTCAATATAATGCATTTTGTGTTGAGGTGTGCACATGAGGTGTAGTGGGGCACAAGTTTTGCCATGTGGAAGTATTTTCCTAGAAGGAAAAAGGATTAAATCCAACAAGGATGCATGTGCGGACTGGACTCGGACACGGACTCCAGGATGTTTTCGTGCATGCACGGGAGTGTTCGGGGGTAGGCGTGGACTGGCACACTTCTTTGCTGATTGTGGGATGATAAAATATCAAACTCTATTTTTGAGTATTGGTATTTTAGTCCCACATCGGATAGGAGAAGAGGTGAAGTCTCAACTCCACTCTATAAATAGAGCCCCTTGGCCTCCTTTGAAAGATGCACCAAGAGAGTTGAGGGAGTCTGTTAAGTCCAGGAAGCCCATTCAAGTCTCAAATATTGACTTACGAGCGTTCTAGAAGTTCTTCGTGAACTTGCTGGTTCCTGGAAGCTGTTCGTGCTCGTGTGGGAAAATAAAGCTTTGAGCAACGGTGGTTCATTTACCCCAGCATCTCATTCTCGCCTGTCATCGCTGCTGTTGCCTTTTACAGTAACTTTTTAGAAGCTCTACTGTCGATAGTTGCTTGTACAAAGTCTCTTTAAATTTTTTGTGTATTACGTAGAATTTTTAGATTCTCGTTATTCAGAATCCTCTAGGATCTCTGTTGCACATCTTCTTTAAGGTGCTGCATTTGAAACGTTGTGTGTACAATTGTTTCAGTTTCAGAATTTTCCATCGAAATTGTGCCTTGGCACTAACAATCCATTCCATCTTAAAACCAAATTTCCAGAGCACTCGCATAAGATGACTCCAATTAACCCTATCATATGCCTTGCTCATATCGAGTTTGATTGTCGTGTTCTCTCCGCCGTTCACCGGCCAGTTCTGCCCCGGTCGTCCCCGGCGATCAGGCATCGGCTGTCCCCAGCGCTGAGGATGCCACCATCCCCGAGTCGTCTATGGGGGTTTGGGCACTCAGCCCTAGGTGGAAGACTAGCCTCCCTCGGGGCTCGGGCCTGATATTGACGAGGTTCACATCTTGTCTCGCTCGACGAGGCAGTTCCCTGACATCTTTGACCCGGTTACATTTTTGAATCCGGGCTCACTTGCCTTGACTCTGTCGGATGGCAAGGTTCCCTCCCACAGGCGCGATAGCCCCTGGCCTTGCCAGGTGGCGCCATCCCGGAAGGCCTCCTGGCGCTCTGGTCCACGCGCCTTCAGTTGGTGGCACGTACCTTCTCCTCCCTCATGGTGGCGCCTTCCAATGTGCACCCCAACCTTCAGTAGTAGACCCCAGGCTTCCCTCCTTTGTGGGCCCCACAGTGGGCCCAGTTGTGCCAGCGTGTAACGTACATGTTTTTGCCCTCTGTTGGCGCCCTCAAGGTGGCACGTGTCGGTCATACGCTTGGTATCGCGCCTTCTTCTTAGTAGCGCATCCAAGCCTGGTGCTTCCTAGTGACCTATTGGCGCTGGCGCCTTTACCCGGCTCAGGATGGCTTAGGTGATTGCCCTTCGGACGCTCCGTCTCATTCGGCACCTCTTGGCACCATCTTTCTAAATGCGCTGGCTCAGCCCGCCTCGAGCCACGCGTTGGGCGCTCCCTGCGTTAACGTCACTACTACTCCTCCACACCCTCCTCTCATATCACCCACACCCCTCTAACCCCTACGACATCCTTCGCCGATATACTTCGCCCTGATCGCGCCACCAAACACTTCCAACCTGTCCCTAGGGTTGAGCTGCCAGAGATCGAGTTTACGAAGCCATTCGGTTCCGAAGAGATTTGCATGCCTTTCTCCATCCCAGAAATCTCCTTATTATCAACTTCGTTTCCATACACCTTCGTGTTAAAATTCTCCAACGGTTGTCTGAAGTTGTTTCGGGCCCAGGAGGTTATTGCCAGTTGGGGCCTCTCTGGGAGGTACATCGTAGCACCCATGGATCCCAAACACTTGTTCCTTCACCTCTCCTCGGATAGTGATCACACGAAGGTTTCCTTTGTCCCCGCAGCGCTGCGAAGGATATCCTGCTCCTTTGGCATCTTTGGGGCATCGGCGAAGGAAACCCGCAATCTCTCTAAGGGGAACTATGCTAAAATCTGTATGGAACTGGACATATCGAAGGATCTTCCCAACCACATAAAAATCTCGCTCGGTGACAAGACTCACACCCAATAAATTCTATACGATAATAATATCATCTTCTGCAAACACTATCGTATACGTGGCCACTCCATAGAACATTACTTCCATGTGCACTCAGAACTGAAGAGGAAGGTGATCCGAAAGGTGGCACCCACTTGTTCGCCTAGAAAACCTCATCAATCACTCCTCCTACCACTATCCAACTCCCACATCCGGTTCAAAGCCAGCACGACAACCATCATATCCAAGAACAAGCTTTCCAGGGAAGAGCCATCATCCTATACAATACGTCAGGCATCAACCTCGCCAACAAATTTGACATTCTTGCTATCGAGTCCTCAGAGGACCGCCTAGGCACAGAGATAGGTGCGAACAACACGGAAGAGGAAACAAAAAAGGCGGAGACATAGCTACAGAGATCAGATGTGACATGGTACCCACGAATTCAGAATTTCCTCTGGCATCGACAAACATGGAGGACCCCCAAATCATCGAAATAGCTGCCTCCAACACCTCCAACAATGTGTCCAACATACGAACGGATGCTTTGGCCAACATTAGCCAAGCATTAGTTGCCAGGTTGCAACAAGGCTTGAATGCTGGAATCACTGGCACGGACAGCTACTTCGGAGCCGTGGCAGAAATAGCTGGAGAGGTCTACATACATCCGATCGAGCAAACTGACATAACCAGAAAGGAGGCCGGAAAGGCAGCATCCATAATAAAAAAATCCAACAAAGGAAGTGCTATTGAGGTCACGGCCAGGACCACTAGGTAAGCCGTAAACTCAATAAACCCCCTCCACCCAGCAAGCTCAATGCTTAACATCCTATCTTGGAATGTTAGGGGCCTCGCCAATAAACCCACCTTGAGAAGACTAAACATTCTCAAGAAAATTCACAAAATCGACATCCTCGTAATCATAGAACCTAAAATCCTTCCAAATCAGCTCAAGTCCATCCAGTTGCTGTTAGGTTACCCCTCATCTATCGTCGGCTATCATGATATATGGATCCTTTTCACGGCTGACGTTAAGATGGGCACCATCCAAGACTCGAGACAAACCCTCTCGTGCTAGGTAGAACATCCCTTGCTTCATTCTCGTTCCCTCATATCCGCCGTCCACGGCAGCTGCGACATCCCTGATCGCCGTCAACTGTAGGATGACTTGTTGAATCTGAACCACAGTAATCTTCTCTGGCATTATGTTGGCGACTTCAACACGATCACCAATAGAGAAGAAAAGTTGGGGGGTCCCCCTCCCTCGTCGGCCATCTAGGATTTCACTAACTTTATTTTTAATGCTCACCTGACCCCTCTTCAGTTCAGCGGAAACGCCTTCACCTGGTGCAACATGCAGGAAGGCGTCAGAAGGCAATAGTCTCGCCTTGATCGTGCCCTCATTAATTCGAAGTAGGCAGATTTGGAGATTATTTTCAGCCTTTCCCACCTCAACACCATTGAATCGGATCACTCCCCTCTCCTCATCGAAATCAGTAACAAATCGAACCAGATCAAGAAAAGCTTTTGCTTCCTTGACTTCCGGAGCCACCACCCCTAATTCATGAATATAATGGCTACCACTTGGAGCAGTACAGACTCAATTAACCCCCTTGTCCGTGTTGCGAACAAACTCAAAGCCGCCAGGAAAGCTCTCACACTGTGGAGTAAAGAAGCTTTCGGCAACATCTTTCAGACTGTCTGTACTACTGAGGATGACGTTAACCATGCGAAAGCACTCTTCACTATCGACAGATCTTTCGCCACCCGTGTATTCCTGATCCTCACCAGAGCGCTGGTTAACCTGAAAGTGAATCTGAATTCTGGAAACAAAAAGCCAGACTGACTTGGGACAGTGAGGGGGACAGCAACTCTAGCTATTTCTACTCCTGTGTCAAGGTGCGTAGACAGTAGCTCAACCTTCATCAGATTGCCGACGATAGCGGGCATATAATTAAAGATCAATAGGGTATTCAATTGGCGACGCCTAATTTTTACTCCAAGTTGTTAACTAAAGAAGTCATTGCCAGGGACGAGGATTTCCTAACGATGATCCCCGCCTCATAGATGACAAAGACAACTTCCAGATGGAGCGTCTTCCTTCCGAACTCATGTTGTCTGGGCCCTTAACGAGCTTAGCGCACCTGGACCTGATGGTTTTACTGGTGTTTTCTTCAGATCGTGTTGGGATATCATCAAACAGGATATTCATGAGGCGGTCATCACCTTTTTTCAACGAGCCAGGTACCCCAGATCTATCTCATGTGCTAACCTGATCCTTATCCCCAAACAGGACAATCCGAAGACTTTCAAAGACTTCCACCCAACAAGATTTTGCACCTTCACCAAACAAAATCATCTCCATATTGCCAACCGCATGGTCGGGATCATTTCCAAATTATTTCTGAAGAGCAGAGTGGTTTTGTTCGTAGCAGGAACATCCTCGACAACATTCTGTTGGCCCAAGAAATAATTACATGTATAAAACTTCCAGCTAGGGGTGGGAACGTTGCTATCAAACTAGACATGGAGAAGGCCTACGACAGGCTAGACTGGCAATTTATGATTTTGGTTTTCAGGGCCTTCGGGTTTTCGAAAACCTGGACCAACATTGTGTGGAGATCGATAAGTAATTCGTGGTTCTCTACGGTTATTAACGGCCAAGCAGATGGCTTCTTCAAATCCTGCTGCGGGGTCAGACAAGAAGACCCTCTATCTGCCACATCTTCATCATTGCGGCGGAAGCTTTGACCAAAAATCTAAACAAAATGGTGGGCTCCCAAAATTTCTAGGATTTTTATACCACTAGCGGTTGTTCGATATCACCCACCTTGTGTATGCCGACGATATCCTCATATTTTCCTCTGGCGATGTAGGATCCGTCGAGGTGGTTCATAATACGCTGCAGAGATACACCAAATGCTCTGGCCAGCACATCAACCCCAGCAAGAGTGTTATCTACGTACATCACAAGACCAACAGAGATCACTCATCCGCGCTTTCCAGCATTACTTCCTTCTCTGTCGCATATCCACCTTTCATTTACTTAGGGTGCCCAATGGTATACGGCAGATTCAACGCGGGCATCTTCGAAGGGCTGGTGGGCAAAATTAGGAAAAGAACTTGTAGGATGGCACAATGCTACTTTATCACTTGGAAGGAAGATAATTCTGATTCAGCATGTTCTCTCATCTATCCCAATTTATATATTAGCCGCCTGCTCCCCCCCTAAGAAGGTGCTCACTTCTATTGAAAACCTCTTTGCCAACTCCTTCTGGGGCCACATTGATAGTAAAGACAAACATCATTAGGCGAGTTGGGACTCCATGGCCAGACCTACCAATGAGGGAGGACTGGGATTTTGTAGGCTGTCATATATCGTGGACGCCTGCTCGATGAAGCAGTGGTGGAAGTTGTGTGTGAGTCGTAACCTCTGAGCGCGGTTCATGAAGGCAATATACTTCAAGCACATTCATCCTTCAACCGCTGACTTCAACTGCAGATCATCCGCATCTTGGCGATGCATCCTTCAAGGTCGAAACATTGCTGAGCCCCTGATCCGCCTCATGCTGGGAGCAGGCAATCATCTCTATTCTTTGAGCATTGGTCAGGGGATGATCTCATCCATCAGTCCCCAGCTGCCCCGACCAACAGTACGATAAACGATATGTAGGATCGCTCGGGGGACTGGAACTGGAAGATGGTTCAAGATTGGACTGGAGAAGAGGCATCTGCTTCGCTCTTCATCTCCGGGTTGAAGATCAATTTAGATCCTAACGCTCTGCAGTGGTCGATCTCGGTCAACGGACCCTTGTCGCTTGCATCGGCTAGACGAGTGGTGTGCGATATCGGAACACCCTTTCCCATCATTGGACCTTCTGGTGGTCATACATCCCCAAAAATGGTCCTTTCTCATATGGAGAGCGTTTCATAAAAAACTTTCCACCGACGACGCTCTCCACACCATCGACTTCAGCTTAGCTTCTGCATGTTATTGCTACAAGAAGAGATAGGCAGAATGGGTAGACCACATCTTGCACTCAGGGCGGTGGGAGCTTCAACGATCTTCTTGCTATTTGGAAGCTTCAACGATCTTCTTGCTATTTGGAGTAGAGCCTCTCACGGCCACTAGATCGTTGCAGCCGCCATCACGTGGGTCATTTGGAAGAATCATAACAAATTCTGATATGAGGTCCACCAATACTCGGCCAATCAACTTATTCACTAGGTTCTCCGACAAACCCACAAAGTCAGCAGTCACTATAATCACGGTCATCAGAACTTCTCTGTCTTTCTTTTTGTATTTTTGAGGTTCCTTGTAAAGCCTTCGGCATTTTGCGCCTTGATATAAAAAAGTAGGGAGCTTTCAATACATATATATATATATATATATATATATATATATATATATATATATATATATATATATATATTACTTTCAATATATATATATATATATATAAACATAATTAAAACCCTAATCCCTAATTGATACTTTAAACTAACCCTCCGATCGTAACAAGAGCAGTCACAACAGAAACAGGGGCGGCATCAGCCACCCCCCTCCGCTACCGCAACCACCGCACCCCCGGCCAGCACCGCAACGCCTACGCTATTGGACCCCCACCGTCACACGACTACCATCGCCCACTACAGCCACAGCAAAATAGCCAACAACAACAGCAATCGTATAATTAGCACCACCCAGTTACTCATTTTCTCGTTGCTTTTCTACGTCGTCGTTCGACAATTTTTTAAACCAAAAATTTAGACACGTAGATAACCTAACCACCGTTAAAATCCATCAAGTGGATTTTGTTAATTAGAGATGTAGGCGAAGAAAATTGAGTTCCAAAATCAACAAAAATCATAAATTTCTAGGTACAAAAACTGTCCCGATGAGTAGTTTTGGAAGTCATTTTTTGGACCATACATTAAGGAACTTAAAAATCTATTTGAACAATATTTTAGACAACCTAACATAGATTAAAACCCTATTTTTTTGTTTTTATTTTAGCTGATTAATTTCTTTTTTGAAATCAGTTTGAAAATTGATGAAATGGACAATATTTAAAAGTTTGAAAAACTTCGACACAGAGTCCATGTTGACAAGCAGGATGACTTGGTTGTGAACCAGTTGCATTGCACGTGTGGTATTTGGCAAAACTCGAATTGGTTGATGTGTGCGACGAATTCGAGGTATATCCGTTAGAAATCCCTGTATCGGTGATATCAACCAATACTTTATGCATGCTCATCACATCACTAAGAAACTTAAGCCATTAGACTCGAGGTATTTTTTGGTCATGTAAGCTAAGTTCGGTCTGATTTTGAGATAGTTGACCGGATCGTCGTATTGCGGGTCCCATGATCCGATTCAACGGAGGATTTTGTGCACGGCTCATCAGAATCCAAAATTGTTTATACTATTGTGTTCGTATAAAAAACTGGACCTGTAGGCATAGAGGTTGCTCTTAGGTTTGTGACGCTTTTTGGTGAAAAGTGGGTCCAACGACGAATATCATTTTAATCCAAAATTATTGTTTTGCTCATGTGTCCAGAATGGGACTTATGAATAGCCTATCTTAGCTATTTTTCTTATTTTAGGAATGTTGGTGATGTCTATTTCAGTACCCGGGGATGTTTGTGGAAGTTCCATAGTTGCTGCTTCCTTTGGATTGATGAGTTAGCTTGTTGGACGCCGTCAAATCATTGACAAACTCCAGGCAAGATACCTTGCCATGTTTACTATTTATTTACTTTTAGTTCATCATGTTGCTTTCATGTTATCTATTTATTATTTATTTTATTTATATAGAAACTGTGCTTCCAAGTCATACTTGGGTGCAAACAATTATGTTAGTTATTTTTCATTCCTTATCTTTATTTTTATACATATTGATCTAGTTTTAGCAGACCACCTTATGTTTGTGAAGCATCATCATGTCTTCATTGGCCTTGATATATGTGTGCCAGGAGTTGTGAGTCGCATATAGAACTCGGACCTGCATATTGGTTGATCACCAGTACGTATAGGACGTGCGTTAGGTATAACTGTTAATAGGGATGTATACTCGAAGTGTTAGCAGTTATTAGAGGTATTATGACGTAGATACTACATAGATAGGAGCATGGGGTGGAAAGGAAAGTTCTTTAACATATGTGCCACGATTGCAATTTTTTTGTAACCTGTGAACTCGGTCGGAGACGTGGGTGATGTTTACCCCATTCGAATTTGCTATTGTCATTCTACAGAATGTTATACGCTTCGGCCCCTGGTGCCCTGGAGGGGACTATGCCAAACCCATTTATAACCAGAGTGCCCATGCTTTGAAGGTTTGTTATTAACATGAATAGTCACGTAGAATGGTTATGAGGTCGTTATTATCATTTTTGTATGGTTTACATTCAATTTTATATGGCATGCTATATGTATCTTGTTATATCCCTCTAAGGACCTGGTGATCTGATGTAATCTTTTTAAAATCTCGATTATTTTAATTTTTCCCAAGATTCTAATTTTTTAATTATTATTTGAGAATTATTATCATTGATAATTATTTAGAAGCCTATTATTTTCCTAATATGTTTTAGAATTATTTATTTGGAAGTTAATTATATTTTTGCCAAAGGATGGCAATTTTCTAATTAGAATGGAGAATTTGTAAAGCTTAGGAAAGGTGGTGGCTTTATTAGTAATTGTTAGGAGTCCATGATGGAATGTTTAACCACTTGGATTAGGTGGGGACATTCTAGAATTCTTTAATTATTTTGAGATTAATGCTAATTCACCTTAAGAAATATTCCTTAGAATCTAGCATATTCTATAGGATATTCTTTCGAATATTCCCTTCTAATCCATGTGCCTAAGATTCTAGGTTCCTAATTACCCCTATAAATACCCTAAATATTTTATGGATTAACATTCTAATTTTTCCTAAGTGGTCCTAATGGCTGTGTCCTAATTGCGTCGGTGTCCATTCCCATTTTATTAAGCTTTAGTTATTACAATTACAATTTCTTCCTGTCCGATCCAATACGACACTATCGGCCATTCCCTCGTGTACCCGGGTAATCAAACACCCAATTCCTTGTGTCCTGTTGACAGGTTATAAACGATTCATAAAACCCTAACCCTAAATCTGCTTGATTCTTGTGTCTGGTGTTGCCGTGTCTGCATCGCTGGAGCGCCACCATCTCCACCAGCTTTTCTTCTGCATAGACCACTACCGAAGTTTCCTCCGACGAGCTTTACTTTCTGCTAATCTGGTCGACTAGGTATCAAACTCTGCCACGATACTCAATACTCTAACATTGATTGAGTCCTCCTCCTCCTTGATGTTGGCCCATTGGTCATGGTCATACTGATTTCGATAACTGACTAAAACTCTTTTTTGATATGACAAATAATATACTGCTATAGGACGAGGTACGACTAATGAACAACATATTGCTTTGTTGTTGATAAACAACATATATATTGCTATGCTGCATCTGATCAAGTCGTCGCCAAGTCATAAGGAACAAGTTGCTAATCAAATCATTTTTTGTATTTTGTTATATATTTTTGAGTCTGGAAAAATATACGATTGAACGAGATTGGCACATAGATCACTTACAATTACACCAATAAAATATCCTACCCAATCTATTCTTTGATCAGTCCATATATACAAAATCCAGTCCATAATTCAAAAATCCCCAAAACCCAAGCTCATTCTACACTTGACCTAATCTAGAAACACGACAACCAAAATCAAACCGAGTTCGGCCCGAACTTGGACCGAACTTGGTCACCCTGACCCAGTATTCTATTGGATCAGGTCACTCTATTGAATCGACTCCAACGTTCGATTTTTTGAACATTATGCAGTCGAACTCTGCCCGAGTTAGGTCTCCAAAAACACTATAGATAGAGTTGAGATTGAGATTCATTTTAATCATCACATTCCATCTTTTCTCTTCTTTATCTAAAGTGTTATGAGCTTTACATTTTCAAAGCCATTGCTAGTTTCAGTTCGATCTAGAAGTTGGTTCGAGCTGTAAAAAAGGCCTGAAAATAATTTTGTTTTCATCTTGTTCCTGAAATCGACAAGTCCTTCGGATTAAAGGCTTACAGGTTGCTCTTTTGATAAAAAAATCTGTTGTAAGGAGTTGCAAGCACTTCAGATTCAAAGCTTGTGTTTCACTGCATATTATCACGTCCCAGTCCCAAAGTACACGGGCTTAGGAATGCATCATGCTAGCTAATATGATATAGAATAAGTTTCCAATTTAATGGACTTACACTAGAGGTACAACGCTAAAAAAGTGTACTAAACCTACACTATCACAACTATACCTCAAGTCACATATAAGTAAATAAAGCAAGAATGAACAATATGTAATATAGTCGGCCGCCCTATATAATACAAATGTTCGAGAAAACTCAAGAACAAAAATATGTTTGCAAATCTAAGCTAATAAGCAGAGTATGTGGTGATAAGAAATATATAAAACACAAAATAATGATGAAATAACACTACAAGCAGTACTTGAAGCATGAAGACACAAACATACCATCCATCTATCTATCTATAAGCGGTGTAAAATCCCTTAAATTTCTACTATAAATTTTTTTATATATAAATAATTTTTGGTACTGATTTCGTACTTCGTATGTACACGTCGCGTACGAATTTATCGTATTGAACGTCGCGTATGAATTCGCATTTTCGTATGGCTCATCGAGTGCGAATATGTGCAAGGTACATATTTTTGTAAAAATATTTTATTTTAGAAGCATGGTTTTTCAAATAATAAACAATAAATATTTTCAATTTCTTAAAGTTGTAAAAATGCGTCACATTGGAATTTCCAAAACTTTATTTTATATCATGAAAGGTTATATAAATAATAATTTTGAAAACTATGTTTTATGCAAATACTTATTATATATGAGGTGCATAAATTTAAATTTCATATATATAATGTTATTTTCAAAATTAATTAATATTAATATTTTATTATTCAAAAATGTATTTTAAAAATATCGTTTGGTTAAAATTTAATTATGGTGATTAAAATTTGAGAAGATTTTATTGACTTTATTTTAAATATATTTTAAAAATAGTATGTATCTATATGGGATTGGATTTGATCCAATTACTTTTAAACAAAATTTAATTTAAACATGTCATTATCTAATGGGGAATTTAAATCGTCCCAAAGTCTTATCCAACTAGGAGCACCACCTCCTATATAAGGAGAGGCACATTGTTCTCTTCTCTCCATAACTTCACTATCCAAATTCCTCCACCACAACCAAGGTGTTTGTGCATTGTGTCCATGCACCCATAGCCATGTCCGTACACCGTGTCGGTGTCCACCCATTCTTATTCCATTATTGTTATACAATTTATCGTATCTGACACATCCCGAAGCATGAATCCTAAACCAAATCATGTCACCGCCATCCCCTTCGCCTTCCTCGTCGTAACCAATCTCAGCCCCTTCCCTCACAGGCCGCCACCACCACCATCATCTTCGACATCATCCCCCAACCTCCATCGACTCTCCAGACCCTAGCATCTGACCATCGTCCCCGCCATCGACCCTATCACCTCTGCCACCACCGGCGTAGCCATCATCAGAGCAGCCTCCCTGACCGTCTTCTTCCTGAAACCCCACCATCGCCTCCTTCTTACCATCCCCAACAGCATCAACATCACCACAACGACCATAGCCTCCACTGGCTTTCTTCTCCTCTTACCGAACTCCATCTCCCTGACCAAGCTCCAGTCAACTCTACCTCCACCTACACAACGACCACCGCACCATGACCAGCGCGGTCACAACCTCAGAATACCACCACCAAGACCAAACAGCACCACCACCCAAAAATACCAAATAAAAATACCAATCCTTACCTCCACGCCTCGTCGTTGCTCGAACGCCGCCACCTCGTTCAGGCACTGCCGCCACCGGTCCTTTCGCGACCTCCCTCAGCCGAGCGGCCACCGAGATTCCCTCGGTCACGCAGCCAACCGTCGACGCGTGCACCGCCCCTCCACGTGTTTTGTCGGACCTCCCCGCCCCGTGTCAGAGTTCCCGGAGAATTGCCGTCGGGAAGCCGGAGCTGCCCCCGATCACGGTTGTCGAAGTCCCAATAAACCCTCCTTTTTCCATCCGCGCCGCTGTAGAAGATCCTCCGTCGCCGCTCCGCGAAGGCACGGGATCTGGCCACCACGATGTATCCCCCGACGTGTCGTGCCGCCACCAGCAACATCGCTCCTCCGCGTCCGGTAAAGCCCTCGCCGTCGAGGTCTCGCGGCGAGCCTTCGCCTCCCCAGTTGCTAGCCACCTGTAAGCCCCTTCCTCTTCTCTCGCCACTCGTTCACTCCCCCTCTCCCCCTCACTTAAATAAACAATTCTCTTTTGTTTCTATTTTTACTGGTTCCCTTTTGTTTGGCATTGCTTATATTTTGGTAGGTTTTGGAAAGCAGCAACGAAGCTGCTATTGATGTGGTACTACTACTATATTATTTATTATTATTATTTGTCATTATTATTATTAATTTAATAGTTGTTCTTTTTGTTGTATTAATTAAGTTTTTATAAAAATAGTTATATAGGATTTACTAGGTATATGATTATTATTAATGTTATTATTAATATTATTATTATCATTTTTTATATGTACAATATCTATGGTTGTATAGGTTCAATAATAAGAATGTTATCATAAATACTTATAAATTTTCTTTTAGTATTATTAGTATTATTAAATACTTCAAATATATATATAAACCCTAATTTTAATATTTTAGTACTTTGACTGCTTATCTTGACAGACAAAAAAAAATATTATAACTTAACAAAAGTTAGGCTTTGCCTTCACAAACTTTTTAGGATTTTTTGTAAAAAGTATTTTTATGAAATATAGATTTCGACCTAATACATTATTTTACAAAAAACTTAGTCTTTAGCCTGAAATGATTTTCAATATTTTCAAATATTTATATAAAACTATTTTTCAAAGACTAGAAATATTTTTGAAATGGAATCTATCTCCACAAAAATTTTCCTCAAACTATCACTCTTGATTGTGACCAAATCGTGCTCTTCTAACTTGGACCGTACACATCAATCATGGCTATCATATAAATCGAAACTTGTTAAGACGATCGCATCACACCAGGCGACACACCAAGCAAGATACCTTGCCATAATTTATTCTTTATATCTAAGTCTTCCTTTTAGTTATTTGCACATCACTGTTCATTTATTTCTAGCTGTACCATTAATTACAGTTTCTGATTTACTTCCTGTTCAGTGATAGTAGCATTACTTTACTTATTATCCTTTGATTGCAATATGGACCTAGAGTTAAGGGACTACCATCTGTAATGTATTACATAAACCTAAACACGGTTGTACCACGAGTATGTGTGAGATGAGTAGCATATAGCCTTCGGACTTGCGTGTTGGCTAATCACTGATGCGTATGGGACGTGCGTTAGGTCTAACTGTCAATAGGTGCATATTAGAAGACTTGACGATTAGTAGTGTTACCTGGTCGTGGATGCGACTGGATAGGTGCATCGGGTGGGGAGAATATTTCCTTGTCTGTGGGCTTCAATTACACATCCCTTTTAACCCGGAAACTCTGCTGGAGATACGGCTATAATAACCCCCTCAGGTTGGCCACTTTCGTTTTTGAATGTCATGCGCTTAGGTCACTGGTGCTCAAGTGGGGACCATACCAGATCCTATTTACAGCCAGGACTCATGCGACGAAAGGTTTGTTCTCAACTGCATGTTCACTTTAGTACGGTTAGGTTACCTTATTGATGTCTTGTCACTTACTTTTATTTGTGGCATATTTTATATTCAGTATTTATATAGCATGTTGTTTATTGTATCTTGTTACGTCCCTCTGAGGACCTGGTGAATTCTTCAGGTGTGTCTTTATGGTTTTACAGGTGCTCTAGCCAAGGCCACGTTTTCTTTCTTCTTTCGAGATGGTTTCACTTGGAAATATCTTCGCATCGCTCGATAAAATTTGTTATCATGCATTTCCCTCTTTTTCTTTGGTAGTGGATTTGTCTCCTCCCAACAACTTGTAAATGATAATTCATGAGTTTATTATAAATTCTTTCTCCTTTATTTGTGGATGAGATTAGTGTCATTATTTACTGTATTTTACAGCTTATGTATACATACAATGGTTTCATATATTGGAGTATACTTCGTATGTATGCAGCTGGCATGTCGACGTACTTAGTCCTAAGTATTTTTGGACTGGGGCATTACATGTTTTTGTGGTGGCCCATACAGGTCAAGTTTATCACTCCGGTTACGTGACTGTACCAATGTGAACCTGCATATAGGAATAGAGTTTAGGATCTCATCTACGAGCTTGACCTCCTTCCTTTCTTCAAGTTTCGAACTCTTATTACCATCCTTGATTTGCATCCTGCTTGAACTCTTTCTACCGTAAATTCTTATTTTTCGTGCCTAGTGACAGTTAGGAAGATGACTACACTATTATATGCTCGTAGTTTAACCCATGGCTAGAAAGATTATATTGACAACTAGTATGCATTGGGGTATTATTTGAGTTATAAAGACATTTTCCTAAAAGTACGATCTTAAGGATTAGCTAATTCCAAGTTGGGTAGTAGCATAATATCGCCTTCGAAGTAGAAGGAATTTATTTTTGATATTACAAGGTGGTATACCCAAGAGGATAGCTAGATTGAGAAAACAAATTTTGGATTTATGATTTTGCCCCCTTCGTCGAATGGTGCTTGTTTGGGGGGTGTACCACCAGCAATCGGGCTTGAAGCTCTCGCCTTACCAATGAGCCGACTGCTGATGGCTGTTGGTCATGACTACTACAAAAAAATTATGAAATAGTTATAATTTATCGGAATATGAAATTGATTTGAGAAATATCCTAAAGTTTTAAATTGTGACGCATGAATTGTAGTTAAGTTTATCTCAAGATTTATTAAGAGTTTTAAATTATGATTTTGTAGACGACTAGAGAAGATCGAAGTTTAGTTTGGAAAAAAAAATTGCTTGAGGCTTTAAATTGAGTCATGTGATTTACGATTTATAATTTTATTTAATTTGGATTTGAAGAGATGATGGTAAAAAATTTGTTTAAAATATTTTGGAAGATATGAAATCGACTTTGAAGTAAAAATTCAAAATTTCAAATTGTCTCATATGAACTATGATTTATAAAGTTATTTAGATTTCGAGTTTAAGGCCTTGATTATGGATATTTAAATTTTGGAAAAAAATGAAGAAGAAAGGTATATTTGATTTGCGATCTATAAGGATTAATTCAAGATTGATTAGAGATTTATATTTTGATTAAACTTGACAGCCTAAAATGATTAGAAATTTTGGGTGGAGTATCTTGAGATTTTTTATTGAGAAACTATTGAGGAACTTGAAATTTTAGTTCAGATCATATTGGTAGAGGACCAAGAATCAAGCAAGGTCACCCTAATGAGATAGAAAATTTCCATATTAAGTTGTCATACCACCTATGATTATGATATTGCATGTACACAAGTATAGTTAGTCATCGACCAAACTGTATAACTATATCTTTATCTTGACTTACTCGATCTTCCCCAATCCAGATCCTTTATTGTGACCTTCCAACCGTTTGAAATTTGAGACATGATTTAATCGTTCCTTGACTGTATCCACCTAGGAGACTATCTTCTCTATGAAAATTGTGTCCCTAAATTATTTTACTAGATTCCTTATTTAATTTTATTTCATGCTTCAACTTAATCTTCTTTAATGTTCGTGCATTAATTGTCACTTCATGAACTTCCACTTTCTATTTTAGATCTTTTTGTGTCCTTTACCGTGACTTTGATATTTAAAGTGTAATACTAGCTGTTACTTTCCAACAAATTTCACATGTAGAGCTCACCTTCATGTAGGTATATCATGTCCCACTAAAACACGTCCCCTTATACTATATTTTTATGATATGACTTTCGGGTCATAAGGACTAAACTATAATCTTTACCATGGTACCGATATACTTTTGACTACATATTGGGACTCAACCTCGACTCAAATCTTCGGCCTAATATATGATTGCGACCTACTTGACTACTTAAATGCTTAACTCTGTATTTTATCTTGATTGCTTGACCCTTATCTTGTATTATCTTTATTTACTTGGACCCATAGCACCTTTACTCTTTATACAATATTAGCAAACCCTTACTTTCCTTCCTTCCAATTAAGTTGCTTCACTCATATTTCACTATGATTCCTCCGTAGTATGTGCAACCTTGTTCCTTTGATGTCCTTGTGCAAGTGCAGAAGTTTGCTCGTGGCACCCTTCAGTTATACGAGACTAAATTTGGAAATCCCATAGAAATTTTTATGATTATGAGGTTACAAGGTATATATAAGGACAATTGAAATATGTGGTCAACCCTACTAGATGAATTAAGGAATGTAAGATGGATCAAGGATAAATAAACTCCACGGTTGACAAATAGTCAATCCAACTTTGGATGGTGTTCTTTTAAATTTTGACGATTTAAGGAATACGTTTCTAAGATGATTATGAACATGAAGTTAAGTTAGGTTTCATTTTTCAATCATAAATTAAAAGACCATTGGATTTCAATTCCCGAGGAATACCAAATAAATAAAGGATCGAGTAAAATTTTCAAATTATAAAGGATGAGTTATAAAGATATGATCAAAGGAGAATAGACTTCTCGATCTACAAATTGGTTCTTCATTATTGAGAAATTTTTGAGATGATAAATATAGTGTTTAAATGTTATTAGATTGAAGGTGATTTTAAATTTTTTGTTGCTATGAGGATAAATTTTTTATGATAGGTATGAATAAGAAATTCACATTAAGATGAGTTGATTCTTATCTTCGACTAAATAAATTAAGGATGTATAAAAAAAAAAATTCGAAGAGATTATGGAAGATGAAATTTAGTTTGAGAAATATATATATATATACACACATGTTGGAAGAAAAAGATTAGCTACTTATGGAATTTAAATTCTATTATAAGATACTGGATTCAAATATTTCTGGAATTTAAATTTTGCGAGTTTAGTAGATCTCAAATGTAGTAAAGAAGAAAGGAAACATGTTAAAGGAATTTAATTTTACCTATGGAATATAAATTTGAAGAAAAATAGTTGAAGAGTGGAGTATCAAAGACATTGACGACTCTTGGTAAATCACAAACTTAGAAGATCGTGACGACATCGACAATGAATTAAGATTTCGAATGATGGAGTTATTGATAGGACGAGGAAGTTATTACCTATCCTCAGATTACACAGTCTATAATATTTGATGGTGGTGTGATTGAATTAGATACTAACGGGTTGTCATACGATCATCACCTAAACTATATCCAAATTTTGATTGTCTAGTTATTTAAATTATTGTTATCCAAATTGCTTGTTATCATTGGATTCCGTTTTAGAATCATTACCTAAATTTCTTATCGATTAAAACTTGTTCTCCCCCTTCGACCCTACCTACCATAGCTACTCCTAAATTTCGAGGACAAAATTCCTTTAAGTTGGGTAGGATGTAAAACCCCTTAAATTTCTACTATATTTTTTTATATATAAATAATTTGGTACTGATTTCGTACTTCGTATGTACACGTCGCGTACGAATTTGTCATATTGAACGTCGCGTATGAATTTACATTTTCGTATGGCTCGTCGAGTGCGAATATACGCGAGGTACATATTTTTGTAAAATATTTTATTTTAGAAGCATGGTTTTTTAAATAATAAATATTTTCAATTGCTTAAAGTTGTAAAAATGCGTTACATTGGAATTTCCAAAACTTTATTTTATATCATGAAAGGTTATATAAATAATAATTTTGAAAACTATGTTTTATGCAAATACTTATTGCATATGAGGTGCATAAATTTAAATTTCATATATATAATGCTATTTTCAAAATTAATTAATATTAATATTTTATTATTTGAAAATGTACTTTAAAAATATTGTTTGGTTAAAATTTAATTAGATTTTATTGACTTTATTTTAAATAGATTTTAAAAATAGTATGTATCAATTTGGGATTGGATTTGATCCAATTACTTTTAAACAAAATTTAATTTAAACATGTCATTATCTAATGGGGAATTTAAATCGTCCCAAAGTCTTATCCAACTAGTTGCACCACCTCCTATATAAGGAGAGGCCCATTGTTCTCTTCTCTCCATAACTTCACCATCGAAATTCCTCCACCATAACCAAGGTGTATGTGCATTGTGTCCGTGCATCCATAGCCGTGTCCATGCACCGTGTCGATGTCCACCCATTCATATTCCATTATTGTTATACAATTTATCGTATTCGACACATCCCGAAGCATAAATCCTAAACCAAATCATGTCACCGCCATCCCCGTCGCCTTCCTCGTCGTACCCAATCTCAGCCCCTTCCTTTACAAGCCGCCACCGCCACCATCATCTTCCTCATCATCCCCCAACCTCTATCGACTCCCCAGACCCCAGCATCCGACCGCCGTCCCCGCCATCGACCCCATCACCTCTGCCACCACCGGCGTAACCATCATCACAGCAGCCTCCCCGACTGTCTTCTTCCCGAAACCCCACCATCACCTCCTCCTCCTTACCATCGCCAACAGTATCAACATCACCACAACCACCGTAGCCTCCACTGGCTTTCTCCTCCTCTCACCGAACTCCGTCTCCCCGACCAAGCCCCGTTCAACTCTACCGCCACCTACACAATGACCCCCGCACCATGACCAGCGCGGTCACAACCGCAGAACACCACCACCAAGACCAAACAACACCACCACCCAAAAATACCAAATACAAACACCAATCCTTACCTCCATGCCTTGTCGTCGCTCGAATGCCGCCACCGCTTTCAGGCACTGTCGCCACCGGTCCTTTCGTGGCCTTCCTCAGCCGAGCGCCCACCAGGAACCCCTCGGTCACGTGGCCAACCGTCGACGCGTGCGTCGCCGGAAAGCCGGAGCTGCACCCACTCACTGTTGCCGAGGAGTCCGGGCTTCCACCCCCTCACTGGTATGATCGATCGCTCGCTCATTCCCTTTCTTCCTACTTCAGGGGCTCCTCCTCCGTCGAAGTCCCAAAAAACCCTCCTTTCCCCATCCGTGCCGCTATAGAAGATCCTCCGCCGCCGCTCCGCATAGGCGCTGGATCTGGCCGCCGCGATGTATCCCCCGACGTGTCGTGCCTTCACCAGCGACATCGCTCCTCCCCGTCTGGTAAAGCCCTCGTCGTCGAGGTCTTGCAGCGAGCCTTCGCCTCCCCCAGATGCTGGCTACCTGTAAGCCCCTTTATCTTCTCTCGCCACTCATTCACTCCCCCTCTACTACTCTCTTAAATAAACACCCCTCTTTTGTTTCCTTTCTCATTGGTTCCCTTTTGTTTGGCATTGCTTATATTTTGGTAGTTTTGGAAAGCAGCAACGAAGCTGCTATTGATGTGGTACTACTACTATATTATTTATTATTATTTGTTATTATTATTAATTTAATAATTGTTCTTATTGCTGTATTAATTAAGTTTTTATAAGAATAGTTATATAGGATTTACTAGGTATATGATTATTATTAATGTTATTATTATCATTATTATTATCATTTTTCTTATCTGTACAGTATCTATGGTTGTATAGGTTCAATAATAAGAAAGTTATCATAAATACTTATAAACTTTCTTTTAGTATTATTAAATGTTTCAAATATATATATATATATATATATATATATATATATATATATATATATATATATATATATATATATATATATAAACCCTAATTTACAAAAAACTTAGTCTTTAGCCTGAAACAATTTTCGATATTTTCAAGTATTTATATAAAACTATTTTTCAAAGACTAGAAATATTTTTGAAATGGAATCTATCTCCACAAAATTTTTTCTCAAACTATCACTCTTGATCGTGACCAAATCGTGCTCTTTTTACTTGGACCGTACACATCAATCATGGCTATCAGATAAATCGGAACTTGTCAAGAAGATCGTATCACACCAAGCGACACACCAGGCAAGATACCATGCCATAATTTACTGTTTATATCTAAGTCTGCATTTTAGTTATTTGCATATCACTATTCATTTATTTCTAGCTGTACCATTATTTACAGTTTCTAATTTACTGCATGTTCAGTGATAGTAGCATTACTTTACTTATTATCCTTTGATTTCAATATGGACCTAGAGTTAAGGGACTGCCATCTGTAGTGTATTACATAAACCTTGACACGGTTGTACCACGAGTATGTGTGAGATGAGTAGCATATAGCCTCCGGACTTGCGTGTTGGCTAATCACTGATGCGTATGGGACGTGCGTTAGGTCTAACTGTCAATAGGTGCATGTTAGAAGACTTGACAGTTAGTAGTGTTACCTGGTCGTGGATGCGACTCGATAGGTGCATCGGGTGGAGAGAATATTTCCTTGTCGAAAGGGCTTCGATTATACATTCCCTTGTAACCCAGAAGCTCTGCTGGAGATACGGGTATAATGACCCCCTCAGGTTGGCCACTGTCCTTTTTGAACGTCATGTGCTTAGGTAACTGGTGTCCAAGTGGGGACCATACCAGATCCTATTTACAGCGAGGGTTCATGCGACGAAAGGTTTATTCTCAACTGCATGTTTACTTTAGTACGGTTAGGTTACCTTATTGATGTCTTATTACTTACTTTTATTTATGGCATATTTTATATTCAGTATTTATATGACATGTTGTTTATTGTATCTTGTTACGTCCCTCTGAGGACCTGGTGAATTCTCCAGACGTGTCTTTGTGGTTTTCGCAGGTGCTCTAGCCAAAGCCACATTTTTCTTTCTTCTTTTGAGATGGTTTCACTTGGAAATGTCTTTGCATCGCTCGATAAAATTTATTTATTATGTATTTCTCTCTTTCTAGTTGGTATTGGTCTCCGCGCAACAACTTGTAAATGATAATTCATGAGTTATTATAAATTCTTTATTTTTCATTTGTGGATGAGATTAGTGTCATGGAGATATCACCAGGCCCTCAGAGGGACGTAACAAGATATAGAAAAAAATGACATAATATGAACTGAATAAATATAAACATGAAATAAATAGCTCGGATCACAAGATGGTCCAGTATCCTATCATCGAAGTAGCGAACCACCCCTACAACCAAACAACGATAATCGATGGCAAACTATTCCACGACCAGATGATATCCCAGCATAATACGAACTGAATGAATAACTCGAACCACCACACAGTCCACTATCTTATCGTCGAAATAATGAACCACACCCACAACCAAACAAGGACAAAGTATGGCCCACTATTCTGTGACAATACATTGTCCCATGCTATGGTTAGGGATAAGTACAGCATTTTACCGTACGATGTGAATGCATATTGAAAATGACGTTGGGCGTATAGGTAGGTGATAAGGATATGACACCAAATCATAAGCCGGTGTCGGATCACGAGTTGATGCTATGAACTATGAGCTACGAGCCAAACATGCAACTATGAAACAATGAGGCTCACGACTCTGTATTGTCCTCTAGAGATTACACAGTCTAAAGGGGCTGTCCCATATGCCTACTAATAGTCTTTTCCGTCCATGAATGGTATAAGTCATATCCATGACTCGAATAACCCATATCTCAATGCGAGTCACTAAACTCGACACAATCTAAGTTCTATATGCACTGACACACGAACCGCTTGTACCAGTAGGTAGCCTAATGTGGAAGCTCGTGCCAATACAATGAACCCTCACTCACAGTATCATGTAATGCTACGTGTCATGGCATGGAAGCTACACAACTTTTGGGAAATGTCTTCTACACAACTAAGTCACACACACCCCTATCATATCTATACCATTATCGATATCGCCCAAGTCATACTCGGACGCACATCACTATAACTACTACCAACAAAAAGGAAGAATATACATAAATATTTAAACAGAACAATTGATGGCAAAATATCTTGCATGAAACTTCGGAAACAAAGTAATCATCAGTTCGGCTCCAATTGCAGTCGAACAATCACGATTATATATATATATAGAGAGAGAGAGACTCGATCACATATACTAACTAACTAGTATTCAACTACATATAATATACCCTCCATATATAGTATCATGATAACATAAAATAATACATCATAATATAAAAAATAATTATTTTAAATCTTTAAATAGTAATATAAATATTTCTAGAAAAATATCTAAAATTAATACAACCATCATATATATACATATTTATGAAGCAAATAAATATATATATATTCTAGCTATTCTACATACATATGTAATCACGCTATTAGATAGCAGTTGTATTTGTATATCCTAAAAATAGTAATCTTAAACAAATTTAATAATAATATTTAATCATAATATTTATAGAAAAAAATATACTTTGACTAAGTATATCAACTTATTGGCTTGATATGCCGACTTGTCAATTAAATCGAAACCAAATAAATATAAAAATAATATATTTAAATTCTAAAATTAATCTAAGTAATTCGAGAAATAATAGGAATTGAAGTCAAAATTACACAACAAGGATCACATACAATATATAAGTACAACTAGTCAACAGCCATGAATAACACTTATCCATATATACCATCAATGCCACTATATATGGCACAATATTATTTTAGGAAAATAATATTTAAATCCCCAAAATATACTTTTATTTCTGAAAAAAATAAACATTAATTCCTGAATACATTTTATATATAACTATTTTCGGAAAAACAAGTCCAACACAAACTAGTTCAAAAATCACACAACTATGTCGTACGAGGTTCTAATTTGGAAAACGAATCGACATAAAAATATAGAAAATATATATTCTGGAAATAATAAAACTAAATTAGAGAAAATATGATTTTCCATCTCAATTAATCAGATTAAATCATACCAAACTCTTATGAAGTTTAGATATCAAGTAGTCGGGTTACGGTGGACTTTTCGGTGTCCAAAGAACTAGTATCATGGAAACGATGCCATAAACACATGAAATACTTGCAAATATGAACAAAAAATATTACTAGATGATTAAGTGTGACGTTATAAACATTACCAATGATTTGTTCAAGATCAAACGGGTTCAGAAGTCGTCGAAAAGATCCTTGCACCGAAATTGGTCAAATCTGGACAATCATTAGTGCAACGGACGCCACGGCCAAACCGAGTGGAACGGTGCGAGTTAGGAATTGGACATCAAATTAGACATAGATCTATCTATTAGTTTTGGTTTCAGGAGAAATAGATAAGAAAAATTGGATGAAATCCATCGAAGAAATTGACCAACCTGCTGGTACGTATAGAATTGTGCTATTAGAATAGGCTGACTTTTAGGGCTATTTTGGTGTACTAGAAGGTGTTGACACAAAGTCACAGTCAACCAAATGTTGATAACATTGACTAAATAATACTTGTGATAATTCAATAAGACACACGACGACTTTGTTCTGCTCAAGCCAGACGACAGCCCAGACGACAGCTCAGTTGTGCAATACCAGTCATTTTCGCGTCTGTACTTTTATATTTTATTGAGTCTAGAATGATTGTAAGCTGACTTATGCTGGGCTCTTGAGACTTAACCTACAACCTATCAAAAGCCCATAAAGCTCCACATCCAAACTTAGCCCATTCTACCCTTGGACCAGTTCTGTGCTCTGGAGACAGAGTTCGGGCCGAACTCTGCCTCCACACAGATTTTGGGCCGAACTCTGTCCTCTAAAAATCAGCACCCTAATTTTTAGGGTGGGCTGGTTGCTAGTTGTCCAACGGCCAAATTTTTGAAATTCCTACCAGAATTCTGGCCGAATTCTGCCTGATAAAAACCTATAAATAGGCCTAGAATTCTCTCATTTCAAATCATCCAATCTTCTCTTCTCTTTTAAGCTCAATATAAGCCATACCTTCTCATCCACTAGCCACAAGTTTCCTAAGTCTCGAGTGCTCAGCATCTCTCAGTTAGGAGTCTTGTGCAAGAGTTCAAGAAGTCGCTTGGAAAATTCCAAGCATCGCCACTGCGATCCATTGTAAAGAAGTTGACGTGCTCTTCTGAAGTAAAGGCACAGGGTGTAACTACTATTTCACAAATAATGGATTTAATCCTGAGCTAGAGTTCTCAGGCCTGGACTAGTCCTCCATGAGGGAAACCAGGTTAAAATTGGCTGTGTTTGCGTATGCTCTCTTGCTCATTATTTATTTTCTGTATTTACTCTAATTATTTTTAGATCGTGAAAGAGTTGATTTTTTAATTGGTTATTATTGCTATAACTCTATTCACCCCCTCTAAAGTTGCCATCTGTTCTTCAATTGGTATCAGGGCTCTGTTCTCTTTACAAGGATTTACATCCTACAGCAGATCCATGGCAACCACACAATCCTTGATTTCCAATCACGGTAAAGGACAGTCCACTTATAGGCCTCTCCTATTTGATGGAACAAACAACACGTATTGGAAAACAAGGATGAGTTTTTATCTCAAGTCGCTAGACTTTGACCTGTGGACTATCGTCACTGACGGTTACAAAAAGCCCGCCAGAATAGTTGTCAATGGCGATCTTGTTGAGAAATCACATGACAAATATTCTGACGAGGAGAAGAAACAGCAAGTCTAGACGCAAGAGCTATTAATGCTTTATTCTGTGCTATAGATAGAAATGAGTTCAACAGGGTATCCACATGCACCACATCCCACGAAGTATGGAAGCTTCTAGAAGTGATGCATGAAGGAACCACCCAAGTCAAAGAATCAAAAATAAGCCGTCTCACTCAAGAATACGAGGCTTTCAAGATAAAGCCAAATGAGACGATCACGCAAATGTTCACAAGATTCCTCGACATCATCAACTCTCTGTCTTCGCTTGGGAAGCAATATTCAAATCACGAGAAGATTCGCAAGCTACTTAGGGGGCTACCAAAAATTTGGAACCCTAAGGTGACAACCATCATAGAAGGAAACGATCTCACAACCATGTCCATGGAGACCTTGATGGGAAAGCTAATGACTCATGAGCTTGACCTCAAGGACTTCGAAGAGCCTGCTCTTAAGGCTAAGATGATTGCACTCAAAGCTCACCGACGGAGGGCTAAACCCGAAGAGACGGATGACGACAACTCAGAAGACGATAATTAAGCCCTCATGGTTTGCAACTTCAAGAAATTCCTTCGCTTCAACCGAAGAAAGAAGGAACCACAAGAAGATGAAGAAGAAGAGCCCACTTGCTACGGTTGCAAGAAGACGGGACATGTCCGAAAAGACTGTCCATTCTCAAAGAAAAGCAACCGCTATGAGAAGCCATACAAGAAGACCTCTTCAAAAAAATATGCCAACACAAGCATTTGGCATGAAAGCGAAGCTAGTGACTTCGAGGAAGAAAAGAACTCTCCTCAAGATACGGCTAATGTGTGCCTAATGGCGACATCCGACAAGGTGGACCTTCCCTCCTCAACTAAGAGTAAGTGGATTCTCGATAGTGGATGCTCGCGGCATATGACGGGAGACGCACATCTTTTTGCATCACTATCGATGAAGAGAGAAGGATATGTATCCTTCGGAAATAACCTAAAAGGTTCTATTATAGGTAATGGTATTATTGGCTATCCTCCCTCTCCCGTAATAAAGGATGTCTGCCTAGTGACCGAGTGAAAGCATAACTTGCTCAGCATCAGTCATCTTGCTGACCATGGTTATGACATTAACTTTGGACAAAACAAATACCTTATCTATGATAGGTCAACAGGAGACATTGCTTTTGAAGGGGTAAGAGAGGATAACATTTATATTTTCTATTTGTCTGGGAATACTAACATTGCAGGTAGATACTTATATACTCATAAAGATGAACGACTACTATGGCACCAGCGTCTTGGTCATGCCAATATGGATACCATATCCAGGCTATCGACCAAGAAGCTAGTTAGAGGATTGCCCGATATCACATTCAAAAAGGACACCGTATGTGCCGAATGTGAGTTGAATAAGGCAACCAAGTCATCTTTTCATTCCATAAACTCTGTAAGCACTACTAGACCCCTGCAACTACTCCATATGGATTTATTTGGCCCTAGTAGAGTAGCCAGTCTTTGTGGAAAACTCTATGCATTTGTTATTGTTGATGACTTTTTAAGATTTACTTGGGTTTTCTTTCTTACTGATAAAAGTGATGCTATTTCAGTTTTTAAGATTTTTGTCAAGAAAGTTCAAAACGAAAAAGGCTACATGATTACTCGAATCCGAAGTGATCATGGAGGTGAATTCGAAAATTCTAATTTTAAAAAGTTTTGTGATTCCAATGGTTTTGATCTTGAGTTTTCTTGTCCAAGAACTCCCCAACAAAATGGTGTTGTGGAGCGAAAGAATAGGACTCTTGGCGATATGGCTAGAGTTATGTTGAACAAGTTTTCACTTCCGAAATACTTTTGGGCTGAAGCTGTCAGTACAGCATGCCACATTTTAAATAGGGTACTTATTCGTCCTATTACGAAGAAGACACCCTATGAGCTTTGGTTCGGGAGAACCCCAAATGTTTCCTATTTTAGAGTGTTTGGCTGTAGATGCTTTATCCTTAACACCAAAGACAACTTAGGCAAATTTGATGCCAAAGCTGACGATGGTATTTTCCTTGGTTATGCTGCCAAGAGTAAGGGATATAGAGTTTTTAACAAACGCTCATTAATTGTGGAAAAGTCTACCAATATGACTTTTGATGAAGATAACAGTGCAGCAGCCACTCTTGATGATGATATTGAGCCATCAACGTCTACTCCAATGAACGCCACAACCGAAACAAATTCTCTGAAAAGCTTGCCTAAGAAATTCTCTTTCAAGCCATCACATCCAGAAAATTTGGTAATCGGTGAGGTTTCGCGAGGAGTAACTACTAGATCATCATTAAGAGACTCTATTGCTAGCACTGCCTTTATTTCACAAATTGAGCCTAAAAATATTTTAGAAGCTTTCAATGATGAATTTTGGATTTCTGCTATGCAAGAGGAACTCAACCAATTCGAGAGGAGCCAAGTATGGGAACTTGTTCCTAGACCGGGTAATCACTCGATTATTGGTACTAAATGGGTTTTTAGAAACAAAGTAAATGAAGATGGTTCAGTCACACGCAACAAAGCTCGTCTAGTAGCCCAAGGATACAACCAAGAGGAAGGTATCGACTACGATGAGACGTATGCTCCTGTTGCTAGATTAGAATCCATTCGGATGCTTTGTGCATTTGCAAATTTTCAAAATTTTAAATTATTTCAAATGGTTGTTAAAAGTGCTTTCTTGAATGGTTTTATTAAGGAGGAAGTTTATGTAAAACAACCCCCTGGCTTTGAAAATCATAAATTTCCTGACCACGTGTTCAAGTTAAAGAAAGCGCTATATAGCCTCAAACAAGCCCCTCGAGCTTGGTATGAACGGCTTAGCAATTTCTTACTTGAGAAAGGTTTTTCAAAAGAGAAAATTGACACTACACTTTTTATAAAATCTTCCAAAGACACTATTCTGTTAGTACAAATATATGTAGATGATATTATTTTTGGGTCTACTGATGAAACCCTTTGTCAAGATTTTGCCAAGTGTATGCAGACCGAGTTTGAGATGAGCATGATGGAGGAGCTCAACTACTTTCTTGGACTGCAAGTCAAACAAATGTCAAATGGAACCTTTATCTGTCAGTCGAAGTATACAAAGGACATGCTGAAGAAATTCGACCTTGATAACGTCAAACCAATCAGCACTCCTATGGCTACTTCAACCAAACTTGAACCAGATGATAGTGGCAAACCCGTAGATCAGTATAAGTATCGAGGTATGATAGGCAGTTTACTCTATCTTACTGCTAGTCGCCCTGATATTATGTTTAGTGTTTGCCTATGTGCTAGATATCAAGCTAATCCTAAGGAATCACACATGACCGCGGTTAAGCGTATCTTTTGATACCTTAAGTGTACGGTTACAGTGGGCCTATTATATCCTAAGTCAACATCATTTGACCTCATTGGTTACTCTGATGCTGACTTCGCTGGATGCAAGGTCGACCGTAAAAGTACGAGCGGTACGTGTCATTTATTAGGAAAGGCTTTAGTCTCTTGGTTTAGCAAGAAGCAGAATTCTGTCGCACTATCCATAACAGAAGCTGAATACATAGCAGCTGGGCGTTGTTGTGCACAAATTCTGTAGATGAAGTAAACCCTTGAAGACTATAATTTATCTTTCATGCATATTCCTATCTTTTGTGACAACACTAGTGCAATAAATCTTACTAAGAACCCTATTTGTCACTCACGCACGAAGCACATTGAGATACGACACCACTTTTTGTATGATCATCAGCAAAATGGCACGATTAACTTAGAGTTTATTGACACTGATCATCAGTTAGCAGACTTCTTCACCAAACTATTACCCGAAGAGCGTTTCAATTTTCTTTGTCGTGAACTTGGAATTTTAGATGACGCTGTTATAAATTAAAAATAAATCTGCGTAAATATCGAATATATTATGATTCTCTCATGATGAACTTGCTATGGGTACAAGCCGAAAGGGTCCTTCTGACAACAAGGCGTAAAAGCCTAAGCGACACGGTGCACTAGTCCTCAGGACTACCGCTAGCTGGGATCCGGCCCCTGCAGCTAACCCATGGTAGATTCAAAATATTGAATTATGATATATTTTCTTGTTTATTACACGGTTCATTTTTATTTATTACTCGCTGAAATACTAAATTTTCAAACTTCATATTACTTTGTTGACCTCACTATCTGTTATCCATCTATTTACTGATTGGATCTTTTTCTATACTTATACTCATGTAATATATTGGTTTTTATCTTCACTTAACCAATTTTTGACTCAACTCAGCCTGATTTCAGTTCCATCCCCAGGAACCAGAATTCGGGCCGAACTCTGCCCCTACCAGAGTTCGGGCCAAATTCGGTCTGCCTGTTCCAGAATCGGGCCGACGCTCAGCCGTTGATCTTATTTTTTATCCAATGGCCAAAAATTGACCCGACCAAGAGAAACCCTCCTCTTTATTTCGGTTTCTCTTACCTCTTCTTCATTCTTACCACCTTTTCTACTTCTTCTACTCAAAAATTCTCAAAACCCTAATCCTAGTTTCTCCTATATTGGGCTCCATTCCTCCCCAAACTCAAAGAGAAGGCTTGGTTTTCTATTCCCTTTCATAATCCTTCAACATATTGAGGTATAACTCCTTTCTTTTCTATATCTCAAATTTCCTTTTTATCTATCTATTGTATTATGGCTCCACGATTGTTTAACCGTGGGAAGAGGCTTCGGACTGAGGGTGCTTCCTCGTCGAATGCTCCTCCTTCCGTTGAGCCGTCCGTTGCACCACCCGTTGCACCACCCGTTGCACCGGCAATTGAACAACCAACCCATCCGTTGTTCAATCCCTCTCGTCCACGTGATCCAAACACTTTTGACGACCGAATCTTTATATCACTAGACGCATCCAATGAATGGTTTAGCGATTTTCAGACACGTCCGGTGTTTGCGGGACACCCTATAAACTTCACAATTTTCTCACAATATGATGCACTCTTTAATGAACTCTGTCTTGATGAACTCGTTACTTCTAATTTTGTCATTTATCGTAGTGCCATACAAATGTTCTATTGCAATTTGACTCATGATGATACTCGTATCTATTCACGTGTTGCGGGTATTGATATCTCTTTTGATGACTTTGAATTAGCTGAATATCTTGACCTTATTGAGCCTAATTCTTGGAAAAAGCTTGTTGAAGCTAGATCCTTTATCTTTCCCGAAGGGATTTCTCTAGAGAGCTTCAAGGACGACCTGTGTAGCCCTAACACACGTCCTCGTAAGCTCTTGCCAAAGTATCTTAATCTTTACTTCTATGAGCTTCATCGGATCATTTTCAACACTATTTTACCCAAAGCGGGTTCTACCGATGAAGTCACTTATTTTGAGATATCAGCTTTGTACTATCTCCACTTCCATGTTCCCTTTAACCTCCCACGCACAATGATGGATTGGATGAACAACTGTAGGAAGAAACCAAGATCTTTGGTTTATGCCTTATATCTTTCGATGATCTTTCGTGCCTTCCATATACCGCTTGATGAGTGTCCTTTCTTGCCTGTCCCTGCCTTTCTTTCCAAGGCAAGGAGGCTTCATGCGGCCGTCGGCTCCCCGGTCGTGTCTGAGCATTCTGAGGATGAGCCGGATGCCCCTCCTCTCGGACAGGATCCTCCTCCTCCTCCTGCCACTCTCGAGTCTATTCAGACCATGCTCCGAGATCGTTTTGCTTTGGAGGACGATCGTTGGACGCAGCTGGATTATCGGACCACATTGCAGATGAGTGCGATCAGCAACTCGCTGCATGACATCCGGTATTCCATGTCACGCCATCCTACCATGCCCACTCCTATGGAGCGAGATCCCGATCGTGAGGGCTTTCGTATTGATGACCCTTGGTTCGTCGCTACATGGATCCAGACTTGGCTTTTGTGGACCCACGTCGTGCCTTTACTGATCCATCAGACGACGCCGGGCCCTCTCGTGCTCGTTGATGGCTTTGGACTGCTACTGGAGATCCTAGATTATATTTTCTGCTTTCTGCTTTAGTTACTTTTATGTACTTGGTTTGTAGTAAACTTACTATGCACTATGTTTTTGAGACTTTGCTAGTTTTTATGACTCTTGGTCATTATCTTATATGCAGTTTCTTCTCCTTTATGTGTGTTTTGCCTGTTATCATTTATTTATTTCATATTGCTAAATGCCAAAAGGTGGAGTTATTATGTGTATATTCTGTTCCGTTTGTTTGGTTTATATATGTGCTTTTGGAAGACTATTATAAACAGGACAACAGAGATTAACAGCATTGTTTATGGGGGAGCTACTTTTTAGCTCGGCACTTATTATGGGGGAGCTATGTCGTTTCATGTGTCCAGGTATGGATATTGAATATACAACTATTATTTTGTCAATTATCAATATGGGGGAAATTGTTGACACAAAATCACAGTCAACCAAATATTGATAACATTGACTAAATAATACTTGTGATAATTCAATAAGACACACGACTGTAGAAGCATGGAATTTCACAACCAGAAAGCCCATGCGCCAGACACTACATGCGCCAGAACTCAGATGAAGAACTTCACAGCAAAGTCAATAATTATAGACATTTGAAGAAGGACTTTTTATTTATATATAAAAGTCTATTACATGTCTAGAAAAGGTTGTACAAAGGAGAATTCCTACAAAGGAAAGAGCCTAAAGTCTACAGCCAGCGGCCATCATGCGCCTTCAGATAAGCGCAAAGGCCACCATGCGTCTCCAGATAGGCGCAGCATCACTATGCGCCACCAGTGAGGCGCAGCAGATATCATGCGCCTCCATCCAGGCGCATCCCATCATCTCTTCAGCACCTCAGTTATGTGCATCCCTTCAGCCAAATTCTTCCAGCCAGGCTCACCTGGCCGAGCAGAGCCCAGTTATGTGCCGCTCTTCCAACCAGGCTCGCCCGATAAATGCTTCGACACAAAGCATTTAACCCTCTGGCTGGAACCAAGGAAGAGAAGAGCACCGCAAATGCTGTGGCCAGGGGAGGCTTCGAAAGAGCCTCCAAAGCCGAAGGAAGACCGTGATCGAAACCATGGCTAAAGGAGCAGCTTTCGACACGATCAAAGTGGGGAAACCCCACTTTGCAGGAAGAGAGAGCCTTGCACCGCCATTCCGATCTACGGCTCTTCCGGAATAACGGAGACGATGCTCGAGCATCCTTATCTTTGGATGCAACAGGCACCTTCCGCCTGCCTCAGAAGCCCTCGACTCCGTCTTTTGGATGTAACAGTCACCTTCAAGTGCATCAAAGACGACACAGCGTCTCATCTTCACCCTCGGGAGCACTTCGTCATCAGAATGCACCCGTATGTTCAAATTCATATTAGAAGTACGTGAGGGAATGAGAAGCAAATCTTCTCTCCATGCCACTATTTATAGGCCGGGCAGATCAAACCCACGCGCCAAGTGGATGGCCCTCCGAATTCCGTGCAATGAATTTACATTAAATGGATGAACCGGACGCCTCGAATTCAGCCAAACGGCTATTTATAGCACTCGAAGAGCGAGACAGCCGCATCATTAAAAGACATGTCCGATGCGCCAGCCAGACAGCGCATCACACGGACGCGCCCTTCGGCGTCAGGCGCATCATACAAACGCGCCCTACAGTACTCGGCGCATTATAGAGGATGCGCCCCCCCCACACATCTCCATACCGAGTGGAACGCCAACCGACGTGCCCACTCAGCTGTCCATCGAACGTCACCAACATTAAATGCTGAACTGACAGAGTTGGCAGCACGCCTCCCAAAGTCTGAACAGTTGACAGCTTTTTTTTCAGAGAACGAAGCATCGGCAACGTCAGCATCATCATGACTCCGACGGCTACTGCCACGTGGCCATCCGCATGGCCTCTACGGCCATGCGTCCATCCGCATGCGCCTCTACGGCCATGCGTCCAAACCCGCATGCGCCTCTACGGCCATGCATCCAAACCCGCATGCGCCTCTACGGCCATGCGTCCAAATCAGCATGCGCCTCAAAAGCCATGCGCCTCAGACTGCTCTCTGATCCCGAAAGACAGAAGGAAAGTCGCCTGCATGCGCCTCAAAAGCCATGCGCCCCAAATGGTTTGTAACTCCTAAAGGTTATGAGCCGCAGCCTCCTCCTACGCCCAATCCAAGGCACAGCCCACCAGATCACTCCTCTCCACCAAATTCGAGATCTTCGAACCATGAGTCGACGACACGTGTCTTTTGACTCAACTCGTCCAAGATTTCAGCAACGGAAAGATCTTCTTCCTGCTACGTGCCAGCTCACCACAGCAGCATGAAGAGTTCTCCCCCTCGATCAGGGCGCAGCATCCATGCGCCTCCATCAGCAACCTCCACGTGGCGTTCCCACACCGGCGCATCCTACATGCGCGCATGAGCAGCCAGCCTGCAAAACTATAAATAGAAGGGTCATCTCCTTCACACACACACACAGAGACTCAGAACATAAGACTCACAAAGAATTCACAACAGAGAATCACCAGAGAGGCAGTTCTAGACACTCAACGTCTTACTCCTCTCAGCAAGCTCCAGCACCCAGAGCAATCAACACCTTCAGAGAACCGATAACCGCCGTCAGCCGGTCAACGGAGTCAACGCATTACCACTCGCTCCATTGGCACTAAGGACCCAGCTTAAACAAAAGTGTACTCCTAGGACTACATCTAAGTCCTATATTGTATCACTATTCTGTTTGTATTAAGATTTCAATCAAAACAATTTTAATGGCAAACAAGCTGGCGACTCTGCTGGGGACCTCTTTCTCCTCTACCGAGAAAGTCGTGTCACAGGCCGACGACGTGAAGGTGGGCTCCTCCCACAAGACGCTGGTAGTGCGCCTCAATCAACAGGCGTACGAGGAGTTCATTTCTGAAGGAAGTGCGAGTCCTTCGAAGCGGCTGTCGAAGCCGAAGAAGACCCGCGCAGTCTGGGTGCGCAAAGTCGACGCCTCGGGCACCACCGTTGAAGGGGATGCGCCCATCCAGCCTTCCCATCCTGCTGACGTCCTCAGCAGTCAAGGTGCGCCCGCTGATGCAGCGCATCTCTCGGGGAAGCGTGCGGCTGACCACGTTCCCCAGCCATCTTCCTCTCAGGCGAGGAAGATACGTCGACGGAGCAGGGGCGCAGCCAATGCCCCGCGCATTACTTCTGATGCGCCACAACGAGCCTCTGTCTTCGACAGACTCACTCGCTGTAATGGCGAGGAGAATTTGGATGCTGAGTACTATGCGCCCCAGCGGGCTGGTACGAAGAAATCCAAGGCGGCACGGGCCACGCGCCACAAACGTGCTATGCCAGCAGCCGGCCAGAGACACGCGCTTACAATCACGCGCGCTGCCGATGGCAAGCTGTACAAGGTTGACTCAAGTGCTCCTGTACTGACAACGAGTCGACCTTCAAAGTCCTCATCTCACTTGGGCGCGTTCACTGCGTGCACAACCAAGCCGAGAGAGGCAAACTCAGTGGTCTTGAACTCCCGCGCCTCCTCTGGTTGTGCGTTTGAGGTCCGTTCAAGTCACTTCAAATGCTGTGGTTCCCCCACTACTGATCGTGATGCCTGCTTGGTATTAGATCAGGGGGCGCAGCACTCACCCGACCACCCCGGCGCTTGGCCCTGCCATGCGCCTGAGAGGGGTGTGAGGGTAGCACTCTCCCCCAATGACTTGCGCAACGTGATCACTCACAAGCGCCGGTCAGGAGAGTTGACCAACAAGCACGATGCGCCTCTCACGGGGCACACTTGTGCAGTGGTCACCATCAACTGCTGTTGCAAGACGGCAGTACCGCCAAAGCAGTCGGTCTTCCAACGGCTACAATCATCGACACCCCTCCGACATCGCCTTGGGACAAAGGTGTCAGCAGAAGAGGAACTAAAGATTGCGTCATGCAACGTGATCTCCAATTCCTCATCTGTCCGGAAGACGACTGCCAATTCCTCGTCTTCATCTAAAAGCCAGTCGAGGAAAACCAAGGCAGCTGTCACGACCTCTGGAGTGTTCGAAGGCACTCGGTCGAGGAAGAAGTCCTTGGAGGAAGCTGGGGGTAGCCAGACCCTTGTTGAGCCTCCTTCCGAAGACGAAGATGTCCAAAGCACAGCTGCGGCGGATCTTCATCAAAGCGAAGATGGCCTCCCTGAAGCCCCTCAAAATAACGATGTCCTCCAAGACACCGCCGGGGGTAGTACTGAAGATGAAGAGGCCCTTCAAGACAGAGCTGAGGGCAGTCAGGCCCTTGCAGATGCGCCTGTCGAAGACGAACTCCAGAATGTGGCTGGGGGTGGCCAAACACCAGGAGAAGTAACTCCCCCACATGAGAGTGAGGCTGAGAGTGAAGCCTCAACTAATCCATCCACTTCCGGCCGTGTCATGACAGTATACATGACCGGGGGTGATCTTGAGGCTGATGCGCCGCCACAGGACATTGTCCAGCGCATAGACTCGTTAGAGGGAGGACTCAAAACCCTCTCTGCTTAATGCAAGCACTGACTCAAGCAGTGTTTGAGATGCGGTCGGCCTTGATCAGGACACCTTCAAATGGTCCCGGCCCAGGAGCTAATGGAGAGTCGAGTGTGTCCCTCCAGCGGACACCCTCAGACACAGAAGCACCCCGGACATCGGAGCCCTCAAACGCTCCACTCCAGGTGGTACCTCCTTCCCCGGCTCCTAGCTCCACGGAGGACGTGGTCGAAATGATCAAAGATCTGCGGGAGCGCTTCGAGTCCAAGAACAGGCAGGAGGAACGCCAGAAGATGGGCATTCCCCAGCCTTATCCCCTTGAGTGGAACAAGGTGGTTTATCCCCCAAAGTATAAACCACAGACACTCACGCCGTATGACGGGAAGGACTCCCCACGACGGTACTTGATGTACTTCCAGTCACAGACAGGGCATCTTCCGAAGGAGGACGCGCTCCTCACCAGCATCTTTGTTGGGGCCCTGAAAGGGGTGGCGTATGACTGGTACTGCAGCCTCCCCGATAATTCCATATCGTCCTTCGACGACCTGACACGCCTCTTCCTCGACCGCTTCTACGACGGTGGGAAGGACATGACGATGGCGTCTCTCATTGAGATACGCCAGAAGGACAAGGAAACGGTTCGGGCATTCATCGAACGCTTCCGTCAGGCCTGCTTCAGGTTACCTCCAGGCATGCCAGAACATGCGCTTCTCTCCGCTTGCAGTATGAACATGCTGCCTGCAGTAAAGCTCTGGCTTAACTCTACTCCCCCTCCCGATTGGAGCTCCCTAATCATTGAAGCTGAAGCTGCAGAGAAGAAGGCGGCCAATGCACGTCTTCTGGGTGTTAGCTTCCCCGCCTTTGACGATAAGGGGAAAAAGTCCGCAACCAACAATTCCGGACGAGAAACGAAGGGGAAACAGGCATTGACAGTTAATGCCTCGAAGGGCGCATCTGCGCCTACTCAAAAGCCTCCATTGGCACCGAGACCCAAGGAGGTTTATTCATTCAATGATGACGACACCCTGCAACTCTTTGAGATACTGAAGCAGGGTGACAAGATCAAGCTTCCGGACCCGAAGCGGCCCGATGAAGTCGGGAAGGTGGACAACCCAAGGTACTGTCACTACCATCGGTTTGTCGGACACCCGACTAAGGACTGCTACGTCCTCAAAAATTACATCCAGCGCATGATCAATGCGGATGTAATTTCCGTCGATTACGAAGAGAAGACGGTGTCAGCTAATGTGGTGTCACTTCAGTTCGGCACCTTGCCGCCGACTACCACACAAGATGGCGTCGTCCCCATCCCTAAGGCGACAATGGAGGTGGTGAATTTGCCACCCACCCGTGACAATATGAGTGGACTTGTCCCACTCACCACATCTCGAGGAGAGGTCCTCTGGGTTCACCCCGACCTCGTCTCCGAGGTAACTCAACCGGAGGTACGCCCCACCTCCAAAGCAAAAGGCAGGAAGATCAAGTCTTACCGCACGGTCTCTTCTTCAACGGAAGAGGCGCTTCCTGTGCAGACGCGTGCACAACAGAACTCCCAGCCCGGTGAAGCTGTCGCCGAAGTGGTGCCTCCTGGCACCATCCCTGAGGAGGGTCCATCCAAGCCCTCAGCAGCCAATAAACAAAAGCAAGTGGAGGCCCGTTTCGACAGACCTCTGCGGAAAGAAAATGCTTCGGGGCTAGCCAAGCCCCACAATTTTGACATCCTGGCACAACTGGCCAGTACTCCTGTACGCTTGTCTCTGTTCGAGCTCCTGCGTCTCTCCAAGGACTCCCGAGAAGCTCTTTGCGAAGCTCTGAAGGATGCCGAATCCTTTTTCAGTCAGGTCAAGCAGCCTGAAGACCTCCCAACTACTTGTGCACACTGTCATTGTGCGGATGAAGTTATCCCAAACATAACCTTCACCCAACAAGACATGCTGCTCAAGCATCACCGACATAACCGACCGTTGTATTACATAGGATACATCGGTTCGGTAAAGGTGAGCAGGATTCAGATCGATCCGGGGTCTTTCCTAAGCATCATTCCAAAGGTGCTGCTATCAAAGTTGGGGATCCCAATGTACCGGCTAGCGCCCTCCAATACGACCATCAGCGGCTTCAACGCCAGCAAGAGCGAGCCACTGGGCAAGATCCGGCTGAAGTGTCACATCGGCAGCCTCAAAACTGAGGTGACTTGTTATGTGGTGGATGCCGAGGTCAACTACAACATCTTACTCGGACGACCATGGTTACATGAGTACATGGTGGTGCCCTCCACGCTCCACCAATGCATGAAATATGTATCCACCAACGGCGTCATCCGGACGAAGTTTGCGGATATCGATCCCTTCAAAGGGATTGAGGCCTACTTCACCGATTCCGACTTGTACAAGCCACTTGACGAGGAGGAAGCCAACGACGCCGATGATGAAGCAGAGGCGGCAACAGAGCCGGACTTGGAACCCGAAGCGACTCCTGACGCCCCCTTGAAAATCCGTCTGAAAGGGAGACCACCCCAGAAGGCGCCTCCAATGAGCATCAAGCTATCAGGAAGAGCGCCAGCTCGCGAAGCCCCCCTGAAGATACGCCTCAAGGGGAAGCCACCACAAGCAGCGGCTCCCCTAGTGGTAAAATTACAAGGGAAGGCGCTACTCATCGAAGGCGCAACCGAGGCACCCCTCAAGGTGCGTCTTAAAGGCAAGCCGCCGCAGTTATCTAAGATGCCGGAGAGGGCTCACATAACCCTCTCAGACCCCAAAGTCGGAGCGGTGGAGGACTCTCCTGATCCGGCCCCAGTGCTTACAGACGAGGAGCTTGGCGAATATATCTCTGCCGATGTAGACGCACCCTCCTTTGACAATGTAATCCCACGGGATAAAATCTCGTACTTTATCAATAATAGAGTGTCTTTCAATTATTCTTGTCTTCCACACTGGAATGCCATGTATACGTTAGACAACGCTCTACGGTCGTTGCAAACACAAGTAACGACCGTCAACCATAATCAAATAGTCCCGTCTCAAGGAGTCTTCATAGTCCCTCCACGAAGCCGAGACGAAGGCACCATCATCTCGGGCAAAATCGAGCGTCGTCGGAACCTCCCGTCGATCGAGCCCGAACCTGATACCGGCAGAGTACAAGTCTATCGATACACGGATGCGGCTAAGCACATCATCCAAAAGATGGGCTACGACCTGAAAAGCAACAAAGGCCTAAACTACGGCAAGGGTCGGCATCTCCCTGTCCAGCTTTCGATGCCCAATGGAAAGCCACAGGATTACTATAATCGGACTCGACGGGGGTTAGGCTATGTCACGCCGCCATCAACTCCGGAGAGTTCAGACGCAGAAGACATAGAACATTCCCACTCATCAGAAGCATCGACGTGGGATTCCGATACCAGTATCGGATCAGTCTTCAGGAAAGTGCTGTCAGCTAACATGACATCGGCGCAACCTCAGAAAGATGAAGGCGAAGGCCAACCGCCGGAACCCTTCAAAGAGGAACCCTGGGCTCAACGCCTAGGAGAACAATGGGAGTCTCGTTTTGAGTTACGAGAACCTTCCACCGAAGACGAAGTCGAGCAAATCGACCTCGGGGATGGGACTTCTTCTAAACCCATCTTTATCAACAAAAGCTTGGAAGAAGAAGACCGAGAATCTTTAGTCCAACTCGCTAAGGAGTATATCGACGTCTTCGCCTGGAGCTACGAAGACATGTCGGGTCTCGATCCACAGATCGTGATGCATAGGTTGAACATCTTACCAGATGCCAAACCTATCAAACAACAACAGCGACGCTTCCGCCCGGACATCATGAACGCCATCGATCAGGAGGTGGATAAACTCTTGACCAGTGGCTTCATCCGTGAGGAACAACACCCGGACTGGGTAGCCAACGTCGTCCCTGTCACCAAGAAGAACGGGAAGATACGAGTCTGTATCGACTTCAGGGATCTCAACTCTGCTTGCCCGAAGGATAAATTCCCTCTCCCAATCACCGATGTAATGATCGACAACACATGTGGCTTTGAACGCATGTCCTTCATGGACGGGTATTCAGGCTACAATCAAATCAAGATGTTCCCCGATGACGCAAAACACACGTCATTCAGGACTCCAAAGGGTATTTTCTGCTACACCGTAATGCCCTTCGGCTTGAAGAACGCCGGTGCAACGTATCAGCGAGCTATGAGCACCATCTTCCGTCAACATCTTCGTAAGACAGTTGAGTGCTATGTTGACGACATCGCAGTCAAGAGCCGCCTCAAAAGAGATCACCTACAGGACCTAAAGACGGTCTTCGATCTCATGCGGGCACATCAACTCAAAATGAACCCCGCTAAATCCTTCCTGGGGGTTTCTAGCGACAAATTCTTGGGCTTTGTCATCACGGCAAAAGGCATTCATGTCGATCCCGAGAAGACTAAAGCCATCCTTAACATGGACCCTCCGAAGAACCTTCGAGAACTTCGGGGCTTACAGGGACGTTTGGCATACATCCGGAGGTTCATAGCAAACCTCTCCGGTAAATGTCAACCCTTTACTCTGCTCATGAAGAAGGGAGTCTCTTATGTCTGGTCAGAGGAGTGCCAAAAGGCTTTCGACGACATCAAGGCTTACATAACAAGCCCGCCAGTCCTAGTGGCACCTGTCGCCGGCAAACCATTCCTCCTCTACGTCCGTGCCATGGATCATTCCCTCGGCGCTTTGCTGGCTCAAAACAGCGATGCAGGCTACGAGCAAGCAATCTACTACCTCAGTCGAACACTCATCGGGGCCGAACACCGGTACAACCCCGTTGAAAAGGAGTGCTTGGTTTTGGTGTTTGACATTCAGAAGACTCGTCATTACGTCTCGGGCAAGACAATTCACGTCATCTCCCGAGTCAATCCGCTCAGAGTTCTCATGACAAAACCAGGGTCATTAAACTCCCGGCTGGCTACATGGGCGATCCTACTAACACCATACAACATGGTGTTTGTCCCGCAGAAGGCAGTCAAGGGTCAGGCTCTGGCTGACTTTTTAGCTGCACACCCCATTCCAGAATCTTCAAAACTCTATGAAGACATCCCGGATGAAGTTCAAGAATCAAACGTCACTGAAGGAAGCCCCGTTTGGCGGATGTTCTTCGATGGCGCTTCAAGAACGGGCCCCAATGGCCAAATCATCGCAGGAGTGGGGGTAGTCTTAGTCTCCCCCGATCAGCTGGTCATCCAGCGCGCATACTCCCTTTCGAAGCCGTGCTCCAACAATGTTGCTGAGTACAATGCACTCGTCATGGGACTCCAGCTAGCACAACAGCTGGGGGTGGATCATCTGGAAGCCTACGGCGACTCGAAACTCGTCGTAAACCAGATTCGGGGGCAATACGAGGTTCGCCATGAAGATTTGATCCCTTACCATGAAGTTGCATTGAACATCATTTCAACCTTCACTGGGTTCTTCATCGAACATGTACCCTGCCTACAAAACTTGGAGGCTGACGCTCTAGCTGGCCTCGCAGCCTCATTGGCCGCGCCCCTTGGGACTCAACACTATGTCACGGTAACTGGCGGAGACTTGATTTGTCCCAGAAACAACCTATGTTTGCAAATGGCTCACGCCATGCCGACAAACACTAGGGTTAATGTCCGAGATTGGAGGTTCCCGTTCATCGACTTCGCTGTCTACGAAATCCTTCCAGAGGACCCGAAGGAAGCCGTCTCAGTCAGGAGACGCTCTCTTCGATTCTACTACGATACGGCCACTAAAACGCTGTACCGACGCTCCTTCGACGGGCTTCTCCTTCGATGCCTGTCTAACGAAGAAGCGGCCGAAGCTCTTCGAGAAGCTCATGACGGAACTTGCGGAGCTCACCAACCAGGGCCTAAGTTGCAAGATCGACTGCGACGTATGGGCTACTACTGGCCAACCATGGTTGCCGACGCAGTAGAATATGCTAAGAAGTGCCATGCATGCCAACTTCATGCAGACTTCATACATACACCATTTGAACCTCTACATCCTACAGTCGCCTCCTGGCCATTCGAAGCCTGGGGCATGGACATTGTAGGGCCAATCACCCCTCCTTCATCGAGAGGACACCGCTTCATCCTGGCCACACTGATTACTTCTCCAAATGGGCGGAAGCAGTCCCACTAGCAGAAGTAAAAAGCTCCAGGGTGGTCAGCATTATCAAACACCATGTCATTTATCGTTTCGGGGTACCCCGGCGAATCATCCATGACAATGGTCCTCAGTTTATCAGCCACATTTTCAGCAGGTTTTGTGACAAAAATCGCATTCAAAACGTGGCCTCAACCGCCTACAATCCGGCAGCAAACGGATTGGCCGAGGCATTCAACAAAACTATCGTCAGGCTACTCAAAAAAGTCGTGTCATCCAACAAACGCGACTGGGACGAAAAGCTTGGCGAATGCCTTTGGGCCTACCGCACAACGGTACGGACCCCAACAGGCAACACTCCATTCTCCCTGGTCTATGGGAGCGAAGCAGTACTGCCTCTCAAGATACAGATACCTTCGCTCCGCGTGGCCATCACAAACGATCTCACAGAAGAAGACAATCAACGTCGTCGTCTGCGGGAATTGGAGGCACTTGACGAAAAGCGTCTCCTAGCTCAACAACGCATCGAACTTTACCAAGCCCGTATATCACAGTCTTTCAACAAGAAGGTAAAGCAAAGAACTTTCTAAGTTGGCGACCTGGTTTTAGCAGTCAGAAGGCCAATGGTGTTAACTCACAAGACACCAGGGAAGTTCGAGCCCAAATGGGAAGGACCCTTCATCATCGAGACGATATACTCAAACGGTGCTTACCGGCTCGCCAAACCCAATGGGGACTTGTTCATGATGCCCATCAACGGCAAGTTCCTAAAGAAGTACTACTTTTGACATCCTCCAAGACATGTATTTCCCCAAATAACCTCTTTTCATAAAATCAATCGCTTCCGGAACCCAGCTGTTCCGTGGCATCCTTCCGTAGAAAGATAACCACGTCCACATTACCTCTGAGTTGTCTCTCTACATCCTACAAAGCGGAACCTTACACTTCGTGAGCTTAAGCTATCCTGCATGTTTACCACGTCCACAATACCTCTGAGTAAACATCCCGTATAAACAACTCCTACGTTGTCGTACATTGATCGCAGAACTTCCACGTCCACATTACCTCTGAGTTGTTCAGCGTATCCCACAGGATCATTCCTACCACGTCCATAAACACCTCTGAGTAGGAAGATTCTATCATTTGAACCTAATGATTGCCATGTCCACATTACCTCTGAGCAAACATGTTGGTTCCTTTATACTTATTATCTGTACCTAAAAACCAAGGTGCGTAAAAGATAATAGGTCCACATAAATCATCAAGTTCATGAAATTAAAAATGAACACATCAAAGAGATAGTGTATTTCTTTATTTTTAAAAAGGGAGTACAGAAATACGCTATTTCCCCAGCAAGAGTTGCAAAAACACATAAAAAAGAAGAGAAGCTACAATCCCCGATCCTCCCCAGGGTGGGATGAGAGTTCTCTGACTCGACGTCTCAGGTCGGCAGTGCGAGTTTCCACAGTCGCCTGGACTCGCAGCTCGGCTTCTTGACGTATTAACCCGACAGCCTCAGCAGAAGTTTTACTCTCATACTTCTCATCAAGCTGTCGTCGCTGTTGAGCCAAAGCAAGGGTCCGCTGAGTAAGAGTCGTTTCCTCCCGTTCGAATGCCACGTGTTCAGCCAGGACGCGCTCAGCCTCTAGTTGAAGTTGGGCCCGCTGGTCTTCAAGACGGCGCATCTGAGCATCAACTTCTGCGATGTTAGCATCCACCGCAGCTCGCTTCTCCGTTGTCTTCTTCATAGATTGAGACAGCTGCTCTGCCGCAGTCTCAGTCCCAGCCACTTCACGCTCCCAACTGCTCACCTCGGCTCGATGGGAAGCCTCGATCTCAGCCATCGACTTTCCTATCTCTGCATCTACCAAGACCGAGAGGTCATTTCGTTGGATGCGCTGCAGTTCCGCGAGCCGCTCGTCCAGCTCCATCACCGAAACCTTCAGAATTTCGGCCATATGGTCATGGCCCTGGTGAATGCGGATCAGCTCGATACAAGGCATTGCCAAAGCTTTTGCCGCCGCAAATCTCCCCTTGGCATCTACCACTGCAGATACACCTTTCTCCAGCATTTTGTACACTCCCTCGACGAGGAATTTCACATACCCGTCGGCTTCCGCCAGCACCTGCGGCGTCATAGCAGGAGTTGAGGGAGCTACTACAGTTTGCGGACCGGAGGAAGATCCGCCGACCTCGATCTGAGAGGTTTGAATCTCGGCAGCAATAGGCTCTTCATCAACAGGGCCCAGACTGCTGGCCCGAGGAGTCAAAGGAACAGAAGGAGCAGGCATATGCGTCGTGATAGTACCCCAAGTGGAAGGAGCAACAGAGGGTTCCACACCCTTACCCTTCTCAAGCCCGGAGAAATCACCAACGTCAACGGCCACCTCTTCTACCCCCGACATTCTATCAGCATCAGCCACCTCCCCCGGCAAAACGGGGAGGTCAACATTTATCTCTTGGCCAGCCCCAGGAGACAAGACCGGCAGAAGAGTCTCATTCTTCTCAAGTCCCTCTACAGGGACAGAATCTGTCGCTACCGCCTGATCGGTAGCCATCTCTACGTCCATGGTTGAAGCCAAGGAAGGATTCGGCAATGATTCAGCAGACCTCCCTTCATCATGACCAGGAGGGGAATCAACCCTCTCCTCTATCCCCACTGCTTCTGCTGCCCCCGCAACAGACTCCTGCAGCTCCGGAGTGGTGTCATCGGAAGATGATGAACTCCATTCCTCTTCATCACCAGGAAGCTGCGCACTTGCTAAACCATGTGAAGCCTCCGCTGTGGCCTTCGCCACCTCGGAAGCTGCTGCACCCTCAGATTCCCTCCTGACCGGAACCTCCACAGTATCCTTCGGATCTTCCTCCATGAGAGACATCATTATCGACGGGATACGCACTCCAGACGAGCTCACCATCTCTTCTCGCCTACTCCCACCCGACTTTGGGGTACGAGGTTTTCTTTTTAGCGGCTCCTACAAAAGAAGATGAGGCCTCGTAAGTGGCGGAACCAAAATCAGATTTAGTAGGATAACCTTACCTCTTCGGACGCCGAATCCGATGACACCATCGGTAATGGTGCCTTCTTCTGCTTCTTCGATACAAAAGATTCAGCTCCTGTATCTGCACATCGTTTCGATCGATCGCCAGAGGGTTCTGCTTGTGATGCGGAGGGATCACTCCGTTGACTCACCCCTGACGGACGATTCGGTCGGGCCTTCACTGGCGTATCCCCAGTCGCTGCTAACTGGGTGCCGGCGATAAGGCTGGTCTCCCTGTCATATCCGGAGGGCGGGGCAGCCATAACGCAGTAAAATTTGGCAGCCGAGTAAAGAATGGGCGGCCGCGGATCGGGGACGGGCAGTGTAAAACGAGCTCCGGTACATCCGGCATTATAGTAATGCCAAGCTCGTGCACACACTTCGCTACGAGAGAGCGCCGGTGGAGTGGAAAATTGTGAGGGATCCTCCTTGTCTTGTCTAAAGACATGATCTCTCCAAGCGGTCACATGAGGCTGCGTCCCGTTCCTATCCCGTCTCTGCATATAGTAATGATGACTCGCCACTTCCTTGAAGACGGCCGTCATCTCCTCAGCCCTGTCCCCCAGGACTTGAAATTCCTCATTGGTTGGAAAATACTCTTCGTAGGGTTCCGACCCCCAAGAAAGTTTTGACACCTCGTACATCTCATGAAGTGCGAACCCTAATTCCCCCACCGGGGTAAAGAAGGTCCCGGTATGGATATCAAACATCTCCAGGAGTGCGAGGAACATGTGCCTATTAAGGTCAACACCTGCCTGGGTAGCACGGATCGCGGCAGTCAACCCGATCTCTCGGAGCTCAGTCTGAAACCGCGACAAGATCCAGAGCGTCAGTTTATCCCATTTGGAGACGTAATGGCACCAACCCTCCACCCGAAACTCTCCTGTCGGGTAGGAACGTTCCATCAAAAACATACGATGTGTAAAAGTCGAAGCACTATAAGCAAACATATCAATGGGTACATCACTGAAGAGGCTCCCAGGACGTAAAGTCCGCCAAGTGTAAGAAGACCCAGACCGTACAACGGTCAAAGCATCCCTTTGGTCGGAAGTAGAATCAATTTGGATGACACCAGTCATCGCTCCCCCCTGAGAAGGGGTAAGCTCCCAAGACATTCTCCTCTGGGAAACGAGGCGACAGAAGGACGTCAAAGGCTACTGACGTTCAAGTTGCTTAACAGTCATATGCACTCCATTCGCAGTAAAGAACCAGTCCTCCTTGACCTTCAGTACTGACGAGTCAGTAGAAGTGAGACGGTCTCCAAACAGGAACTCAGGCTTCAGGAAGGTCACTTTATCAGATGTAGAGGGTTTAATGACTCCACGCTCCATCATCCGTTTGAGGAACCAATACGGCTGTTCACGGATTAGGGTCATTCTCTCAGGAGGCTGATCCAGCATAAGAACATCTTGAGCAGGGTTCATCACCTCCTCGTTATGCTCTACTCCCATTTGGTTGAAGGCAGCCTCCGAGAAAACTTCACTCAAAAGTGGGATTGCCATCGACACTAGTAAAAGATCAAAAAAAATCAGAAGAGAACACACAATGTGTCTAAAGGAGAAAACTGCGGCGCATCATCAGGGTTTGAACCCATGCGCGTCAGTAGTATAGCCTCGGCGCATCTTCAGGGTTTTGAACCCATGCGCGTCAGCGGAATAGCCTCGGCGCATCTTCAGGGTTTTGAACCCATGCGCGTCAGCGGAATAGCCTCGGCGCATCCAAGGTTTAAACCCATGCGCGTTGGCGGACAAAGACCGCGGCACATCATTAAAGACTCAAGGCCTATGTGCGTTGGCGGGACAATGAGACTTACCAACCACCTCCGGCCGAACTTCGACAGGCCGACGGGGAACGACCGCCGCCGCAACATCCGCGGACTCTTTCGCTTTCTCCTTCCCCTTGCCGGCAGCGCCGCGAGGAGTCTTGGGAGCCATTCTCTCGAAGAAGGAGAAGTTAGGGTTTTGAAGAAGAAACTCTAAAGAAGCAGAGGCACAGAGAAGAAGAACTCTTTCTCTCTCCGACTCTTACCTATTTATAGGGCATGGTCGCACGCGTGAACAGATGACGTGTGATCTCAGCCGTCGCCTCGGGTTCTGTGCAAGGATAGCAGCAAATAAAACCAAAAGATCATCATTAATCTTTTCGGTTACCGAGACACCATCATCATTAACTAAGAAGAGCATGCGCCCGAACAGGCATGCGCCCAGAAATCATGCGCCCTGACCTCCATGCTTCTTATTCAAAGTATTCCAAAACTTACTCAAAAGTTTTAAAAACTTTGAAGGGGGTCTTGTAGAAGCATGGAATTTCACAACCAGAAAGCCTATGCGCCAGACACTACATGCGCCAGAACTCAGATGAAGAACTTCACAGCAAAGTCAATAATTATAGACATTTGAAGAAGGACTTTTTATTTATATATAAAAGTCTATTACATGTCTAGAAAAGGTTGTACAAAGGAGAATTCCTACAAAGGAAAGAGCCTAAAGTCTACAGCCAGCGGCCATCATGCGCCTTCAGATAAGCGCAAAGGCCACCATGCGTCTCCAGATAGGCGCAGCATCACTATGCGCCACCAGTGAGGCGCAGCAGATATCATGCGCCTCCATCCAGGCGCATCCCATCATCTCTTCAGCACCTCAGTTATGTGCATCCCTTCAGCCAAATTCTTCCAGCCAGGCTCACCTGGCCGAGCAGAGCCCAGTTATGTGCCGCTCTTCCAACCAGGCTCGCCCGATAAATGCTTCGACACAAAGCATTTAACCCTCTGGCTGGAACCAAGGAAGAGAAGAGCACCGCAAATGCTGTGGCCAGGGGAGGCTTCGAAAGAGCCTCCAAAGCCGAAGGAAGACCGTGATCGAAACCATGGCTAAAGGAGCAGCTTTCGACACGATCAAAGTGGGGAAACCCTACTTTGCAGGAAGAGAGAGCCTTGCACCGCCATTCCGATCTACGGCTCTTCCGGAATAACGGAGACGAGGCTCGAGCATCCTTATCTTTGGATGCAACAGGCACCTTCCGCTTGCCTCAGAAGCCCTCGACTCCGTCTTTTGGATGTAACAGTCACCTTCAAGTGCATCGAAGACGACACAGCGTCTCATCTTCACCCTCGGGAGCACTTCGTCAGCAGAATGCACCCGTATGTTCAAATTCATATTGGAAGTACGTGAGGGAATGAGAAGCAAATCTTCTCTCCATGCCACTATTTATAGGCCGGGCAGATCAAACCCACGCGCCAAGTGGATGGCCCTCCGAATTCCGTGCAATGAATTTACATTAAATAGATGAACCGGACGCCTCGAATTCAGCCAAACGGCTATTTATAGCACTCGAAGAGCGAGACAGCCGCATCATTAAAAGACATGTCCGATGCGCCAGCCAGACAGCGCATCACACGGACGCGCCCTTCGGCGTCAGGCGCATCATACAAACGCGCCCTACAGTACTCGGCGTATTATAGAGGATGCGCCCCCCCCCACACATCTTCATACCGAGTGGAACGCCAACCGACGTGCCCACTCAGCTGTCCATCGAACGTCACCAACATTAAATGCTGAACTGACAGAGTTGGCAGCACGCCTCCCAAAGTCTGAACAGTTGACAGCTTTTTTTTCAGAGAACGAAGCATCGGCAACGTCAGCATCATCATGACTCCGACGGCTACTGCCACGTGGCCATCCGCATGCGCCTCTACGGCCATGCGTCCATCCGCATGCGCCTCTACGGCCATGCGTCCAAACCCGCATGCGCCTCTACGGCCATACGTCCAAACCCGCATGCGCCTCTACGGCCATGCGTCCAAATCAGCATGCGCCTCAAAAGCCATGCGTCTCAGACTGCTCTCTGATCCCGAAAGACAGAAGGAAAGTCGCCTGCATGCGCCTCAAAAGCCATGCGCCCCAAATGGTTTGTAACTCCTAAAGGTTATGAGCCGCAGCCTCCTCCTACGCCCAATCCAAGGCACAGTCCACCAGATCACTCCTCTCCACCAAATTCGAGATCTTCGAACCATGAGTCGACGACACGTGTCTTTTGACTCAACTCGTCCAAGATTTCAGCAACGGAAAGATCTTCTTCCTGCTACGTGCCAGCTCACCACAGCAGCATGAAGAGTTCTCCCCCTCGATCAGGGCGCAGCATCCATGCGCCTCCATCAGCAACCTCCACGTGGCGTTCCCACACCGGCGCATCCTACATGCGCGCATGAGCAGCCAGCCTGCAAAACTATAAATAGAAGGGTCATCTCCTTCACACACACACACAGAGACTCAGAACATAAGACTCACAAAGAATTCACAACAGAGAATCACCAGAGAGGCAGTTCTAGACACTCAACGTCTTACTCCTCTCAGCAAGCTCCAGCACCCAGAGCAATCAACACCTTCAGAGAACCGATAACCGCCGTCAGCCGGTCAACGGAGTCAACGCATTACCACTCGCTCCATTGGCACTAAGGACCCAGCTTAAACAAAAGTGTACTCCTAGGACTACATCTAAGTCCTATATTGTATCACTGTTCTGTTTGTATTAAGATTTCAATCAAAACAATTTTAATGGCAAACAACGACGACTTTATTCTGCTCAAGCAAGACGACAGCCCAGACGACAGCTCAGTTGTACAATACCAGTCGTTTTCGCGTCTGTACTTTTATATTTTATTGAGTCTAGAATGATTGTAAGCTGACTTATGCTGGGCTCTTGAGACTTAACCCACAACCTATCCAAAGCCCATAAAGCTCCACATCCAAACTTAGCCCATTCTACCCTTGGACCAGTTCTGTGCTCTGGAGACAGAGTTCGGGCCGAACTCTGCCTCCACACAGAGTTCGGGCCGAACTCCGTCCCCTAAAAATCAGCACCCTAATTTTTAGGGTGGGCTGGTTGCTAGTTGTCCAACGGCCAAATTTTTGAAATTTCTACCAGAATTCTGGCCGAATTCTGCCTGATAAAAACCTATAAATAGGCCTAGAATTCTCTCATTTCAAATCATCCAATCTTCTTTTATCTTCTCCCTTAAGCTCAATATAAGCCATACCCTTCTCATCTACTAGCCACAAGTTTCCTAAGTCTCGAGTGCTCAGCATCTCTCAGTTAGGAGTCTTGTGCAAGAGTTCAAGAAGTCGCTTGGAAAATTCCAAGCATCGCCACTGCGATCCATTGTAAAGAAGTTGACGTGCTCTTCTGAAGTAAAGGCACGGGATGTAACTACTATTTCACAAATAGTGGATTTAATCCTGAGCTAGAGTTCTCAGGCCTGGACTAGTCCTCCACGAGGGAAACCAGGTTAAAATCGGCTGTGTTTGCGTATGCTCTCTTGCTCATTATTTATTTTCCGCATTTACTCTGATTATTTTTAGATCGTGAAAGAGTTGATTTTTTAATTGGTTATTATTGCTATAACTCTATTCACCCCCCTCTAGAGTTGCCATCTGTTCTTCAGAAGGGGTTGTGGACATATGAGGGTTTGATAGGACTATAGAGGGTCGTGTTTGTAGAAGCATAAAAAATTACAGCTGATACAAGGCGCAGAGGGTGCTCTCGTTGCCTACCCCTTCCTACCATGGTCCAGATGACATAGGGTACATGTTAGTGTACCCACTACCGACCAAACATCATAGAGGAACAGACAGTGAGATGCGCAGACTAACCAATGATGAAGCCATTCTCATGATAAAGTTCAAAAAAAGCACTCTTCTTATTAATCGTGGTTACAAGGTTCTATTACACAGACTTATCGCAAGTACATAAGAAAGAAGTTTCCTGAATCTTATTTACAAGGATCAACTACAAGGTTTTTGTTATACAAGTGAGAATTGAAATTTCTATGAACATAAAAGAAGGATCGTCTTCGATAGGCAGCCTTTAGTGTGTGATCATCATGGACAGAAGAGAGATATACAGTCTCCATCAAAGTCTCTTCTCCACCGATTCACAGCGTCATCAGAGCCAACCCTCTTATTACCAAGAAAAGCTAGAGCTCCAATCTATACTGAAGCAGTAGAAGACCCAGAATCATAGCACGACAAAGCCCCATTGCTCTCAATGATTAGGGCAGAGCACGGCTGGCTATTCATCGGGTGAGAAACCGATCTCGAACCCGTGGCTTGGATCTCCCACACCCCTCAGGCGTCGCTCAGATTCAAACTCCCTAAGAAGCACATTTGCATACTTCTCAAGGGCAACGATGGCTCCTTCTACACAGAGTTCTTCCATAAGAACATGGCCCCTACAAACGAGAAAAGCCTCAACCAGCAGCCAACTTACACAAGGTCGATCATCGCTCGAAGTTAAGTTTGGATCTCGCATGGTGGTGAAGGATGACGAGAACAAGACAGCGAATCTTCAGATGAGAACGTTCTCTTTTATAGAACCGAGAATGGCCTAGAGCGTACGCCACAAGGCCGACGGTCAGAATTCTCGCATTAGTAGGACGAACCTAAGACTCAGCACATTGAATGTTAGTCTTAGACCATTGGAACTCTCCAAATTACGGGGGCAATTAAGAGGGAAGTTCCTTAAAGAGCGGATATTTATTGCTCTTTGCTTAAGAAGCCAAAGCCTTCAAACCAGAGGCGCAGCCACCTGCCTGCGCCAACCTCAGAAGAAAGATGGTGGTAGGCCTCCCTCTCCTTCTTTTACATCAGAAGCCAGTGTCTTCACTCCAGAGGCACATCTACCTGCCTGCGCATTCCCTTCACAGCCAACGCTTTTACTGTTCAGAGGTGCAGCTACTTACCTGCGTCCGCAAGAGACACAGGATGGTGATATGCTCACACCATCTCCATTCCTACGGCTCAGTCATCTGCTCCGGTTCAGAAGCTTAAGTCACTTCTCTACAAGAAACTTGGGAACTCCTATCGCAACCAATGCAAGTCATTCTGTCGCTCCAAAAGCACAGTAACCTCGTAAACCTGAAGCATAAGCCTACTTGTTGTCTACAGTATAATGACTCCGGTATCCCAAAACATAGCTTCATAAGTTACTCTATATGCACAAAAGTCTCATCGTCATTCGATGCCAAGTCCACTCGTCACTTGAAAGCACAAAGGTTCCGTCGTCTCAAGAAGTACGGTCTACTTGTAGCCCCAGAAGCACAGCAGTACTTAGTCCTCACCAGAGGCACAGGAAGCATGGGTCCACCCCAATTGGTTTGTTTAAACTGCCTCTTACACAGAAGATTGGGATCAAATCATGATTGATATCATATTAGATTGATTTAAATCTTAGACGAGGATCAACTAGACTCCAAATCTAGGATAAAATCCTAAGATTTACTCGGCTATATCCGAGCAAGCAAATCGGCATGCGCCATGTGTCACCTCCTTCAGTTATGTTTATAACCACCAGAGATCTCGTTTGAGGATAATCTCGATGTCCGTCACGTGTCAGCAATACAGAAGCCCGCACCGTACAACAACGGCAAATTCTTTCATATCTCAGGAACCATAATGCACATCGCATATGTGCTCGGTTCTTTATAAATAGAAGGAGTCTTCTTCCACCAAAGCATCAATTAATAGACAGAGGGAAAATTGACAAACGATAATATTCAAAGGATCAACAAACTCTATCCACGAAGAGTCGACCACCCTCATCCACCGATCAACCAAAGAACCAACCAACCAACCATCTTCAAGAGATCTTCTCCTCCAAACAGCCTCTTGATCAGTGACCCCAGAGTCCCATCAAAGGCGCCAAAGAGCCATAACAAGGTTCATTCGTCGTCAGATCGTCAACGGAGTAAAGGAGCCGTTGTAGTGCTCGATATCTACCGTCACACTTTTCCAGAAACCTCTTCTCCCTGTACTTAGAATATCCTGTTTAGGATTTTCTTCTTTTTACATAGATACCTTATACGTTCAATAAAACAAAAAGCTCGTTCAACCTTTTGTTATGTCGAACAAAATGGCGACTCTGCTGGGGACTACCTTCTCCTCCAATAAGAAGGCGGTGACACAATCTGATGACAACTTGATGGAAGCGTTGCAAGACATGCTCGACGTATGTTTCGACCAGCTGGCTTTTGAAGATCTCCTCTCCGGGTAAAAAGTCGAAGACTTTGATGTTGTTCGAACAACCGAAGAAGACTCGACGTGTCTCGAGGCCTAAGGCGGCTGCAGCCAGTAGCACGATAGCGGGAACGCGTCTCAGGACCCCCTCAACGTCAAGGCCACAGAGAAGATCACGGCTGCTACAAGCCTTATCCCCTCGCTCGATTCCCGTCCTGGAAAAGCATGGCAAGGAAGATGGCAGTTCCATGGTTGATCTGACGAAGAAAGGATGCCAAAGGAAGCTCACATCGGTCCAACCCCTCACGACGGAAGTATTGCCGGTAAGGGATCTGTCTTCGACATAATCACTTTTCCTTCATGTAATGCCCCAGTCCCGAAATACTTGAGACCAGATACGTATCATGCCAGCTGCATACATACGAAGCATACTCCAATATATAAAATCTTGTATGTATACATAAGCTGTAAAAAATAGTAATCCAAGACAAACTAAATCTCATCCACAAATAAGAAAATAATAATATAAATCAACTAAGAAATTTGTTGTTTATACATGTAGTTGGGCGGAGACAAATCCACTACCAACTATATCAAAGAAAGAAATATACAAGAAAGAATAGAGGAAATAACAAGACGAGCCAAGTGCTATCATCTTCGAAAGAATGGAGAAGATCACAGTCTCGGCTAGAACACCTGCAATATCACAGAAGCACACACCTGGAGAGATAACCAGGTCCTTAGAGGGACGTAACAAGATACATGAAGAACATGCCATGTATAACTGCATAAATAAATATTATAAACTAAAACAACATGGTTTCTAACCGTCTATGTGATATGCACTTTGAGGACGACGTTTTACGCAGGGGCTGTAACGGATTCACGCAAGCAAGTAATTAAGAGTGGCCGTCAAGTAGCGCTCATCCGAGACACTATCGGCCCGGGGCAAAAAGTAGCACACATAAGAGTCACTATCGGCCTAAAATGTGTGTAAAAATAAATGTAGCCCCTATGCTAATAGCTGTCCCCTCCCCCCCCAAAGATACTGCATATACATCGTAACCACGATACACCAACACGTGTCGTTTCCACAACACGGATTTATAATAGATAACTGTTAAGTCTTCTAACATGCATCTATTGACAGTTATTCCTACGCATACGCACGAGTGATCAGCCAACACGCAAGTGACCACTACATGATACTCACAACTCACACACAACTCGTGATACAATCGTGACAAAGTCAATGACATGCACTCTATTGACGGAAGTCTCTTAACTCTAGGTCCACAAGCAAGAAGAAAAAATAATAAACGGGAAATATAGATACAAATACTGAATAAAATGCAACTAAATGTAAGCAGTAAAATATGGCAAGGTATCTTGCCTGAGGTTATGTGCAAAGAAAATAATCCTGTAGCTCGAACCGACAAATAAACAAAACAAGAAAAGTTAAATCCTGCAGATGACTCCGGATGCTGCAACAAACATCACGAACGAGTTTGGAATATAAGATATGCCTAGGAAATGCCTGTCCAAAAGTTAAATTCTGGAACATGGGCAAAATCATAATTTTGGGTCAAAACGATATCCGCCGTTGGACCCGCTTTGCACCGAAATATGTGCCAGAATCTACGGTCTCTAATGTCGTCAAACTACAGGTCTACAGATTTGTTTTGATAAGACGAACCCAACGGTATGTCCAATTTTGGATTTTAGTGGGCCGTGCACAAAATCGCCCGTTGAGTGGGATTTTGGGCCCGCCAAAATAGCGTCCCGCTCAACCTTCTCAGAATTTGAACCAAACTTGGCTCACAGGACCAAAAAATATTTTGAGTCCAATGGCGCAAGTTTCATCACGATTTGATAAGTGTGCACAAAGTTGTGACTTAATTTGCAAAGGGTCACTACGGGGTATCTCGACGGATACGCACTGATTTCGTCGCACACATGCAACGAAATCGGGTTCCGTCAGTTCCCACACGTCGATAACATCCATACGCGCCATTCGATGCATATAGTGCGCGACCACGTCGTCCGGTTTGTCAGGGCGCACGTCGTATCAGTTATTTTTTTATTCTTTTGAAAACAAAATTTATAATTTTTCGTAAAACTTTAACAACATGTAACTTTCTACATACTAGATGAAAAGTGAATCCAAAAGGTGCGTTACAATCTCGGTTAGGTTGTCTTTGACAGTCTTCAATTAGTTTTTACGAAAGTTTAATGGACAGCGAGAAAAGTGGCCGACAAGTTGATGTTTCAAAACAGTTTTTAATATTCCAGAAAAGTGGTTTTTCTCCAACTTCGTCTCGATTTTTCGAGCAAGTTGGACGGCCATGTCAAAATACACCTAGGGGATCTCGAAGAGGGTCATGTGGGCTTTCTATACGAATTTACGGGTCTAAAAATGAACAAGAATCGAGAGAGAAATCAAACGGGAAAGTGGGATACCTTAAAGTGGAAAACTGTTGTTGTTGTTGTTGTCGTGACGACCGGGAGACGGGACTGCCATTCCTTCGGCGAGGCTGGCACGCCCGCCGAGGAGAGGGGGAGGAGGAAGGAAGGAGGAAAGTGTAGGAGATTAGAGTTTTTTTTCTTTTTTTTCTTTTCTTGATATCTAAACATATATATATATATGTATATACACAGTTGGGGTCGGCCTCTACTTGGCAATGTTGCTGCTTGCTTTAAGGGGAGGGGGCGCACAAAGCTTGCGGGTTGCTACTGTTTTTGGCTTTGCATGCACATGTGTGGTCGGGTGGGGCCGACCACCCATTATGCTTTTTTTTTTCTAAACTAAACTTATTCTTATCCTACTATATATATATATATATTTTTATATATATATATATATATATATATATATATATATATATATATATATATATATATATATATATATATATATATATATATATATATATATATATAAAATATATATATATATATATATATATATATATATATATATATATATATATACACCAAAATATATTTAAAAAATCCAAATAACAATTTAAATATTATCTAACTAATATTGAATATATATTTAAACATATCTACATGTACATATAAATTCAATTCACAATAAATCCACTCAAAGTAATAATAATATCTTAATAGAATAAATATGTTTAATAAATCTCTACAAAATAAATTTAATAACAATAAATTAATAAAAATTGCTCCAATGGGTGAACTGTACCACACACCCTTATCCGAGTCCAGGAACATGTACAATCTTGTAAAATATTATTTAATAATAAAAATACCAATAATTGTACATATAACTAAATAATTAGAAATTGTACATAAAGTTATAAAATAATTTAAAAAATATTTCTACGTACATAAAATATGCCTACATGGCCACCTTGGTCACACCACATGCCTACATGGGTTTAAATTTGGTTTGGCCCCAGTTCGGGCTGAATTAGACAAATCGGGTCATCTAAAAAATCAATATATAAAATAATATTTAATTAAAAATATTAAAAAAAATATTTCCAAAATTTTAGGGGTTTTACATCCTACCCAACTTACAAGAATTTCGTCCTCAAAATTTTGGATTAATAGGGTAGGTAGGGTTGAGGGATATAAAGAATTCATCAATAACAAAATGCGGTTAGATTTGGAGGAGGCGAGGAAACGGCGTTCAACATAACCATGCATTAGAAAATCTAGGGGGTCGATATATACAAAAAAAATCATGGTTATGGAATTGAATAGGAGTTGCTAGTGATGGTAACAAAATTTGATAATCCAGTTTAGGAAATAGTAAGGATTTGAGTAGACCAAAGAGAATAAATTAGACATTTAGGAAATGTGATCCCTTAAGGGAGAACTGAATACTAATCGTCTTGGTCGAGGGTTTGATTAAGTAAACGATTAGAATCATTCTCGAGTGCTCAAGAATACTTGGAAGGACACGATAACAATTCTAGGGTTAAGGAACGAGGAGTAGTTAAAGGCAATGATACAGCCACATGAGTCGGTCGGTGGCTATCTACATTTGTGTATAAATAATTGATAAGGCAACCAAAGATGATACCTTGCGTCTATCTAGCAAGTACAGTGCCTTGTCTTTCCAAAATAAGTAAAAGACAAGAACAACAAAGGTTTCAAAGACAGTGTTATATATTGAGTACGAATTACGGGGTTCATAGGCGGCAAAAATAATTCAAAAGAGAATTGTCGAGGCTGTTGCGGATGAGACTCTAAGGCAAGTTTACTATGTCTTCATCCACGTAAAATAATATGTGATAAGCGAACCAAAGTGCAATAGGTTGATCAGACCATCATGCACCGGTTCTGATTAGACAATATGTTTGTGGGTGCACCCAATAAAATATGTCATGATCAAGCTTGATAACGAAATAAGCTTGCAAAACTGAGGCTACATTAGCAGCATGAGATAGTCAAAATATGAGCAAGGGAAGTACATATGAAAAAATTTTAAATAGTCCAAGATCTTTTAAAAATCAAGGCTCGCCCGAAGTTTGGGCCTATACAGTTGTCCCCGTGTTTCTTCATTTGGCTTGGTAGACTAGATAAGGTAGGGTCCTCTGAATCTATAGTCTAAGTGAACTTACTAATATGGTTCACAAGGAAAAAGGCTTTGTTGGGCCGTGAAGTATTCTACCCAACTTACAAGAGTTAAACCACTAGTGTGATGGGATAATGGGTCAAGCAATCAAGATATAGCACAATTTTAAGCATTTAAGGAATTAAGTAGAACAAAATCACATATCGGGTCGAAAGAATCGAGTCGAGGTTGAATCCTTATCCGTGGTCGAAAAAAATATATCGGTATCATGGTAAAGATTATAGTTTGGCCATTTTGACCATAAGGTCATATCAAGAAATATAGTACAAGGAGATGGGTTTTGGTGGGACATGATATGTCTACAGGAAGGTGAGCTCATCTAGGTCTTACATATAAAATTTGTTGGGAGGAAAAGTGTTGTGTTGTACTCCAAATATACAAGTCACGGTAGGGAACGCCAGAAGATCAAAAATAGAAAGTGGGAGTTCACGAGGTGATAACTAATGCACAAAAAATAAAGAAGATCAAGTTAAAGCATGAAATAAAATAAATTAAAGAATCCAGTAAAAATAATTTAGGAACACAATTTCGGAGAGAAGATAGTCTCCTAGATGAATATAGTTAAGGAACCATCAACTAATTATTCAAATTACAAATAGGTTAGAAGGTCGCAATTAAAAGATCTAGAATTGAAGGAAGGTCGAGTAAGTCGATGTGGTAATACAGTCACATAGCTGGGTAGATGACTAACAACACTTGTGTATATACTACTATCATGGTCATGAGTGACATGGCAATTAGTGTGGAATACTCAGCAGGGTTATCTTGGGGCCTACCATTAAATTTTTAGCTCAAGTATCCTCCAAAAGTTTCAAAAATATACCATCAAAATTTGTATTCACTCCAAGCCGTTCAAATTCATCATAAAAAAAATATAAATCACCTTCATAAATCTCAAAACAAACTTTATCGCGTTACCACTAATCTTTTCCAAAATTAATGTTTAAATTCAACTGTTTAACTCAAGAGTTCATAATTTGCGAATCCATAAAAATTTCACAATCAATCAAAAATTTAACACTCTAAAATTTTCAAATAACTCATAATAAAACTCTTAGCATATTAAAAGTAATCTCAAAAATTAAGCTCAATGCTCCCATAAATTTTAACTTCTATTCATGCTAAGTTATTCCAACAAAATCACAACTTTTAAATGGTAACTTCCTTTAATCAATAATAATAACTTTCTATCACATCCTTCGAAATTCGAAATTTTTTAATATTAGCAATCCCTTATTAAACTAAATTTTCAAATAATCTTATAAGTCAAAATCTTTTTTTTTTTACCAAAAATCTAAATAGATTTGTAAATCCTAAATCATAGGACACCATTTTAAATAAAAATTTCTCAAAAATTATTTTCATAACTTTCAAATATTTTAAACCAAAATTTACCGTCATTACTTCCACTTAAAATTCAAAATTTAATAAACACGAAAATCGCAAGTTGTACAACTCAAATTTAAATAATTTTTATGGCCATTTTTAAAAGCTAAGATCATTTTCAAACCAAATTTATAACTGTTCCAAGGTGTATAACTATAATACAATAAATCATAAACATCAAAACTCAGAAATCAAAGAAGTTTTATATTTGTTCAAAGATGTATATCTATCACCCAAAACTCATAAATATCACAACTCGAAAACAAATCAATTTTATACTTGTGCAAGGATGTATAACTATAACCCAATAAATCATAAATATCAAACCTCAAAAAGCCAATCAATTTCTTAAACCAAGTATGAAATTCTATAAATCCTCTGGTGTTTACAATTTAGAAATCTCAAGGTTAAAACTTTCCGTGGTAGTATCCTACTTTACCAATTACTAATCATTAAATCACACTAAATAGCCTTTTTAACTCAATTAGAGTCTTGAATGTACTCCAATTGCCAATATAACCATTCTAGCCATGTGTTTGACCTATGAGAATATACTAGTGTAGTCATCTTCCTAGTTGACACTAAGCACGAAAATAAGAATCAACGGTAGAAAGGAATCAAGCAAGATGCAGTTCAAGGAAGTCGAACGAGAGATCGAAATTTGAAGCCAAGGGAAGAGGTCAAGCTGTATAGATGAGATTCCTAGATTCTAATCCTATGTTACAGGCTCACATGGGTACAATTACATAACCGAAGTGACAAACTCTACCTTTATGGGCCACCACAAAAACATGTAACGCCCCAGTCCCAAAATACTTGAGACCAGATACGTATCATGCCAGCTGCATACATACGAAGCATACTCCAATATATGGAAACCTTGTATGTATACATAAGCTGTAAAATATAGTAATCCAAGACAAACTAAATCTCATCCACAAATAAGAAAATAATAATATAAATCAACTAAGAAATTTGTTGTTTATACATGTAGTTGGGCGGAGACAAATCCACTACCAACTATCTCAAAGAAAGAAATATACAAGAAGGAATAGAGGAAATAACAAGACGAGCCAAGTGCAATCATCTTCGAAAGGATGGAGAAGATCATAGCCTCGGCTAGAACACCTGCAATATCACAGAAGCACACACCTGGAGGGATAACCAGGTCCTCAAAGGGACGTAACAAGATACATGAAGAATATGCCATGTATAACTACATAAATAAATATTATAAACTATCACATCAGGGTTCCTAATCATCTATGTGATATGCACTTTGAGGACAACGTTTTACGCAGGGGCTGTAACGGATTCACGCAAGCAAGTAATAAAGAGTGGCCGTCAAGTAGCGCTCATCCGAGACACTATCGGCCCAGGGCAGAAAGTAGCGCTCATAAGAGTCACTATCGGCCCAAAATGTGTTTAAAAATAAATGTAGCCCCTACGTTAATAGCTGTCCCCTCTCCCCAATGATACTGTATATGCATCATAACCACGATACACCAACACGTGTCGTTTCCACAACACGGGTTTATAATAGATAACTGTCAAGTCTTCTAACATGCATCTATTGACAGTTATTCCTATGCATGCGCACGGGTGATCAGCCAACACGCAAGTGACCACTACTTGGTACTCACAACTCACACACAACTCGTGATACAATCGTGACAAAGTCAATGACATGCACTCTATTGACGAAAGTCTCTTAACTCTAGGTCCACAAGCAAGAAGGAAAAATAATAAATGGGTAATATAGATACAAATACTGAATAAAATACAACTAAATGTAAGCAGTAAAATATGGCAAGGTATCTTGCCTGAGGTTATGTGCAAAGAAAATAATCTAGTAGCTCGAACCGACAAATAAACAAAGCAAGAAAACCCAAATCCCGTAGATGACTCCGGATGCTGCAACAAACATCATGAACGAGTTTGGAATATAAGATATGCCTAGGAAACGCCTGTCCAAAAGTTAATTCTGGAACATGGGCAAAATCATAATTTTGGGTCAAAACGATGTCCGTCGTTGGACCCACTTTTTATCGAAATGCGTGCCAGAATCTATGGTCTCTAAAGTCTTCAAAATACATGTCTACAGATTTGTTTTGATAAGACGAACCCAACGGTATGTCCAATTTTGGATTTCGGTGGGCCGTGCACAAAATCGCCCATTCAGTAGGATTTTGGGCCCGCCAAAATAGCGTCCCGATCAACCTTCTCAGAATTTGAACCAAACTTGGCTCACATGACCAAAAAACATTTCGAGTCCAATGGCGCAAGTTTCATCGTGATTTGATGAGTGTGCACAAAGTTGTGACTTAATTTGCAAAGGGTCGATACGGGATATCTCGACGGATACGCACTGATTTCGTCGCATATATACAACGAAATCGGGTTCCGTCAGTTCCCACACGTCGATAACATCCATACGCGCCTTTCGATGCGTATAGTACACGACCACGTCGCCCAGTTTGTCGGGGCGCACGTCGTATCGGGTGTTTTTCCACTCTTTTGAAAACAGAATTTACAATTTTTCGTAAAACATTAACAACGTGTAACTTTGTACATACTGGATGAAAAGTGAATCCAAAAGGTGCGTTATAATCTCGGTTAGGTTGTATTTGACTGTCTTTAATTAGTTTTTACGAAAGTTTAATAGACAGCGAGAAAAGTGGCCGACAAGTTGATGTTTTAAAACAGTTTTTAATATTCCAGAAAAGTGGTTTTTCTCCAACTTCGTCTCGATTTTTCGAGCAAGTTGTATGGCCATGTCAAAATGCACCTGGGGGATCTCGAAGAGTGTCATGTGGGCTTTCTATACGAATTTACGGATCTAAAAACGAACAAGAATCAAGAGAGAAATCAAACGGGAAAGTGGGATACCTTAAAGTGGAAAACTATTATTGTTGTTGTTGTCGTGACGACCGGGAGATAGGACTGCCATTCCTCCAACGAGGCTGGGCACGCACGCCGAGGAGAGGGGGAGGAGGAAGGAAGGAGGAAAGTGGAGGAGATTAGGGTTTTTTTTTCTTTTTTTTCTTTTCTTGAGAGCTAAACATATATATATATATATATATATATATATATATATATATATATATATATATATATATATATATATATATATATATATATATAAAAAATATATATATATATATATATAAAAATATATATATATATATATATATATATATATATATATATATATATATATATATATATATACACCAAAATCTATTTAAAAAAATCCAATAACAATTTAAATATTATCTAACTAATATTGAACATATATTTAAACATATCTACATGTACATATAAATTCAATTCACAATAAATCCACTTAAAGTAATAATAATATCTTAATAGAATAAATATGTTTAATAAATCACTACAAAATAAATTTAATAATAACAAATTAATAAAAATTGCTCCAATGGGTGAACTGTACCCCACACCCTTATCCGGGTCCAGAAACATGTACAATCTTATACAATATTATTTAATAATGAAAATACCAATAATTGTACATATAACTAAATAATTAGAAATTGTACATAAAATTCTAAAATAATTTAGAAAATATTTCTACGTACATAAAATATGTCTACATGGCCACCTTGGTCACACCACATACCTACATGGGTTTAAATTTGGTTTGGGCCCAGTTCGGACTGAATTGGACAAACCGGATCATCTAAAAAATCAATATATAAAATAATATTTAATTAAAAATATTAAAAAAATATTCCCAAAATTTTAGAGAGGTGGATACCGCATAAAAGAAAGCCCAAGACCCGCAGCTCCTGGGGCTACACTTTTCTGCGCCCGAAGACAAGGGAAGACGCTCGTCCAACAACAACCCTAAAGACGAAAAAGACAAGCAAGACATGACCGTCAACATCTCCAAAGGTTCAGCAGCTGTGAACCCCAAGTCCGCGGAAGCGTAGAGGCCGAGGAAAACTTACTCCTTCAATGACAAGGATACGCTGGAGCTCTTCGAAATGCTTACGAAGAGTGACAAACTGTCCATCCCGGCACTTAGGCGTCCGGATGAAGTGGAAAAGGTAGACCATCCCAAGTACTGCCATTATTACCAGTACGTCCATCACTCAACACAGGACTGCTATGTGTTGAAGGGGCAAATTTAGCACCTGATTAATGCCAAGGTCATATCATTGGATTGCGAAGAGAATACCGTCACGGCCAACATGGTTACTCTCCAGTTCGGGAGTTTTCCAGCCACAAAAGTGCAAGATGGCGTCGCCCCGATTCCAAAAGAGACGGAGGAAGTAGTCAACCTTCTACCAGCATGGGATAACGCTCAAGGGCTGGTCCCGTTCTCCACACCACAAGACGGAGTCATGAAGGTCCATCCGGACCAGGCTTCCGACACGATGAACTAGTAATCATCGTAAATCTCTCGGGAAACATTTCATGACCTCGCTTCTGAAATGTTATTCTAAGATGTGTCAACCATGTACCCTCTACCTCTGAGTAGTCACCTCCTCCATAATAGCTGTAAGCTATCATAATCTTTAGAAAACATTTTACGTCCATATTACCTCTGAAGTGTTATTCTGTATCGTGTCTACCATGTCCATAATACCTCTGAGTAGTCACCCCGTTATAATAACCCCAAAGTTGTCATAATTCTCTAAAAAAATCAGTCATGTCCATATTACCTCTAAACTATTATTCTAGGAAGAAGGATGCTTGCCATGTCCATATAACCTCTGAGCAATGCCCCTTTCCCTGACAATTCCCCACAATTGTCATCTGTAGAACCTTTCACGTCCATGTTACCTCTGAGTCGTTCTATACCCCAGAAGAGTCTATCCTTACCATGTCCATATCACCTCTTAGTAAGAAAAGTGTCTCTAGCAAAAACTCTCATGTTTGTCATGTCCACATAACCTCTGAGCAAACACCTTGTCCCCAGGGGAATTATCTCCCCTGAGGGAATTCTGACCCCTATATAGGATCCACACCATGAAGATGGACAAAACAGAAAAGGAAAACAGAAACTCCAGATACAAAGAAGGTAATATTTTCTATTACAAAATACACATATGATCCCTCACAAGTGAAAGGACAAAAAGAAGCAGAAAATCAAAGCTGGGAAGACTGGTCCTAAAGGTCTTCAAGCCGGCTAATCAGATGAGCCCTCCGCTGGGTGAGCCATGAGCGGGCCCTACTGTCAGCCTCCTGGCGTCTGACAGTCTCATCTCCGACAGGGGTCCAAGCCTGACATGCAATAGCCAACTCGGCCTGACGGATGCCGATATCCACCCTCTCTTGAGTCAGAGCCTTCGAACGTTGGCGAAGGACTTCTCCCTGGTTATCTGATTCCTTCAGGTCACACTCAGCAAGGGCCAGGGCATCCGTCAGCTCCCAGATCTGTTCCTGAAGGTCACTGCAATGCTCCTCCGTGGTTGTGCGACGATGGACCCGAGCCCCTTTGGCATCGTCCAGTTCGACAATCTTTGATTCGACTTCCACAAATCGATCAGAAAGAGCCTTGCGCATCTGCTCTTGGTGAGATTCCTTTGAGATTATCTTCTCTAGTTCTGTCGTGGCTAAGGTCGACAGGTTGTCGTCAAGGCCTTAAAGTTCCATAGTAATGGCATCCAGATCATCCAGTAAGTTTCTCGCAATCACAACCTGAGCACCATACTCAGGATGGACGCGCAGTAGTGCCAACTGGCCTTCTACTAGGTTCCACACCCACCCAGCCATGGGTTGACCATGCAAAGTGCTCTCTATACTGTAGTGTCCCGCTCCTAGCGGTTCACTATATAAGGCTTGTGGCTTGGTTAACTCGGTCAGAATCGAGTATTGGGAAAACTTACCGTCGGTACCGAATCGATCACGGACAAGTGCATAAGAACCTTTCCAACTAATGGATTGGTTTCTCTTGAAATGCGTCCAAGAGATTTTTTTGGATGTTTTACTGCTGGTTTTGCTGCTTGGTTTTAATGGATGCTTTTCTGAATGATTTTCGATGATTTGCTTGGTCTCAATGTTTTCGCAACTGTGGCTTATTTTCAAATGTTTCAAAGTGATATAAATGTGCATGTTGTAGCCTTGTACAAGTGCAACTCCAGACATGTACGGTATCACGCCTTAGCGAGGACGATCGATTCGGCGTGAATCGAAGCAAAGCGAACGATTCCCCGAATCAGGGCATGACATATACCATGACTCAAAGCGTTACGAAGGGTGCTCAGTAGTAGTTTGGCACAATATTCTTTATCGGCCTGACTCATAGCGGTCATCGGAGAAGCCGTAGTAAAAGATCCCAGAGCAGAGAGAACAACCCGCTCAGGGCCAGGGGCATAGCCGAAGCAGGAGGCACAGTCATCAGTACCGAAGAGAGGGATAGATCAAGAATAGAACCCGACAGCGACTGATATTCGGTGGGCTCCTTGTCAGCCCCTATTTTTCAAATTTGGTTTAATTAGTGTTAATTAGATGTTAATGACCTATTTAGCTTTTAAATAATTTATTATAATTATTGGGAATTTTTCTAGAATTTTATATGATTTTAAATGAGTTTTAATTACAAAAAATGTAAGTTTAGAATTTTATAAAATGTTTTAATTAAGTTTTGCAATTATTTAGATTGTTTAATTGCTGTTTGTAATTTTCCAAATGTTCTATGCAAATTTAATTTGCATATAAACAGAGCGGGAGGGGATTTATAAATTCGTTTTTGCATTAGTTAATGGAAGGGACCTAACTGTAATTTCTTAAAACCTAGGGGCCTTGTTGCAAAACCACCGTTACCCCCCCCCCCCACGTTCTCGGACAGCTGCCCCGACGACCACCGACCTAGCCTCCGCCTTTCCCGGGCGACCCCAGCCCTAAAACCGACCTCCTTCCCCCTAAAAATAACCCCCCAGACCGAAACCCTAACCCTAGTTTATTCTCCGACCACCACAGCCCATCTCTACCCCATTTCACTTCACCGAAACCCTAACTCCGGCGACCCCCTAACGCCACCTCCACAGCCGCCTTCACTACCATCAACCACCACCACCGAGTTTGTCGAGGCAAGGCGAGTGCAGCGCCACCACAGCACCGCGACCACGACGCCCCTAGCCACTGGAAGCCCCTTCGATTTCGAACTCCAATGCCGGACACGAAGGTAACAGTCCTAAAATCGTGTCGTGCGTGTCCCAAACTCACATATGTGATTCGTCTGGACACGACGACTCTAGTGGTAAGTTTGGACACGTCCAACTCGTGTCGTGCGTGTCATGCATGACCCAACACGAGACTCGTGTATCCTCGTGTCCTTAACTGCCAGGACACAAGGACTAAGGGTTAACGGGTTACTAGGTTGCTATCGGGTTAAAACCCATTAACCTAATTTCTAACTTAAAACTAACCCGAACCCTTCCCTAAACAACAGACTCAGGCTGAACCCCTGGCCAGCCCGAGCGCACTAAAACCCGACCCCCCTGGCCGAGTTCGAGCCCCTTTCCTCTTTTTTTCTTTTTGTTTTGTTTTGTATATATGTATATGTGTATATATGTATATATGTATTTATTTATATATGTATATATGTATATGTATTTGTGTATATATATATATTATTATATATATACTATTATATATATATAAAGTATTTGTATATGTATATATATATTTTATATTTAGTACTTTTATATGTATATTTATTATATGTATATATATCCATTATATATATATATATATATAAATATCTATATATTTATATGTATACATATAAATATTGTTGTTGTATATTTATATAGGTATCTCAAATTCTATTGTGTACAAAATATTATTATGTCAAATTTCACAAGTTATTTTATTGTATAATTTTGTGACTTGTATATTTTATCACTTTAAAATATATTATTTATATTTAAATTCCTGTATTTTATTAATCATGGCCAATTGATGTCCAAGTCTAGCATGGGTTTTTGGGCCCAATTATGTCTAATACATTCAGAGTCTGTACAAGTCATATTGGACTTGATTCATGGCTCTGGGTACTGTATCTGGACTTCGGTTCAATTTCGAATATATGGACAAAATAGTAAATAATTAATTAATTATTTTCCAAAAATTGTTACTTGCTGTTCTTGAATTATATATATATATTAATTACTGTAAAAAAATGGGAAAAATTGTATTTAAATACTATGTTAATTTAGCTAATTTAATATAATTTTTCTAGCATTTAATAAGTACTTTTGGTATTTTATAAAAATGGAAAAACAGAACTCATTTTTATGATACATATGTTTGCTGATTTTTAATAAATATTTATGAAGGTTTATAAATTCCAGAAAAATTAGTAAAAATTTCTATAATTAAGAAGGATTATTTTCGTACTTTATATTATGTAAAATTGAGCTTTTTGTCTATCTCAAAAATTGTTGGAACACGTTGTATAGTTTGATTTATTTATTGAATAATTACGACTTTCAATGTTTCGTATTGTTTTGAGTTATAGACGTATTGGAGCTCACCCCGCACTAGTGTAAAGGTACTAGAAAGTTAGTTAGAGTATTGTATCACCTCATATTGGTCTCCTATGCTAAAGTCATCATTTGGTTAGGTGTCCAGACAGAAAGTCGTATCACACCACTAGTGTCTTAGTATTTAACTTAGTATAAAAACTAAGTTTATGTGTTATTTCTATAGTGACGAGTCACCAGGCATCTATAGCATTTTTATCGCTATTTTGCTTTGCTAAAGGCAAGTACTTCTACAAACTTTACATACTGCTATAACAATAAACTGTAATTTTCCAACCATGTTAAATGCTGATCCTTGGGATAGCAAGTTAAAACTTTACATGTTGTATTACTTTCAGTCTCTACCATGTTTAGGACATATTTTCATATCTCTCACATGTTTAAATAACGGGTTAAGGGGAAACTGTTAGTAGTATACGTGATCATGACCCCCTTCTCCGTATGTATTTATCGCGCACGGTAACATTCTATATGTAACTTTGTCGTATGTTCTGATCTCGCATTCGTGTATGGATATACACCGATATCATTCGTGCACGTATATGCATGCCAGAAAAACTTGATATGTAATGCTGTACATCCTATCTACCTATTGACCGATCACGTATATGCTACTGTTTTAAACTTTAAACAAATATATGTTGTCATTTCTAAAAAGAACCAATTAAACTGTGTTATGCCATGATTCCAGTTTATTACACTTCTGTTCATGTTTCGTATATTTAGTTTGTTAGAATCAGTACTTGCTCCCGTCCTGACAGGATAACGTTGTAGGTATACTTACTGAGGAGGAGTTGCTCTGTGATTCATATTATGGAGTTACTGTCGAGGACCATGCTTTATCTTACGAGGATGTACCTGCGAGGAAACTCGACTAGTTGTCTATTTACTTTGGACTTTTGAGAGTAGTCATGTATTAGACTATGTATTTTATGACTAGACCTGTATCCAACTTTATATTTCAGACTTGTACTTGGAACTTTCTTATATACGAGATGACTTTTGTGTTTGGGAACAATTCAGACTCTTTATTACTTTTAGAACTGTTAGCACATTTTAGTCTTATCGTGATATCTGTAGAACAGCTTACTACGCTTTATCTCAAGCGTAGGCTGGACATGACTCGGCCCGGCCCAATAATTTGGGTAGCGAATTGTGACATATTTTTAGTGGTGGCCCATGCAGGTCCTAACTAAATTGTTTGGTTACGTTATTATACCAAGCTTGCTTGCAATTAGGAACTTAAGGTAATTAGACAACACTAGGAATGACGCTTAGAACATCTAGAGGATTACTAGGATTGTAACATAGAAAACGCATCACATATTCGTTGTTACAAATTGGATTTTCTTGTTATTTATGATTGTTTACTTAAAAGAGTCCTTATAAGTTCTTTTATTTATTAGATGGTGCTCACCCGCTCATCCCAGTATACCACACCTGAGAATGGCACACTTCCTATCCAGTCGGTTGACCAGTTGACCGATATACCTCCACCTACTATACTCCCCTACTCCACAAATCCACAATCCCAGATGCTTCCACCACCTTCCACATCACAGTTCCACCAGGACCCGATACTCCCACCACCACCTGTTACTATACCTGCCCAGGCTTCCGTCACACTCGACGGGAACCAACTGCTCACGCTGATCCAGGGGTTCCTAACGACCCATCAGGAGCAGACCACCCTACTCCGTCAAAGCATGAAGCGTTCTGAGGAACGTACCGTGGTCCCACCACCTGTAGAGCCATGGCAGAGAGCAAGGACAATCAAGGACTTCATGGATCTGAACCCCAAGGAGTTCTTAGGGACCGGGGGCATCGTAGTAGCAGATGATTGGCTAGACTCGGTAGAGAGGAAGCTCCTTGGAGCTAGGTTGCCGAATGACCTCCAGGTCGAGGCAGCGAGATTTTTGCTGATAGACTTAGCAGGAGTTTGGTTCAGTAATGAGCCGCTATTCGCGAGAGGGAAGGCCACTTGGGATCAGTTTAAAACCCAGTTCAAAAAGAAATTCTTCTCGACCACCGCTAGGGTAGCCATGAGGCTATGATTCCAGAACATCCAGCAGGGGAACCGTTCTGTTGACGAGTATGCAGTAGAGTTTAGGCGCCTGAGCCATTTCGCTCCTAGTCTAGTTATAGACCCTGAGGAGATGATGCATAGGTTTTGCCATGGTCTAGTTCCAGACATTGGCATTCTTATAGTGGCGAACGGTACGACTGACTACGACCAGAGCTAAGAGTTGGTCCGGAGCATAGAGGAGCATCTTCTGTCTTGCAAGAGGCCGGCTTCTGTATACCTTGAGGGACCCTCCAAGCGTCAGGCTTTCCAGCCGAGAGCACCGATGCCGTACTAGCAGACATACCGTCCTCCCGTACCACATCATCCGACCCCGCCAGTTAGAGCCCCGGGACCCCGACAGCAGCAGAAGGGAGCTTTGTGTGCATTCTGTAAAAGGCTAGGCCACGACACTTTCATCTGTAGGAAGAGGTTGGGGCAATGTTTAGCTTGTGGGTCTACCACCCATCAGCTTCGGGACTGTCCAGTAGCGAGAGTACCAAGTGCCGGACCACCGTCTAGAGGACCGCCGCTTCCGACTCAGCAGAAGAGGTTTGGGCAACATCTGCAGCAGTAGAAGGGGCCCCAGGGGAAGACTTATAGTCTAGCTCTTGAGTCGGAGCCAAAGCAGGTTTTGGAGCCAGATTATTTGGCTGACGTCATCACAGGTCATGTTTATTTGCATACTTTTCTAGCTCTATGCTTGTTTTATTTCGGTGCATCTCATAGCTTTCTGTCATTAGAGTTTTTGCATAAACACCACTTAGTAGCTACACCTACCGAGGAGATGAGTAGAGTAATGATGGGAGACAGACCAGTACCCATTAGAGGTATCTATAGATGCTCTATTACTATAGCTGGGAGAGAGTTTAGGGGATGATTCTTTGTGATGCCACTTCCCGGGTATGATATCATATTAGGGATGGAGTGGCTTAGCTATGCCCATGCAGCTATAGACTGTCATGAGGGTAGTATTCTATTCAGTCCCCCAGGTACGGCACCATTCTGTCATAAGGACAGGACCGAAGATCTGCCTAGAGCCGAACTGTTGTGTGACAGTTGGGGAGATAGCACCGCCACACCCTATCATTAGGGAGTTTATGGATGTATTCCCAAAGGATCTTCTAGGACTTCCGCCTGACAGAGATGTGGAGTTTACTATAGATTTAGTACCGGGTTCATCACCAGTATCCCGGGCTTGCTATAGAGTGAACCCCAAGGAGGCCGTTGAGATAAAGGAGCAGATTGATGACCTGTTTGAAAAAAGGTTTCATTCGATCTAGTGCTTCTCCATGGGGAGCGCCAGTGCTCTTTGTGCCTAAGAAGGATGGTACAGTTCGGTTGTGTATTGACTACCGAGCATTGAATACCATCACCATTAAGAACAAATATTCTCTGCCCAGGATAGATGATTTGTTCGACCAGTTGAGTGGGGCGAAGGTATTTTCCAGGATAGATTTAAGATCTGGTTACCACCAGGTGAAAGTTAGGGCTGCATACATCCAGAAGACGACGTTTAATACGAAGTACGGGCAGTACGAGTTTTTGGTGATGCCATTTGGTCTCACAAATACGCCAGCTGTCTTTATGAACTTGATGAATAGGATATTTCACCAGTATTTGGATAAGTTCGTCGTAGTATTTATCGACGACATCCTGATATACTCGAAGACGCCGGAGAGCACTTGCGGACAGTTTTGGGTATTCTGAGGCAGGAGAGGTTGTTTGCCAAATTGTCAAAGTGCGAGTTCTTTTTGGACCGAGTGGAGTTTCTCGGTCATGTAGTCACTGGAGAGGGGATCTGGGGATCCCAGGAAGATTGCTGCCGTTGAGACATGGAAGGCTCCGACGTCAGTTTTAGAGATCAGGAGCTTTCTGGGTTTAGCCGGCTATTATAGGAAGTTCGTCTAGGACTTTGTTAGGATAGCTGAACCCATGACGAAACTGACACGAAAGGACGCAGGGTACATCTGGTCAGAGGAATGCCAGGCAGCATTTGAGGAGCTGAAGAAGAGGCTGACAACCGCTCTAGTTCTGAAATTACCTTTAGGATCTGGAGGTTTCACCATATACAACGATGCTTAGGAAAAGGGGCTAGGATGTGTCCTACAGCAGCATGGGAAAGTGATTGCTTATGCATCTAGGCAATTACGGACTCATGAGCGAAACTATCCTACCCATGACCTAGAGTTAGCTGCGGTGATCTTTGCACTTAAGTTATGGAAACATTACTTATACGGAGAGCGTGTGGAAATCTTTACTGACCACAAAAGCATGAAGTATGTGTTCACGCAGAAAGAACTGAACATGAGGCAAAGACGATGGTTGGAGTTGATGAAGGACTTCGACATTGATTTACAGTATCACCCCGGGAAGGTAAATATGGTGGCAGATGCACTAAATAGGCATCCGATGGCATGGTATCTGATGATAGATCGGCATTTGCGGGAAGATCTGGAGAAGATCGGTATCGAGATAGTTCGGCCAGGATCAGTGATACAGATGATGGCACTTGACATTCAGTCAGGTTTGATGGAGCACAACAGGGAGGCACAGTCTACAGATGAGAGACTTCACAGACTTTGAGCCCAGGCTTTAGCTGGATTGCTAGATGACTTCACCGTAGCAGATGATGGATTTTTGAGGTATGGCAGCCGATTGTGCGTACCGAAGGGAGAGCTGATAGAGGCAGTCTTGCAGGAGGCACACCAATCTCGATATTCTATTCACCCTGGTGCCAACAAGATGTACCGTGACTTGCGGAAACATCTTTGGTGGCACGGGATGAAGAGAGATGTGACACGTTTCATTTCGAGATGCCTAGTTTGCCAGCAGGTCAAGGCAGAGCGCCAGAGGCCAGCTGCTCTGTTGCAGCCGTTATCCATTCCCGAGTGGAAGTGGGAATACATTATGATGGACTTCGTCTCAGGGCTTCATCATTCCCAAGGGGGGAAGGATGCCATTTGGGTCATCGTGGACAGGCTGACGAAGTGTGCGCACTTCATACCCTTCAAGGTGGGGCTTTCCACCGAGAAGTTAGCAGAGCTATACATGCAGCAGATAGTTCGCTTGTACGGAGTACCAGTGAGCATCGTGTCGGACCGAGATAGCAGATTCACGTCCCACTACTGGAGGAGCTTGCAGGAGGAGTTGGGCAGTCGACTCAAGTTCAGTACGACGTACTACCCGCAGACAGATGGGCAGTCCGAGAGTACGATACAGACGCTAGAGGACATGCTGAGGACCTATGTACTGGACTTTGGCGGATCATGGGAGAGCTACCTACACTTGGTAGAATTTTTATACAACAACAGCTACCAAGCCATTATCGGTATGTTTCCTTTCGAGGCACTATATGGACGACGATGGCGTACATCGCTCTTTTGGGATGATGTTGGGGATCGAGTTATGCTTGGGCCAGAGATGATCACGGATGCAGCAGAGAAGGTCGGGATGATCAGAGACAGGCTCAGAGTAGCCTAAGACAGGCAGAAACACTGGGCCGATGCTAGTCGAAGACCGATAGAGTTCGCCGACGGAGATATGGTGCTGGTAAAGATATCACCTACTAGAGGGATGATCCGGTTCGGACGAGGAGGCAAGTTGAACCCCAGATACATCGGGCCGTTCGAGATACTTGGCAGGATCGGAGAGGTAGCTTACAGGGTTGCACTTCCACCCAACCTAGCAGGAATTCACGATGTCTTTTACGTATCTCAACTGAGGAGATATGTTCCGGACCCCAGCCATGTGCTAGATCATTCAGAGTTGGAGATCAGACCGAGCCTTGCAGTCACTGAACAGCCAGTGGAGATATTGGACATGAGGGAGAAGAGGCTGAGGAACAAAGTCATACCCTTAGTACGAGTAGCTTGGAGCCGTCACTCTCCGGGTGAATCTACTTGGGAAAGAGAGTCGGACATGAGGGAGAGATATCCTTACTTGTTTGACCCAACAACTGCGAGGGAACCACCCGTTCCCGCTTGATACCTTAGAGGTTAGTTTTAATCAAATAATATTTTAAATCTAGATTAGACAAATCGTAATGCTCCAATTAGTCATCGTAAGTATTTTAAGCAATATTTAAATTATCAACATAATTTAAATTATAGTTGATAACCATCAAGATAATTTAAATAAATTCAAATATAATCAAATAACTGATTAACATATCAAAATAATACTCGATGTCATCAAATATTTTAAAACTTACTTTTATAAATCCAAATCGTTATTTAAAAATAAATGGACAAAAAACCTTTTATCGCTTAATTTTTTTTAAACTAATTTTTAGAAGACCAAAATAATAAAAAACATATTTTATAAAAATTTGAGAACATTTTTTAGAAACATTATTTCAAATCATTAATTTAAAACTAGTTTTTGGTAACAAAAGTAATCACAAAATATCTTTTACAAAATTTCTACAAAAATTACTTTTAAACACGAAATTAAAATATATAGATATAATTTAAAAAATAATAATTTTGGGAAGACGAGTTACAAATTTACCCACCTTTGAAAATTTTCGTACTAGAAATTTAAGGACTACTAGGATAGACGGACTTGGTTGATCGGTAAAAGGATAGTAAGAATTTGTGATAAGAGAAAATAGATGGAAGGGAAAAGAGAATTTCTTTAATGGGAACATTAATCAATTTGGATGAAAAATAGAAGAAGTGAATGGATATGGCTTGATGTGCACGGACACGATGCACAAACACATTTGTAGGTGGAGAAAATTAATGGAATAGAGAATAATGAGCCTCTCCTTATATAGGAGGTGGAAGCTACTATTTAGATAAGGATTATGATAGTTGCAAATTCCTTTAGATAATTCCTCTATTTATTTTAAATCAAATTCAATAAATTTTAATCCAAATCTAAATCAATTTAAAACTAATTAAATTCCATCCTTTAGTTTAAAATCAATCAAATTTCAAATATATATATATTAATTTAACTATTTAAATAAATCCATAACATTAAATCAAGATTTAAATCGCCACAATAATTTTAAAATATATTTTCCAAAAATACTAATAATAATAATTTCAAAAATTACATTATTATTTAAAAATAAACTAATAAATAATTACGAAATATATATGTATGTCTAAATAATATTTAAATAAATATATTTATCTAATATACCATTTTATAATAAAATTATTTATTATTATATCTGTATAAATGAAAGGCTTTTCATAATTAAAATCATAAACTTGAAAATTTAGGCACGATAGCTAAAAATAATTATTATCTATATTATTTCAAAACTATAAAATAGAAAAAAAATATTTTTCAAAAATATGTACGCTCGCACATAGTCGTACTAGTCGAGCAATTACGAAAACAAAATTTGCGCGCGACATACAATGCAACTACGCGATGTACAATATACAAAAATAAAAAATTAGTATCAAATTTATTTAAAAAATAGTAGAAATTTAGGGATTTTACATCCTACCCAACTTAAAAGAATTTCTTCCTCGAAATTAAGAATTAGTAGGAGGGTGAAAAGGCACAAAGGGGTAGCGATGAGGAAAAATCAATTCACAACGTTCAACACAAGATGCATTAGAAAATCATTATTTAGATAAATACGAATAATCGTGGATGTGGCCAATTAATGCAAGAGTGAAAATGATCAAGGGTTAAAGTTTAATCAAGATAACCTGCGATAAGGAATAATATGGCATCAAAAGAAAATAAATTAAAGACTTTAAGATATGGTTTCTTGGAAGTAGGCTGATGGCACGATTAGGAGAACGATTAGATTCACTCCTAATTTAAGTGATTAGGAGGTCGTGATAGTAAATATAGGGCCGAGGAAAAGAACGAGCAGCTTAGGATGAAGATACAACAACATCGAGTGAGGATGGTCATAGTCATTAGGAAGGATAGAGGAAGTTCTAGTATAACTCCTTCGTTCTTCTAAAATAGGTGAAGGCGAAAGCAGTATAGAGTTCGAAGGAGACATTATCGAATACGAATACGTGGTTCAAAGGCGACCGAATAATTCAAAAGGAGTTGCCAAGGCAGTGGATTCTAAAGGCCAAGTTTAATTGTGTTCCATCCACGTAGAATAATAGATAAAAGCGAACCAAAGTGCACTTGGTTGATCAGACCATTATGCACCGGTTCTGATTATACAATATATTAGTAGAGGCCTCCAATAATATATGTCATGAACAAGCTTGATAAAGAATTTAGCTTGCAAAAACTAGGCTACATTAGCATCATTAGTCTAGATAGTAAAAATATAGGCACGAGACTTTAAAATTGAGAGGGAGTATAGTCGAACTTCTAAAGGATCTAAGTCATGTCCTGTGATGGTCTTTATACGTCGTCATATAGTCTTCTTGTCCAAGTCCTTAGTTGACTAGATGGGTTAGGGTCCTCTAAATTCTAGAATCTAAGTGAACTTACTAATATAGGTCACAAGGACAAAGGGATTACTAGGTCATCACTACTACAAAAATAGATAACAATGACGGCTAAAT
>JANAVB010016626.1:0-39762 GCA_029216955.1 Iris pallida | reverse complement strand
GATATGTAATCTGCTTGGAAGATCCAATGATTTACACTAAGGAAAGCTAGCTCAACCATACATGAAGTGCATGATTAGCTAGTAGCCGATGATTTACACTACATGTCGATAGTTCTTGATCACATACCTAACTAGTTTTTCCCCCCCCCGACTGATACGATGGATCCAACCATGACACGTTACTAGCCAATGTATCCAATGTTATCCAATATTTCAATGTTATCCAATATATCCAATGTTATCGAATACCAACGAGAACAATATTCGATACCAATACAATGAGTTAAGGTAACATCTCATGACTGAAGATCCAATAACAATACCAATCCGTGTACCATCGTGTCAAGAATCATAAGTAAAATTTTTAAATACTTCAATTATAGTAGTAATCAAATAATGGAAACTATCAGAGAATGTACTCACCTCAATTTAGTTGGAGTCGGTGTGCACGACACGAACGTGTCGACACATAATAGGTACTGATGCTATGCTCCACAAAATAGTTTCAAATAATGACACGGACAGTTCCAGTGGGTCCAAAATAGTCCAATTAGCCCAAATTGGCATATAGAAGTCAAGTTTTGGAAGTCGACACGACGATCGAGGAAAAAAAACGAGTGGATTAGTCATGATCGTGATTTTGGTTTAATAGGCTAAAGAGAGATTGATTTGAGGAACTTAGTAAAATGTATAGCCAAAATATTTACAAAGTATTAGAATGTTACAACATTATTCTCAAGGTTAAGGTCTAGGCATTAACATGCAAGCCCATAATCACTTGATAAAAATAATAATTAATAGTCTTTCGGCCGTTTAATTTAACCAATTGACTATTTATGATTAATATTTGTAAATAAATTAAAATTCACGTTCAGGGCTCAAAGCCCAATACAAAACGTACTTCCAGGACTAAAGGTCCAATTTAGAAGACACAAATTTACAGGTAGGGCTCAAGGCCCATTAATAACATTTAATCAAATAAGATTCAAAAATGGACCTAGAGCCTAAGTTCATGAATATTAAAATCTAAATGCAATTTATAAAGCCCAAAATTATAACTAAAAGCCTACTTAATTAAATTATATCTAAAATTCTAATGGACTCAAAGCCCAGTCGAACATTTAGATATTAGGACACAATTCCAGTAGGCTTACTTCTAAAATGTATGGAAGCCCATGAACAAATAATAACCAGAAGCCCGTAAATATTATCATCCCACATATAAAACATTTCGTTCATTCTTTTTTTCTAAAAGGCTGTTACTGGGCTTGGCCTAGCCCAGTACTCTGACCCGGCCCAAGTCAGGCCTCAACCCCGAACTGATCATTAATAGTGAATGGTTTAGCTGTTCACAACAAAGCCATAATCCCAATTCTTCAAAGAGAAAGGAAAGCAGAGGAGAGCACTCACCGATCGAGGGGACAACAGCAGCGGAGACTCGATTGGTAGTATAGAGGAGCATGACGACTGCCGATCGACAGACCCATGTCCGTACTGGCGGCACTGATGACAAGAAGGAGGACGTCGGGGCTCAACGGCAGAAGGGCCTTGTGGAGGCGAGGTCGAGCCCGCTCCTCTGGCGGATCTGGGCGATCTGGGAGATCGGTGTCGGTCGCGGTGGCTTAGTATGGTGGGGTGACCGGATAGGCGCTTGCGGGCGGAAGACCACGGATGCAGTCGCAGGAGAAGAAGGCTCCGGATCTGCGGCTAAGGGTTTGTGCGGTTAGGGTTCTATGGTGGAGCTCCCGGGATGAGGTCTCGTGGTGGCGTCATTGAAGATGGGGATGGTCGTGACAGAAAGGGCGATGGTTACAGCGGCCGGCCGGTGTAGAGGGTCTGGTAAGTGACGTTCCCCCTCCCTTTTATGGCTATTATGGTGGTGTGATGGTTGGAGGTGGAGAATAGGATAGTGGCTGGTGGTCATGACGATGGTGGGGGCTATGGCTTGGTGATTGAGGTGGTAGTTTTTCTGTGGTGGCAGGGGACTATGGTGGCGGTAGTGTTGTTTGATGTAGACGGAGGAGTTGGGTTACTGTGGTGGTGGCATTGAGGGCTATGGTGATGATGACGAAGATGGTGGTGGCGATGGCCTTGGCGGTGGTGGAGTTGGCCACAGGTGGCGGTCTTGCTCAGACAGGGAAGGAGCCACGGTGGTGGCAGTAGGGTATGGTGGTCGAGATGATGTGTGGAGGATCCCAGTGGTGGTGGCGGTAGAAAGAGCCAATGGCCTGTGGTCGTAATTATCGGGGATGGCAGAATGGTCTGGACATGAGCTACAGTAGTGCGGCTAGGAATGTTGTAGGAAATTTGTTATGTTTAAATTTTGGCGGATGTCCAATATTTATAGGGGTGGGTAGAAACCATAAGGACAAGAATGAAAAATGTAATAGATAGGAAAATAGTGAAAACTACTAACTACTAACAGCAACACTACCTGCTAATCACTAGATAAACTAGTTTTTAGCTAATAATTTATTTAGTTAATAATTAGTAGCTAATTAAAATTTAGCTACTATTTACCCATTACTGGCTAAATTCTAAGCTCTAGCCTACAATCCAAGCCAATGGCTTTGTAGGCTAAAACTAGGACCAAAATGGTCTTCGTTGATCAAGAAGGAAAATATGTAACTCATAATTTAATTAAAATATAGGATTGGACAAAAATAGTTATAAATGTATTTTTATTTATAAAAGATATTTGACAAATATCTTCTCACATATAAAGTAAATACTTTTTTTTACTTTATAGGAATTTAATAACAAGAATTTATCTAGGACAAAAACCTTGTAAATATAGTTTCTCAAAACCAAAGACCAAACAAACACCTATAGCATAATAGGATTGAAATATGTTTCATATTAAAACTAATGACTTTCAAAGATTTAGGAAAGTTCATAAAGTAGAAAATTTAAAAATTCAAAAAAAATCCAAAAATTTGATAGACGAAGGTTATAGTATGCTATAGTGTGCACTCGACCAAACATTACACAAGCCGTAACTGTGGTTAGTTTCTTTATGGCTAATCCAGAAAAGAAGCACTGGGAGGCTGTGAAGTGGATATTTAGGTACTTAAAGGGCACTATTGATGTGGGATTACACTTCGGTGGAGACTTTAGTCTGGTTAGTGGATATGTGGGTTCAGACTATGTTGGTGATCTGGATAGGTGCAGGTCAACTACTGGATACGTATTTGTTTTACATATTGCACCCATCAATTGGAGGTCTATGTTATAGGCTACGATTGCCCTATTAACTATGGGAGTATATGGCAGCGACAATAGCAGTAAAAGAAGGCATATGGCTTCCTGGTTTGATTAGTAATTTAAGGGTGAAGTAGGATGTAGTTGATGTGCATTGTGATATCATGAGTGCTATCCATTTCGCAAAAAATCAAGTCCATCATACAAGGACCAAGCATATTGATGTTCGCTACCACTTCATACGGGATGTTGTAGAAGACGGTGATATTGAACTTGAAAAGGTGCATACCAAGGACATCCCCGCTAATATGTTGACTAAGGTTGTTCCTGGAGCTAACTTCGAACATTGCTTGGACTTGCTTCAAGTCCTACCAATTGCTTGAGAGCCCTTAGGGACAGAATTGACGAGTGGTTGATTTCGTGAAGTTGTGTGGTGGAGAAGTGTCTACTCAATTGTGTGGCAAAATCTTGTCGAGGTGGAGATATGAAGAAAAATATCCAAAAAATAGGTCCATGACCTTTTTGACCATATATATGGTAATCCTATATAAGATTGGATAACCATATATATTGTAATCCTACATAATTAAGATTGGATTTTTAGCGTACATAGGATTTGATTTCTATGCTATATAAAGGGGTCTATAGGTGCTCCTTGAGACACCTTATTGTGCTCAATAAAAGTTATTGAATAAGTTCATCACAAGAGAGCTAAAGTTGTTGAATAAGTTTAACACAACAGTTTGAGAGATTTTTCTTTATCTTCGTGATAGAGACTTTTTGAGAGCAATGAGAGAAGTGTTGAGAGAGTCATTATAATTCCTTTTTTCTTTATAGTGGAACTGAATCACCCTCGTCCTTGGAAGTAAGCATCTTGGCCGAACCACGTAAATATTTGTCTTTGCGGTTGTGAATTCTCTCTGAGGTGTACTCTAATTTCTTGCGTTTATTTCTACTGTCCCAATAGTCTCTAAAGATAATAATATTTTATTATATAGATTTATACCCTTCTAAAGTGCATTTAAACCCTCCTTAGATGTCACAAAAATGCAAATAAAGGCTGATCCGAAAAACCCAAAAGGTTACGAAAATGCTCAAATCACCCCCTCCACTAACTTTTCTGTTAACGGGTGCTAAAATGGGGTTGTTTTGACCATTTTACCCCTGGGCTATCTAATATTAACTTGTTAAAAACGGTTAGTTCTAAAATTATTTTGTTAAAAACGGTTACGCAAAAATACTTGTTAAAAAGTGGATAAATATTAACAAATGGTAAATGGTCTTTGCTAGTAAAATTATTTATTAAAATTATTTTAATTAATATTAACTTGTTAAAAACGGTTAGTTCCGTCAAAAAAGTGGATAAATATTATTTTAAATTATTTTGTCATAAATTATTTTTTATTTACCAAATATATAAATATTTTTGGGTAAAACAAAACTGATAAATACAAAAAAATCAATTACTAAAAAATATAAATGATAAAAAACTGGAAAAAAATACCAAATAAAAAACAAAAAAATACTATTAAAATATGGAAAAATAAAAAATAGACAAAAAAAAACCAAAAAATGAGGATAAATCTTAAACAATGAAAAAAGACAAAAACAAAAACTATACAAATTTGAAAATAAAAGTCACTCTTAAAAAACTAGAAAAGATTATTAAAAAGATGAAAAAAAATATGAAATAAGAACTAAAAAAATGGAAACAAAAAACAAAATATTAAAAAGATTATTAAAAATAACCTCCCGTTCTTAAAAAGATAGAATTCTCATGCTTGACGTCATTTTCGAAAATAAATGTTCATAATCTAAATAGTAGGTTTTCATCTTAAATTTTTTCTGGAAAAAAAAATCTTTTAACAAATGTTCGGTTACTCCTGAACTATCCAGCCATTTAACTTAGGGCATGTTTGGTAAACCGTATTTGGAGCTAGATAACTGTAACTAATATTATATTATTTAATATTTTATAATAATTATAATCTTAATTAATAATTATAATCTTAGTTAATAATTTATTAATTACAATTTTATTATAATATTAATTAATAATTCATAATTATAATTATAGTTAATATTTTATATATTATAATAATTTTAATTAATAATTTAGTAATCATCATTATAATCATCATTATAGTCTTACTTAATAATTTATTAGTCAAGACTATTATCGTAATTATTTATTTATTAATTCTAACTAAAATTGTAAATCTTGGTACAAATTTATTTTCATCACATGTATTACTTAAACAAATAATTTAAATATTACTAAACGTGTCAAAAATCCAAAAATAAATTGCAAAACATGTATGTCGAAGTATGGTTCGGTTTCTCATCCTCCGATAGTAAAAAATCAAGAATTTGTTGGAAAATTTGCACTCCCGTAGAATCATCTTCCAGGATTTGTTGGTGTCAATAAAGTTTTCAATAGGCTAATTAATCCACAATAGCAATAAATTGTTCTTCCATAATTTCTATTTGGACGTCTTGAGAAAAAAAAAGAATAAGTAAAAAATGCTTCAAACATTACATGAGAGCAAATAAGTAAAAATGGAATATAAAAAAAATTTGCAGTTGGATTTGAGATCTTTAGGTAAAAAAAGCTTCAATACATTAAATGAGAGTAAATAAGTAAAAAAAGGAATATAAAAAAAATTAAATATTATTTTTTCTTCCAATCAACCGGTCAAAATATAGAAAATATAAAGCTTAGGTTTTATGTTTCAAACAAACATTCTTATATATTGAGAATGAAGGAGAGCCAGCAGCAGCCACAATGTAAGCATTAGGGGTATTTGGGCAGTGCACATTTTTTTTTCCAAATTATGGGCTCTACCGGCAACTTCTAACGTCATTTTGACGGAAAGGGGCTTTTCAGCAAAAATGGTTTTGCGGGAGTTGCAAACTGCTTAAGTTTTCTAAAAGGCCTTATTTTGCGAACGAAACAACTCTAAGGAGGATTTAAATGCACTTTACCCCCCTAAAGAAAGACTACTTTCAAATATTGATTCTATAATATATATATTTTATACTTTCAAACTGTTGATGAGTATCAGACTTGATGGATAGTGATGTTTACAGGCAATTATTACCCAATAAATCAGCTCATTTAATGAAGGATACACACTTATACGATGAAGATTATGTCCCTCAGAATGAGCCAATAAGAATTCCCTCCTCGTCTACATCTACCAGCACCGCTGCAATAGATATTCCCATCCTCCCTCCTTACGACTCACTTTCAACTGATCACATTTCTGCCAACCCTTCCCCTTCCTAGGCCAGAAGCCAGCTACCATCCCCTCAGTTTCGTCCATAGCACCCAATGGCTCTGGTGTCATCACTCGCCCAGCCCACCTCCACCATCATGGAAACGTCTCACCCGCAAGACCATCTATGCAAAGTCAGATCATCTACCTGCATCACCTCGTCCCAAGAAGCGATCATCATCTCCCTCCTCTAAAGAAAACATGAAAAAGAAGATTTTATCATCACTGTATACAAAAAAATAAAAAAAAGGTTGTGGTAGCTGACCTCTGACAGTCGCTAGGAAGATGTTAATTCTCTTCTAGAACTGTCGAGGTGCGAGAAATGCCTCGATAGTCCAAACTCTCCTATCATTTCCCTCTGCTACCCATCCATCCATTTTCTTCATTTCTGAAACCATCTCCTCACCTTCCCACACTGCTCTTACTCTCCCTCACCTGGATTATCCGACCTACTTCTCTGTACCCCCAAGAGGTCGGTCAGGTAGCCTCTGTGTAACTACCACATTTCTAGACAGAGGTATTTTTGTCATTTTATATTATTTATATAATGTGTATAATTATTTAATTAATTATATATGGTGGTTGCATTTATTGGTAGACTAGCATATTTATTGTGTATTTATTGGTAGACTAGCCTATTTATTGGACCTTTGGTTAGTGAATCCACTTGGACTTGTCATGACACTTGGACCTATATTTTAGGTTGGACACAATTAGACTCATTTAAGTCGTAATAGGTTATGAATAGGATTAGTTATAATCAACCACTTAGGCTAAAAGCATAGGTTAACCAAACATTTATGACAACTTGAGAGGACATTTTGGGTATTTCAAATATGCAAATTATGGCTTACATGATCAGCCATTATAGAGAGAGAGGTTTCATTCTTCACTTCTTCATTTTTGAGCTCAAAACCCTAGTTTTGGTGCTCTTCCAAAAACTCATTCATTCCTCTACCAAAACCATTCCAAATCATCCTCAATCTTCTCCTATTCTACATCCAATGAGCTTGGGAGCCGAGGAGCACAAGAAGAGGAGGCTATTTGGCTTGAGGGTTGTGTCCAACTTCTTCCTTGTGTCCACTTATGGAGCTACATTGGGTATCCATCTCCCAATAGGTATACTACTAGTCTTTTCTCCTAGTTTAGACACTATTTCATGCATGGCATCATTAGAAAACTCACCCATAGACTAGGGGTACCCATAGGAGGAAGAACATTGCTCTAATAACCATGTTGGCTACATAAGCTTTTTGTGCCATTTTTGGAAAAATCTGAGAATGGTACACCAAGTGTTTGTCATATGGTTTGATAGGCTAAATGGACATGTGAATGACATGTATAGTTAGAAATATGTCCACAAATGGATACTAATAGGTTGTGTCATGTTACACTAGAATACAGGGTCAATTTGGGAGGTTTTACACCTCCTACACTTGTCACAACATATCATATTTCATATGACATATTGTACTAGCTAGACACCACACTCATTAGCTTCTAATTGTCATTTTAGGTATGCTCATGTGTTTTGGTAACATTCGGATAAGGTTTGGTAGAGTATCTTTGGCGTATCGTAAGTTTGTGCACCAACTGTTCGACACGTGTCCCCAAAGGAATTTTCGTGTCCTTTGAGTTAAAATTTGGTGTGTGTGTGTGTGTCCTAAATAGGATACGTGGTGTGGTGTCATGGTATCTCCTGATACGCACGGTTAGATTTGGGAATGCACATGTTTGGGTATTGGGTGTCTATATATATATATATATATATATATATCGGATGCTTTGCCTCCATTTCCCTGTTTCTCAACGAGAACAGACGTGGTAGCGGACTAGAGGGCTTGGCGGTGTTGTTCCCCCACGAGCAAGGTCGAGGCCTCGAGTGCGCTGCTCCTCCGCGAGCACAGGCGGTGGTGACAGGAGAGGGAGGACTGCGCGTGTCGCCGATTCCGTGTCAAAAGAAAACATGGCGAATTGTTACGTATTCAAAGCCTTCTGCAAGAGTACGCGCAGAAGATGGGGCTCTCCACCCCCGTGTACGAAACCGAGAAGGAAGGCCCGTCGCACGAGCCGGTCTTCAAGTCGATGGTGATCGTCAACGATGCCAAGTACGAGTCCTTGCCCGGGTTCCTTAACAGCAAGGCCGCGGAGCAGTCCACCGTCGAGGTCGTGCTTCTGCAGCTGCAGCAGTCCGGCAAGACGACCGTGAACATCCCTACAGTCTATGAAAACCGGTCTATGTAAAAAATTGCTCCAAGAATATGCTCAGAAGATGAACTATCAATCCCATCCTATATACGCCAGAAACATTCCTTTGGACACCATTTTAATGTACTGTCGATATTGGCGGGATCTAATACATTGGGGCTGTAGCCAAAACCAAGAAAGAAGCAGAGATCAAAGCAGCAACGACCGTCCTTTTGGCAATCCAACAGACGACCACTAATGGTGCTTCTCAATACACTGTTTTTCCTAGCAAAAGGAAGGCGAAGGAGCAGGAAACACAGTCCAAATCAATGCAGGAGCTCAAGCTGAAAAAGGCCAGCTTCAAGAAGAAGAAATGGTCCAAGAAGTTTTGCAGAACTGAAGATGGGTTGGCAGCGGTACTGGACGCAGTTGACCTGAATCGAGCTATTGAGGGAGAAGCTATGTCGGTGGTTCAAGGTAACAATAGTGAGATGTCTGGTAGAAAGGAAGATGAGCCCCTGGACCGTGTTAATGAAGCAAAACCAAGTGGCAGTTTCCTGTCGAAGAACTGAATATAAAAACTATAGTATACAATATGTTTTGAGATACCAAATAGATATGTGATCGGCTTGGGAGATTCAATAATTTATACTAAGGAAAGCTAGCTCAACCATACGTGAAGTGCATGATTAGCTAGTAGCCGATGATTTACACTACTTGTCGATAGTTTTTGATCCCATACCTAACTAGTATTTCCCCCGCCCCGACTAATACGATGGATCCAACCATGACATGTTACTAGCCAATGTATCCAATGTTATCTAGTATTACAGTATTATTCAATAATATCTAATGTTAACCAATACCAACGAGAACAATATCCGATACCATTGCGATGAGTTAAGGTAACATCTCATGACTGAAGAGCCAATGACAATACCAATCTGTGTACCATCGTGTCAAGAATCATAAGTAACATTTCTAATACTTAAATTATAGTAGTAATTAAATAATAAAAACTATCAGAGAATGTACTCATCTGCAGTCCTGAGCAACAAGTGTGAATAGAGGCCCAAAGTGGAATCACAAACACCTAAATATGAGATTCTAATGATAATTAATGCTTTGGTATGTTAAACATGGATATCTAAAATAAAATATTCATTCTAGGTCAACTTTAGGTCAATACTAGGTCTCCGAGGTTAAACTAGCTCAATTGTCAATTTCAGCGATGTGAGATTACTGGAATCGACTGATCTCAGTTTCGACGCACGAATTCTGAGATACGAACATGAATAGGAATTAACTATAATTAAGGATGATACATAAGGAAAAATATAAACATCGTCGGATGATTAAACAAATATCACCAACATGTCCGGAATGGTCATATTAGCTAGGATAGTCTACCCATAAGTCAAATTTGAATATAGGAGCAAAATGGTAATTTTGGTTCAAAACGATATCCGCCGTTGGACCCATATTGCACCAAAAAATATGCTAAGTATACTAAACATAGTAAATTATATTTCCACGATATAAATCCAACGGTATATACGGAATTGGATTTCGATGAGCCGATCTCAAAATGACCTGTTAACTAGGATTGTAGGACCCAATTTGCATCAAAATACGTATCGGGACCACGATGCTCCAAACTTAGCAAATTATATATGAAATTTTTCTAGAACGATGCCATGAGTCTACTGGTTGCGTCAGAACTAGAATTTGGAGTCCCGGGTTCAAAATTAGAATTTTACAAGATGAAAATTACAAATTCGAACGACCAACTTTGTCTTCGAATTCAACCAACCAAACAAGCTCACAATGGAAAGAAATTTTTATGACAAGAATTTGGTTATACCAGCTGTTCAACGGAGTTTACTATTCGTCAACCGGAGCTTGGACGAGAGAGAAATGAATCCGCAAAGTTGGCTCCACGAAACTGTCTAAAATAAACGTAAGTTAAATGGTTAACTTGGTGGCCGGTTTTGATCTATCAAATGATCGAATTAACAGTTGAAATATTAGATGAGTGAAGTGCTATATACCGAGATTGCAACGGAGGAAACTGTTCAATGATCCAACGATCGGATTTTCCAAAAAATATGCACAAAGTTGCTGCGACAAAGCACAAATTCTGAGTTCAAAAACTCGTACGTCACGACGGGATCTCGTACGAAATGTGCGAATCGACCATAACACGCTTTGGAGATGTTGCTGCCATGCCAGGGTTGCATATAGAGGGGTCGCTTGAGTCTTTGGCCCGTGCACGACGGTTGTCGTCGACGGCGGGTGGCGGTGCTGTCGGGGTCGCGGCAACGATTGCGCTCGTGGCTACCCTGTGGGCACTGCCACAGTCGGTGGAGGCCGTACAATATGCTCCCTATCTCGCCGTAGGCTCGCCGGGCGTCACGACCGATCGAGGTTGTTGTGCTGCCCGGGGGTGGTCGTGGCTATGGTTGTATTGGTGGAAGGTGTCCTAAGGACCGATGAACGCCTGCCATAGGGCGTGAAGGTGGTGAGCAACGATGGCGAGCTCGCCAGGTTGGGCACGATTGGGGACTACAGGGAACCTGGGATTGCATATGGTGGCTGCTGCGCTCAAGAAGGTGGAGCACAGATTTACTTGTGTGCTTGTGTCAAGAGAGTAGTAGAGGGGGTTTGTGCATTAGTATTCAGTAATAGGAGAGTGTTACGGGTGTAGAGTTTTAGAATGGATAAGTAGGTAGAGATAGGAGAATGCATGTACAGTTGGAAAAGTCTGTAGGTACTTGTGAGTGAGTGGTAGTGTGCAGTAAGTGTAGTTGGGATGCACCTATGTGAAGGAAGATGGAAAAAACAGCAAATGTTGAATGAATGTGTGTTTACTCATATACATGTGTGAGGAAGTGGAGAGTGAAATACATTTGAGTTTGGGTGTAATAGAGTGTAATAGGAAAGGAAAAAAGAAGAAGGAAGTGTGTTAAGAGTCTTGAGTGTGTGTACAGTCAGGGAGAGGGGAAAATGCACAGGCTATGGGTAGGGCGTTGGCCACTACATAGGGGACCGTTGCACATGTGTGCACCTGTGCACACACAGGTAGGCAGGGAGGGGGTGTTCTTATTCCCTTAGCAGTAGGCTTTCTGCCTGTACAGAGGCAGCAAGGCCTTGTGTTGCCTCTTCAATAGCAGAGAGCCCAAGAATAGGTAAGGGACTTAGCCCCCCTGTAGCAGGAATTGTTTCTGCAGGTAGTAGGCCCTGTGCCTATGCACTGTAGTGTAGGCAGGAGGAGATTGGCTTCCCACCTGCACAGTAGGTGGTATACCTAGGTGGGCATTCCAAGCAGCAAGGCTTAGCTCCCTGTTTGCACAAGGAGCAGGCAGCCAGTGTATGCTCACCCAGGTGGGTGCATGCACTTAGCACCCAGTGTGTTAGCCTGCACAGGTGCAGCTGCTAGAGGGATTTGCTCCCAATATTTGCATAGGTGTGCAACCTGTGCACAGAAAGTTCACATGAACAGCCTTGGACTTACTTGCGTAGGCAAGTCAGTGAGTGTTGTGTTAGTGTACAGATTTTTATGTGTGTGGTAAACGTATGTGTGACAGTGTATGTTGGCCAGTGAACACACCTGTGTGTAGAGTGTCCTGTGTGTGGTGTCAATAGCTGAGTGTGTGTCCTCATGTGAGCATATGTGTAGATAATGAGGGGTAGAGTGAAGTGTGCACATATGTGTACATGTATGCCTGTTTGTGTATGTGTACTTTCATGTGAGAAATGAGAGTGTTGTGTCCATAGGTGAGTGAGTGATAGAGATAGAGTAGGATGAGGTGCAGTCTTGCACAAAGGGCCTATGTTGGGCCAGTGCAGTGCACATATATGTGGTTTGTGTATTGTGTGTGCTAGTGTGTGTATGTATTGAGTTTGTACATGTGTGTCTATTTGAGTGATGTGTGTGTGTATTAGGTGTGTAGTATGTGTGCAAGGATAGAAGGAGCCTGCTAGGCAGTAGTGTGTTTATAGTAATATATGTGTGTGTGTGTGTAGAATCCTAGTGTGTTAAGATAGGGAATAAGTCAAGGGATTAAGTCTTGGGTAAAGGTAATGGAATATATAGGTAGATTGTGCACATGTGTGTGTGTAGAAAGATACATAGAGGTGAAGGGGTTTTGTGTGTGTTATTGTGTGAGAGGTAGTATAACAAATGGTAGGTAATGTTAAGTAGGAATGTTAGGATATATGTGAGTAGGTAATAGGGAATGTTGTTTGTATAGATAAGGTAATAGGAAATTACCTATGTGTAGGTAATACGGTAATTACCTATAGGTAGGTCATGTAGGATATATGTTTACATGTGTAGGAAATATGTGGCAGGGTATTGAGATAGGGTAATATGGGTAGGTAACCTAAGTAGAGGTTGTTACCGACATGCTAGGTAATGGGTATAGTAAATAGGGTATTTCAGGATACTCTATAGGTATCCTAGGTAGGTAAATGCCTAGGTTAGGTCTAGTATAGGTTAGTTTACCTTGGTAAGATAAGGTATTGACCTAAAAACCTAAGTTTGTCCAGATTTGACCAAGTTGACCAGTTTGACCCAGAAAGTCAACCTTTGAGTTAAATTGACCTAATTTGACCACGAAGGCCTAGAATTGACCTAGTTTGACTTTCATGACCTAGGTTCGACCTAGAAATCATATTTCATCTTTGATATCCATGTTGACACACCAAAATACCAATTAATATTGATATTTCATATTTAGGTCTTTGTGATTCCACTTTAGGCCTCGGTTCACAATTGTTGCTCAGGACCACAGGCGAGTACATTCTTTGATAGTTTTCATTATTTGATTACTACTATAATTCAAGTATTTAGAAATGTTACTGATGATTCTTGACATGATGGGACACAGATTGGTATTGATATTTGATCTTCAGTCATGAGATATTATATTAACTCATCGTGATGGTATCGAATAATGTTTCTCGTTGGTATTGGATGACATTGGATAATATTGGTTAACATTGGATACATCGGCTAGTAACGTGTCATGGTTGGATCCATCGTATCAGTTAGGGCAGGGGAAATACTAGTTAGGTATGTGGTCAAGAACTATCGACAAGTAGTGTAAATCATCGGGTACTAGCTAATCATACACTTCACGTATGGTTGAGCTAGATTTCCTTAGTGTAAATCATTGAATCTTCCAAGCTGATCACATATCTATTTGGTACTTCAAAACATATTATTTATTATAGTTTTCATATTCAGTTCATCAGTTACATTGCTCTATCCCTAATACTATAGTTCCTCTTCCATTTTTTGCTCGTACTGATTAAATTCTATTGATTATATTGCATGTCTCCTTTTATTACTTTTATTGCATCATTTTTGTTCCTCGTCATATATAGCATCTTCTTTATTACTTCTTTATAGTTTTTGTCAATTAACTGGAACTGATATTAGTGCTTGTACTTCGCTCCAATCCTGACTGGATAACATTTGTCAGAGGATTTAGAGGACTTCTGTCCCACCTACTATGGGCCAAGAGTAGATGACCATGTATAGGAGATTTCCCTTGGAGCTGGTGCTCGCTGAGGATATACCACCAGTAGTAGCTAGTAGCTAGGATACAGGATCTGCTTCCAATTTTGATATATTTGGGACATGCTATATTCATTTTGGACATGTCATATTTATTCAGGATATGTATTTATTGACATTAGACTTTTAGACTCTATTTGTACTTGACTTGTGCTATTAGACTTCTATTTCCATCATTTCATATCTTATATCTTTTCGTGCTACCATCTTCCTTTATATATCTGTGATTGAGTATATGTTCCTAAATGATATATTATTCCTCTGTGCGGAGTTGGGATTAATGTCGACAGATTTTGATTATATATATGTTAGACTGTTTAGATAGTTGTTGTTAACCTATACAGTATTCTACCACCGATACTGCGGTGTAGGCTGGACTTACCCACGTACTCATGCCCCTATACTGGGTGCGGATCGTGACACTCTGGCTGGGTTGGGATTCTACAATCAGTGCAACTATCACATATTCATCTCAAAACCTTATTCTTCTAGCCATTGAAGCCATAAATGAGTGGAACTTATTTTGTATTTATAGGTGCCCCAAAAAGAATGAGAGACCAAATCTATAGGCACTTGTCAAATCTATGTTCGACTCTTTCACCGTCACTTAGTGTTGCATAGGGGACTTTAATGCCATGCTAGTGTCCGAGGAAAAGCAAGGAGGAGGGCGGTTTGATCTACAGACAGCTTCTTTATTTCGTCAGATGATGACTCTGTGTGGACTTATCGACCTGGGGTACATTAGGCTAGCATACATTTGGTTGAATTACAGAGGACCTGCTTATCATATCAGAGAATGCCTTGATGGGGCTCTCGCAACCTCCCATTGGTGCTGCAGCTTCCCTCACTACGGTATCTACTTTACCGCATATCAATAGTAACCATACCCCTATTCTTCTCAACACCTGCAATAATTAATATCAAAAGAAATGCAATTGAAGCGCACTGGATGACAAACGACCCTTTTGTTTGTAAGCTCGAGTCTGCTTGGCATGAAGCAAACTCACAGGATTAACTTCCTGCAAAAAATCTAGTTCACCCTCTCCAACTTCATAGGTGGAGCCGAGGAAAGTTTGGAAATGTCAAGCATCGTATTATAAAGCTTCAAAAACAGCTTTTATCAATCCAAGCTAAGCCCACATCTGTTCAATCCCTATGTAATGGAAGAAGGATTAGTGCTGAGATTAATGATCTTATATCCATTAAAGAAACTTACTGGAGCAGAGAGCAAAGTGCTAGTAGAAAAGGGATGGTTGTCACTCCCGGTTTCCTGTTATACGTATTTTCAGCATGCGTATACGGATTTCTGACGTTTGTCAGGTGGCCCATGTTTTGACTTGTTATGTTTAGCCTAACCCTGGTTTAGTCTTAGCTTGACTTGGTTTATCTTAGTTATTTTGGTTTGGTTCATCATGGCACTCTTGGCTTGGCTTGGTTTATTATGGTTTGAGAAGAAAAGGGTTACTATAAAGTCAACTCTCCTCTCTCTTTCTTCATAAATCTTCTTCATTTTCCATTACTCCTCTCCACCCACCAAGAGCCCTAGGCAAGTGCAATCTTGCTTCATGGAGGATCTCCCCTTTTATTGTTCTATTTTCTTCTCTACTAGATTCTAAGCCTCTTTACAGCTTAGCAATTTTTTTTGGTGGATGGATTTGTGTAGATCTAAGTTATGAGTTTTATTGTTTTCTTGGTTTTGATCGAGTATAGTTTGGTTTTCGGGTTCCATAGAGCTTGGCTGCTGTTTGGAGAAGAAGAATAGTGCGTCGGCGCCATGTTGGGCCAGGCAACCCATTTGTCCATGGCGTCCCCGATGCCCTGGCACCCAGTTTGGCCTAGGCGCCCATGCCCCTTGTGCTCACGGTGCTTAGGTGCCAATATGATGCACCCAGTCTGGCCCTTGTGCCCTCTGCCCCTTGTGCTCACGGGTGCTTAGGCGCCTAGTATGATGCGCCCCTCCCCTCTGGTCATCAAGGCCCAGGCGCCCATGCTACCCCTGGCGCCCACGATGAGCCCCATGGTGTAATGTCCCGTCCCACTCAGTCAATCGGAGGAATCAAAATGCCGACAGCGTTCAGACTTAGCCTTACAAGGGCGACTCGAAGACACCGCTCGGTCGAGACGACTCCTCGCTCAGGTACGATAGTTTCGGTGAACGTGCCTCATCTTTGCCTTCACATAATAAATTACATGCTTTCAACTTGCACAAGTAGGCTTAATAATAAAAGAGACGAATCTACATAGCTAAAGGGAGTAATTCCGATGGGTCGAATTGAGTTAGAATATGGAAAGGTCCAACGGTCGGCTTAGAGTTGGTGCACGACGTGCTTTGAAAATGACACTCGGTCCTTCGTCCCATGGCTTAGGAGAAGGAATGTTGGTCTTGGACACAAAAATGATAAACTTGCCTAAGTCATAGGCGTCGTCCGCGTAAATGCTCGAGAAAGCATGCACGCTTCCACTGTGCAAGGCTTGACATAGCCTTTGCTCGTCCCTCGGGTTAAGTTGTAGGTTAGGCAAAGTTATGCCGGTCGACCTAAGTTATTCCAAGTACTATCCTGCTCTTTCTGCGGTTGTCAAGTTAAATAGTCCCACGATCCCAAGGCCCGCCATATGAGGTATGACTTGGGTGATAGCGTTGCATAGAACACGAGTTGGTTTAAGACACGAGCCACAGTGGGTTCAGTAGAAAGTTAGCCACGGTCTGTCGTTACTTAAGGAACACATTATGTTCAAGTTACGTTGGAAGGCTATGCATTAGCCGTTCCCTGAGTTTAAAGAATGTTAAGTCTAAGCGATGGTTAGTCGCCGAGAGGAAATATGTCGGGACTGTAGGTCAGTCACAGAGGCAACCCTGGTTTGGGCTCTGCATAAGAAATATGAAAAGTGGAAGAAGTAAAGAAAAGGAACTACGTGATGATGATGAGACCATGCAATTACGTTAAGTCTAGAAGTTAGCGTAGGCGCGTGGTCATGGACAACTTGTCGACAAGGGCGATATTGCTTCGAGCGCGGGGCCACGGGACCGACTCGGCCTTGGAAGAAATACGGTATAGCCGAGCTGGGTAATAGGCAACCGGTAGTTCGGGGACTTGCATCGGGAATCGCTACCTGCGGTGCAAGGATCCCGTTTGCCAGGCTATGTCCACGATGGCTAGTCAATGCCAGTGACCATTCATATAAATGTGTCGGCACGGGCGGCAATCCGCGTTTGTGCCTTTGGATTGAGTTGAGTTCAATGTGTATTCCGTTAGAAGACATAATGTCTGGACCTAATATTTGGCTACAACAAAGGCGGCGTGCTTCGGCACGGGACGTGGCATCGTGTGTTAAGTCGTTGGCATAGAGTTACATTAGTTAGACTTGGGCTGTTGTGAGTTAAGTCGAGAAGGGCCGTAGGGCAAGTTGGGTGAAGTTACGTTGAGTTGCTGGGCATGACCCAGTCATATGAGGCATGGCCGCGTTGTCACAACCAAAGTATAGGCAAGGCTAAGTGAGGAGGCACGGCCTAAAGCACGAATCGAGTTCATGGCACGACCGAGTCGTTACGTCACAGAGTATGGCACGAAAGACAAGTATGAGTCGGTGTGTTGACATTGCAAGCACGAGAAGGTCTTGAGGCAAGGATAAGGAAGTTATCAGTGCGATAGCACGATCACACGGAAATGGAGTCTATCGTATAGTTGCGTCTCTGATTATGGCCGTAAGGCAAGCACGACTTGATATGTTAACGTTATTGAGTAGACGTTGTTGTTGCATGCACGGGATGGTCCTCAGACACAAGTATTCCAAAGCGTCTGTCATAAAACTGATCCTAAGACAATTCTAGAAAGACAATTGATAAGAATGGACTATGTTGCACAAAGTAAATCAAACGTGTTAGTTTTGTATGGGTGGGCGAGGAGCTCATTCCACTAGTACAGTTGAATACTGACACCCACATAGTTTCCATATGCAGGCATAGGTAGAAGCTCGTGGCGTGGAGCTCGCTTGGATGCGTCGAGGCACGGAGCGATTCGAAACGTGCGGCCGCATGGAGTCAAGACTTATATGGGACATAATGTATGGACGTTGCCTTCCGAAGAATCCGCTGGTTCAAGAATTGTATCAAGAGATGGGAGAGAGCTTGAGAGACTTGTAATCTCGGCCTTGCGCCCTATTGTAATCTTGTTCCAATATCAATAAAGAGCTTCTTTGAATAACTTGTATTTTGCTTCAAATTTTTGCTGCTATTATTCAATGTCTATGCATGGGACTTCTGTGCGATGACTGTAGGAGCGTAAAAAGTACTTCATAAGCCAAGTCAAAGAAGTTAAGGACTTTACGCAAAGACAGACTCTACGCAAGACTCATTAAAAGACTCTATTGAGCCATATTCAAAATTCTACGCGAGCTCTTTTATGCGAGAGCCATCCTCAGCTTTTACACGAGGGACAGGCTGTCAGACCATGCATTTAATTCGTGTGATATTGATATGACAGTATGATTTTCTGACAGAATATTGCACAAAAGTTTCATCAAACCCAACACTTGTCGTTTAGTGTGCAGATGGGCTACTTTACGCTCAAGAGACTGCTTCTTTTATGAATGAAAGCTATTCGAGTTTTTTTACGCTCAAGGCTTTTGTGTGCGTAGAGTTTATTTGAGCTAATTATACGCTCAAGGCTACTTTTCAGCCACTTTACGCAGGAAGTCTATTTTGGGCTATTTGACGCCCAGCCTGCTACTTTACGCAGGAAGTCTATTTTGGATCATTTTTACGCCTAATCTTTTCTGGCTATGTGAGAACGTGGTCTGCTTACGTGGCTTTCATGCCACACTTATCGAGGAACATGTGTACGTGCTCTCCCCATATTGCTGAAGTTGTGGGACACGTGTCACCATGAGTAGAGACCAAAACTCTACATGGGACACGTGTCATCACGCGTAGAGATTGATTTTCAATCCTGGGTGACAGTCGCTTGCGTAGAGACCCGATTATGTTGCTTTTTATGCACAGAGGGTCTAGTCTAAATAGACTTATTTTTTTACACAGAATCATCAAGAGAGATACAGGAGAGGAGAATCTGAGAAAACTCATACTTTCAGAGTGATATTCCCAGAAGCATTTCTTCAACTTTTTTCTCAAGAATAGGGGAAAGCAAAGCAGGAAAGCATTTACCTGTGCCATCAGTGCCATTGTGTCGATACCTTTCTGGTGACTTAGTTCTTCCGATTGTTCGTCTTCTTCAAGCAGTTTTCTTCATCATCATCGTGTGGTCCAAGGAACAAAGTGATCGCTCTCAGATCAGACTTCCATAGTAATACTTCCCAAAAACAATTTCTACTTTTGTACTTTTTTTCGTTTTCTTTCAAAAGCCAATTTTAGGCATTTTGTTAAGTAAAACAAAATGGCGAGTCTGCTGGGGATGACTTTCTCCTCTGACGAGAAAGAAATTGCTCAATATGATGATGTGTCGGTCGGATTGACAAAGAAGACTCTGGTTATTCACTTCGACCAGACTGCTTACGACTCCAAACTGGGGGTAGTACTCGCTGCTCCAATGTTCAAAAATCGCGGAAGGCGCGAAAAGTTTGGATTCCTAAGTCCAAAGCATCCTCTGATCTCCCTGCTGTCTCTAAAGGCAAGGGAATCCTTTCCACTCCTGTTGTGGAGGCTTCCGTCTGTGAAGAGGCAGTCTCTACTTCAGTGATGCGCCCCGAGCGTAAAAATCGGTCTCTCGTCTGTGACATGGTAGACACCCAAGTTTTACGCTCTGCGCGTAAAAATCAGTCTCCCGTCTGTGACGTGGTAGACACCCAAGCTTTACGCTATACGCGTAAAGGTAAATCTCCCGTCTGTGGCGTGGCAGATGTTCCTGTTTTGCGCTCTACGCGTAAAGGTAAATCTCCTATCGGTGACATGGTAGATAAAGTTCACAATGATGCCTTTGTATCTAAAGTGAATTTACCTACACGCATGCAACGTAAAACCAAGAATTCTATTGTTGGTAAAACTTCAGTTTTTCACCAACCTTCTTACACTGCTTACGCAAGGTACCAAACCTTCAAATTACGCGTAATGCTGATGGAGTCCTTTGTGCACAAAAATTTCAGGATTTACGCACGCTACTCCAGGCGCATAAAAATGCACAGTTTGGTTCTGCTAATGCAGCCAGTAATCTTCTTTATACACAAGGGACTAAACGTTTCTCTATCCCAAATATAATAAAGAAGACGACTCCTTCTACTCCTTCTGATTTATGCGAGTTGCTCGTACAAAAGCGTAAAAACAAAAATCTCTGTGACACTCCCCCAAGAAAATCACCATTGTGAGTGTCACCAGATTGTAATCAAATATTGCTGTTCGGCTTCTAAATGGTCGGTTTTTGACCGATTAAGCTACAATGTTCCTCAGCAATCAATTGATGACCAAGAACATGAGTTGTCCTATGCTTCTATCAATATAGCATCTCATGTCAATAGAGGACGACGTCCAAGACGTAATTCATCTAGGACTCTTAGCCAATAACAGTTCAACCGACTTCTTGATAGTTTTGAAGGGGTGTGTCAGCATACCCGGTCAAGAAGTCAATGACCGTTGCAATCTTCAGATTCATAAGCTGGAGGTACCCAGTCGTTTGAGTCAGAAACTGATAGTGTTGATTTATACCTCTACACCAATCCCTCTGTATGTTCAAGGAAGGTTGAATCCTATGCTATCGGAGATGAACCAGAGACGTCAACTTCTAATACAGAGCAACATCTCTCAGCAGTGGAGCAATCACTGAAGGACATGCTTGCTATGATGCAAAATATGCATCAAATAATAATGACTCAGTAAACTGTTCAGCCGGCAATGGTAACACCGGTAAGGTAGCAGCACAAACTCAAGATAGTCAAGGGGTTGATACACCTTTGAATAATATTAGTCACAAGCCTGCTATCAATCAAAACTCCGCAGCTCCGGATCCTCTCATTCCAGAAGATGTACCACCTCCGGTGGGGGTTACGGTACATCCAACAACTATTCAATCGAATGTGCTTTCTCAAACTAGTGAAGCTATTCAAGCAGTGCGTGAGCTAAAAGCACAGTTTGAAGTTCTGAAGCACAAGGATCAACTCCAGAGGTTAGGGATCAAGCAACCTTATCCTCCTCACTGGAATGATGTACCCTTTCCTCCGAAATTCAAGCCACAGTCTATGGTGTTATTTGATGGAAAGGCTTCTCCGAGTCAATATATCAATTATTTTGATATTATGACTGTGCATCTGCAAAAGAATGATGCTCTTCTACCCGAGTTTTTATTGGGTGTTTGACGGGTTCAGCATACGACTGGTATCGCAGTCTACCCAACAATTGCATATCGTCTTTTGACGAATTTAAAGCAATGTTTCTCTCCCGCTTCTATGAGGGAGGAATGGATATGAATATGTCCTCCTTAATAGAAATCAAATAAAAGGAGAATGAAGGTACCCGGACGTTTATCGAACGTTTCCGACAGGCAACTTTGAAAATGCCTCCTGGTATGCCAGATTCAGCATTGATTGATACATGCAAAATGAATCTGCGACCAACTATTGCTGTCTTTATGGGCTCTCAATTCACAGATTGGGCCTCGTTCATTATAGCAGCAGTTTCAGCCGAGACCAATGGTAGGTTGGCTCATGAATACGGGATGATCTTAGCTTCAGAAGACAAGGAAAAAAGCCTCTTTAGGTAATAATTGCAGCAATCGCAATAGAAAGGAAGGAAACCCTAGTGGGTAATCTTTCAAAATCCAAAATGATGCCAAATAATTCGGAGTCTTCCAAACCAAAAGAAGAGTACTCTTTTGATGACAGTGATATCCCAGGGATATTCCAATGTCTCGTTAAGAGTGGCAAACTCCAGATTCCGGAGCCAAAAAGATCTAATGAGGTGAATCTGACTGACAATCCCAAATATGTATCTATCATAGATACATAAATCATCCTACCAAGGCTTGCTATGTCTTAAAGAAGAAAATCCAAGAGTTGATAAATGCTAATGCCATCGCTTTAACCAATGATGAGCATATAGTTACAACTAATATGATTTCTCTTCAATTTGGAGGTTTTCTCCACAGCAAGTTCCAGATGGGATTGTCCCAATTCCTAAAGTAACAATGAAGATTGTAAATCTCCCATCAGCTAGAGAGCAAAATGAAGGATTATTGCCTCTCATATTAAAAAATGATAAATCATGTGGGTACATCCTGATTTAGTACCTAAAAGAAAATGAAGGTAAAACTTCAAAATCCAAGAAAGGTCGAAAAGTCAACACCTGCAATATAATTTCTTATATTATTACTCCAGATCATGATGATTTGGATCATCTATGGGATGGCATTCCTTTGGAGGATAGGCTGAGGGGTTCGAATATATGCCCTCCAAGTTGGGCTCCTCCTACCAAACTCAAACTTACTCATCGGCAATGGTTAGCAATAATAGTGTCCCCTTATACAGGGCACAACAAGTCTTTGCTGCTTATGAGAAAGCTCCTGTAGAGATTTTTCCTCCTGTCCCGAGTACTCCTACTCTTGTGGCTACAGAGGTCTCTGTTCCATCATCCTCTGTTGAACCATCTATTGAAAGTCTACTACCCACTCACATGTATAGTCAACAATCAGTCTATCTCATAAAAAACATAGGCTATGACTTTCAAAAGGCGGAAGGCTTGAACTATGATAAAGGAATGCGACTTCCTTTACAAATTCAAAGTAAAAATCCACTATTGGATTGGGTTTTGAGGTCCCTCATAAAAACCTTCACAAGAAGAAGACTAAGGGAAAGAAGAACAAAACATGTAATATGGTACTTTATTTTTCTGAGTCTGAAGAAGAAACCTTTGCTGGTACGAGATCTGGGAAAGAGTACCACAAAGATTATGAGGGAATTTCTAAAGAAGCGGAAGACGTTACTGAAATACTACCAGCTCAACCATCTCTTGTTCCCGCTGAGGCAAGACCTTCTAAACCATCTGTGGTTGAGAAAGGGAAACAGAAAGCAGTACGCTTTGACGTCCCATTGAAATATTCTTTAAATCAAGGGGTAGTGATGGAACCACAAGTTCGATATTCTAGCCCAATTAGCTAATACTCCGGCTAGACTTTCTATCTTTGAGCTGCTTCGTCTTTCTAAAGAAAGCGAGAAACTTTGAGCGAAGCTTTGCTACAAGCAGACTCATGCTTAGCTCAACTCAAGAATCCTGACAATATACCAGTATCGTGTCCACAATGTCATAGTGTGATGGAAGCAATTCCTAACATTACTTCACACAAGAAGATATGCTGTTGAAGCATAATAAACATGACAGACCTCTGTGCTACACAAGGTATATTGAATCTACTGAAATTGACTAGATTTACATTGATCCTGGGTCTTCTATTAGCATTATTCTTCAGAGTATGCTACGACCCTTGAGGATTCCTACTAGTGATTTGACTTACACTAGTACAATAATAGTTGGTTTCAACTTTAGAAAGAGTAAACCACTAGGGAAGATTCGTTTGAAGATTCAAATTGGTGATCTTCGAACTATGGCGACCTTTTACGTTATCAACTCAGATGTATCTTACAACATCCTCCTTGGAAGACCGTGTATACATGAGCATAACATTGTGCCTTCAACTCTCCACCAATGCTTCAAGTACGTAGATTCCTAAGGGATTCTGAAGACTGAATTTGCAGATATCAATCCTTTTAAGGGTATTGAAGCCTATTTATCTGATTTAATACTCTACAAACAGGAGCATGTGAAGGAGATATCGAATATGGCCGAAGATCAATCACCTACAGAAGAGCAATCTACCTCAGAAGATCCTCCAGAAGATCAAACTTTGAAGATTAAAGTCAAAGGTCGAATCCAACTCCAACCTGTCAAAGACGAACCTTTGGTGATCAAGATTAAAGGAAGAACTCGAGCTTCATCTGAGGAATCAGTGAGTATTCCTGTCAAGAGCCAAGTTCAACCTCTCATGATCAAGGTCAAGGGACGTACTTCTCATACAAATGATCCAGAACCAGTGATTATCAACCTTGGCAAGTCTACGCAGAAGACGGATGATGGTCCGTTAATGATCAATCCAAAGCGTAGTAGTCAGTTTGTAAATGATGTAAATATTGATCATTTTGTACTTTCTCATATTAATGAAGATTTTGTTTTGGAGTACATGGTTGTCAAATTTATTGAAAGAATGATTTTATCTGCTGATAATCAAAGTCATCAACATAAAAATGACATAAATACAGAGAAATCTATATATTAATCATAAGGAAAATTATTTCCTTTTCATGTCGATGTTGGACCCTATGCTCAAAGGTTCCTAACATCTTCTCCTTATCTTCTACCAGTAGCATCATTATCACAAGCCTGTGTAACTTATAGACGTCACAAAGAATCTTATTTCATGATCCCGTCCAATAAGAAAAACAAACGCCAAATTGTGTTTGGCCTGGTTAGAAATATCCATGTTACTCAGACAGATGATCTCAGAGAGAAAGAAAAAAAGAATCCGAATTGACAAATATAGTCAACAATCTCTTAAGATTATCTAGAATATGGGATACAATTTGAAAACTATGATGAGTCTCAATCAAGGCAAAGGTAGACGGTTACCACTATGTGGTGATATTTTACCAGAAAACTCGTCATGGGTTGGGATACGATCCGTCCCACATGTTTAATGAAGATATACAAGAATTTTCTTCCAGTTCTTCTCAATCCTCAGATTCTGAAGAAATCTAGTTTATCGAATCCGATACATCCCACATGTACAAGAAGATATGGAAGAAGAATTTTCTTCCATTTTTTTACAATCCTCATATTCTAGAGGAAACCATTATGATGAATCTGAGTGCGTATTCTCAGTCAACATGGTTCAAACCGATGGTGAATCTGAGCCATTTGAAAATGACCCTTGGGCACATAAATGGACACTCAATGAGAGCTTCGTTTTGAACAGCGATAGCCACCTACAGAAGATGAAATAGTCCAGATTGACGTTGGAGACGGAACTACGTCTAAGCCAATATTCATCAGTAAAAATCTTTCTGAAGATGAAAAGAAGAGTTGATAAAACTGATTAAAGAATATATTGATATCTTTGCATGGAGTTATAAGGATATTCCGGGTCTAGATCCTAAAATAGCTACTCATAAACTCAATATTCTTCATAATGCCAAACCTGTAAAATAACAGCAGCGGCATTTTCGACCAGATATGATGGATGCAATTGAAGCAGAAGTCAAAAGCTGATCACATGTGACATTGTTCGTGAAGAACAACACCCGGACTGGGTTGCCAATATTGTTCCTGTTATGAAGAAGAATGGAAAAGTCCGAGTTTGCATAGATTTTTAGGATCTTAATGCAGCTTGTCCAAAAGACGAATGTTTACTTCCGATTACTGATGTTATGATAGACAATATATGTGGTTTTGAACGCATGTCTTTCATAGACGGATTTTCAGGATACAATCAAATTAAGATGCATCCAGGAGATGAAAAATATACCGCTTTTCGTACACCCTTGGAGTTTACTGCTATACGGTTATGCCGTTTGGTCTGAAAAATGCCGGTGCTACATATCAACGGGCCATGAGCAATATCTTTCAAGAGCATCTACGGAAAATAGCTGAATGTTATGTGGATGATATTGCTGTCAAAAGTCGATCAAAAGATGATCACATTCAAGACTTAAAGACAGTATTTTGAGTTGTTGCGTCAACATCAACTGAAGATGAATCATATTAAGTCTTTCTTAGGGGTTTCCAGTGGCAAGTTCTTGGAATTTGTCATTACTTCTCAAGGTATTTACATTGATCCTGATAAAATCAAAGCAATTCTTGAAATGCGTCCTCCACGCAATCTAAAAGAACTCTGTGGTTTCTAAGGTCGCATTGCTTATATCAGAAGATTTATATCCAATCTTTATGGGAGATGTCAACCTTTCTCTTGTCTATTAAAGAAAGGTGTATCATTTGTTTGGGACGAAGCATGTCAGAAAGCCTTCAATGAAAACAAGCAATACCTTACAAACCCATCTGTTTTAGTTCCTCGAGTGGTGGAAAGACCATTTTTGCTGTATGTTCGGGCATTGGATCATTCTCTTGGTGCTCTTCTTGCACAAAAAAGTGATAAAGGCCATGAACAGAAAATTTATTATCTTAGCCGAATGATGGTTGGAGCTGAACACAGGTATACTCCTGTGGAAAAAGAATGTCTGGCCTTGGTTTTTGTCGTTCAAAAGATACGATATTATGTGTCAGGACAAACTATTCATGTCATCTCCAGAATAAATCCTATTCGGGTATTGATGAGAAAACCGAGCATTCTTAACTCCAGATTATCCACCTGGACAATGTTGCTTACTCTTTATGATATGTTCTTTGTACCTCAAAAATCAGTGAAGGGTCAAGCATTAGCTGATTTCTTAGAGCTCACCCTATACCTGAAACATCCAAGCTTTATGAGGACATTCCAGATGAAGTCGTGGATTGCAACATGACTTTGAGGGAGGACATTTGGTAACTATACTTTGATGGAGCATCGTGGGTTGGACCTTAAGGCAATATTATCTCCGGAGTAGGCATTGTCTTGGTCTCTCCTGATAAAATGGTCATATATCATGCTTATTCTCTCAATGAGCCATGTTCCAATAATATGGCAGAATATAATGCTCTACTAATTGGTCTTCAAGTAGCAAAACAACTGGACATTGAGTTTCTGGAAGCTTATGGAGATTCTCAACTGATTGTTAATCAGGTCAGAGGGACATATAAAGTCAGAAATCCTGACCTCATCCCTTATCATCAAGTGGTAATCGAATTGGTCCTTTCATTCTAAGGGTTCTTCATTGAATTCGTACCACGTTCTCAAAATTTGGAAGCTGATGCTCTTGCTAATTTAGCTGCAGACTTAGCTGTTCCAATTAGAAGACAAAATACCATTACTTTATTGTATAGAGATCTATTCTGTATAAAGAATAATTTGCATATCGAACAAAGTTATACTATAGAATCAAGTTCTCAGCAAAGGAATTGGAGAAGTCCGTTTATTGATTATGCGGTCCATGGTATTTTACCTGAAGATCCAAAAGAAGCTGCATCAATCAAAAGACGATCATTTCGATTCTACTATGATTCTTCTTTGCATATGTTATATCGTCGTCATATGACAGACTTTTACTGCGTTGTCTTTCTGAGAGTGAAGCTAAGCAAACACTCCGTGAAGCTCATGATGGTGTCTACGGTGCTCATCAATCGGATCCAAAATTACAGGACTGTATTCGAAGAATGGGGTATTATTGGCCTTCCATGATAGCAGATGCTGTGGATTATGCCAGACAGTGTAAAGCATGTCAGATTCATGCCGATTTTATTCATCAACCATCTGAATTCTTACATCCTACAGCAGCTTCTTGGCCCTTCGAAGCTTGGGGCATGGATATTATTGGTCCGATTAACCCTCCTTCTGTCAAGGGACATCGGTTTATCTTGGCTATAACCGATTACTTTTCTAAATGGGCGGAAGCGGTTCCCCTTGTTGAAGTGAAAACATCTAATGTGGTTAGCTTCATTAAACACCATGTCATTTATCGTTTTGGGATTCTCCGAAGGATAATTCATGACAATGGACCATAATTTGCCAGCCAGGCGTTTTATCGATTCTGCGATAAGAATCGAATCCAGAATATAGCTTCTACGGCTTATAATCCAGCTGCTAACGGTTTGGCTGAAGCTTTCAATAAGACAATTATTAAACTTCTCAAAAAGTTTGTCTCTTCTAATAAACATGATTGGAATGAGAAACTTGGAGAATATTTATGGGCTTATCGAACGACAGTCCGAACTCCTACTGGTTTTACACCATTCTCACTGGTTTACGGATGTGAGGCTGTTATCACGACTTGCACCCGGTTTTCGGACGCGAGCTCGTGAGCAAGCCATCTACGTATCGAGCGGACTCCAGCCCGACTCGAGTACGTATAAGCTGTCAAGGTCATGGATATCATGTCTAATCTAAACTATGTCTCAATCCACAAGAATCATAAAACAAGAATGAACAATTATGGGTCATGGTCTGCAGCCCATTAGTATATTGTTCGATTAGACTCCAAGAATAACATAAGTCTATAAAGCTAAGCTGACAAGCAGAATATATCATAAAAGCACGAGAAGATAGTAAATCAATAATACTAACAAAATACCTGAATCATGCAGATGAAGTCAACTACCACATGCTCAGCTAACTAACTCCGTGCAATCAGCTACCTAAAGAGATCATCAGGTCCTCAGAGGACTAGCAAGATACATAAAACATACCTACTAATATGACAGTAAATAACATGCAAGAAGGATAAGAACACTGCAAGGAGAACATCTAAGGACGACGAGTCGTGTGGAAATGTAATACCAGACTTGGCTATCAATCAATCGCTTAACCCCTACAGCTTATAGTACAATGCAAGATACTCCCAATCTATAATAGATTTTGACTGTTACAATACAAGATACCCAGTCAAGATTAGCCAATTCTAGTATCGATCTCCCCTCCTAAAGGATACAAAGTCAAGTAGACTCCTATAAATCGTAGTACAATGCAAGATACTCCCAATTTATAGTGTCGCAAGTCAAGTCAATCAATCAATCATATATGCTATAGGTCGTAGTACAATAAGATACTCCCAATCTATGGCATGTCTCAAGTCAAGTCAATCAAGTGATATCAAGGTAGAAGGATCGGCTATAGGTCGTAGTACAATGTAAGATACTCCCAATCTACGGCATGTCTCAAGTCAAGTCAATCAAGTGATATCAAGGTAGAAGAATCAGCTATAGGTCGTAGTACAATGCAAGATACTCCCAATCTATAGTATGTCTCAACTGTAGTACAATACAAGATACTCCCAGTCAAGATTAGTCAAGTCAAGAACAGATACAGAAACTGACAACTCAATCGCAAGGCAAGGTAACATGATAAGACCAATAATCTAGCAAAGTCAAATACCCTATACGTGCACATAATCTAGAACAAGTAAGGCAATCAAGGACGAATCAATCATAATGTGGAATCATGTGACCATATAAAAAGGAATACAATAAAGGGAGAGAAAACCATATAAATACGGTATATGTTCGGCAAGGTATACTTGCCTGTGGTCCTTGTACAAATCGTAGTCACAAGTCGAGGATGAGGGGATGCCGATCTAGGAGCTGTCAACCTATAACACATATCGCATCACGAACCGTGCACGAAAAATTATAAATCAATTCTAATGTTCTAGTTCTAAATTCATGGAATATTGGCTAGTTGGATTACTAATCTAATAATAATTAATTCTAGAATAATTTACTTAAAAACCTAAACCTAATAATAATCTGAATATAATCTAAACATGCAAGTTTGGCCATCAAAAGTCGTGTTTCCCAATTTTGGAAACCATGGCACGCTAATCGGGGCATGCCATTGACTTTTTAGTCAAATGCTGTGAATTTTGAAAGTGCACTTTGTTAGATTTCGACACCACGAGTGCGCTGGAATCAACCTTGCCACAAAATTACGCTTTGGTCAAAAGATATCGTCGTTATGGCTAATCGTGACCAAAACGGGGATCAACCGATCAGTTCTAAGTTCAACAGAATAAATAAAATACTAGATGAAAGAAATAATTTTTGGTAAAAATATATGTCGTAGAGCTCTGTGTTATCTTTCCGAAACTTCAAACTGTTCCTGATTTCGATTTCTGGTTCTCCCGAAATCTCGAAAACACTGAAACGTGTCAAGTTTCGGACAACCGACACTCTACGACTTTTCCAGCAATTTAGGAACAATATATACGGAAATAAATTACATATTTAGAAAGCTTACCTCGATACGAATCCAACAAAAAAAACGACGCACGAAAATCACGTCGGAGTTGACGGCAATCGCTTCGGGAAGTCGAAAACCCTAAATGAGTTCTCCCACAAAAAACTGCTAAAATTTCCAGGTTTAACGAATATAATAATATATATATATAGGAGAGAGAGTCGGTGGGCTGCTGGGCGCCGACAGGTGGGCCCAATGTTGACTGTACAGCTGACTATGCAGATGAATGTGTAATTAGTTAACTTAAATGCAGAAATCGTTAAAAACTAATTTTAACTCCAAATAACACCAAATAAATATCAGAAAAATCCAAAAAATTATAAAAATTAAAGAAAATACATTTAACCTTCTAGAATATAAATAAAAATGTTTTACCTCATATTAGTCCCAAATGGCCTCATAATAAATATTGGAAGCCTTTAAAATATATAAACCTTAATAAATAAATACTTAAATATTGCCAAAAATTATGGAAAAGTTCTAGAAAATATAAAATTGAATAACGAACCCTAAAAAATATTTGGGGTCAATATATGCTCATAGGCTTGCACAGTAAATTCTAGAAGTCTTAGAAAATAGGTTTTTCTTTATTTAATTATCTAAAAATTCCAGAACAATTGTAGAAAAATACAGAAAATATATTTAACCTAATAGAGCCTAAAGAAAAATATTGGGTCTCAAAATAGTCACAAATTGCCTCAAAATAATTTATGAAAGTAATTCATAAATATAAATCTTCATAGAATAAATATTTAAAATACATAAAAATGTTTAAAATCATAATAAAATATAATATAGCTATAGAATACATATAGACCCTATCTAGAGATCATGTGACCACAAGATGGTCATAACTCACCTATGGGCTTAGTCACAACTCCAATGATCATAGAAAAATAAAATGTAAACTAATCAAATAAAAAAATAAAAATATATCACAAAATTTTGGGAAGAGGAGTTACAAATCTACCCACCTTAAAAATAATTTCGTCCTCGAAATTCAAATTCATAATTATTCCTTAAATTTCAAAAGAAGTCTACTATTATCTAAATCTCCTTAAATTTAATTCCTCAAAAATAGTTTACAACCTTCCCCTAGCAATTTTGTAACTACGAAATCTCGAGGACTTCTACCCACCTTTGGTCACACTACTCCTCAAAACAAGGTCACTAGAATCTTATGGTCTTCTAACTAGTTGTGAACAAATATACCGACAAATATCTAGGTGTATGGCATCTATAATCCCTCATATCTATAAATAACCAAATATCAATAGTCAAGCAAAATTATACTATAACTTAAGAATTTTCGATAAATACTAGATAGCACGATCGTTCGTCACCTCGAAATAAAAGGGACAAAAATCAATGGTACGGAAACAAGGAAGTATAATCGAGAGCAATTATGGAGTTTTCAAGGACGTAGAGAATTTCTAGAAGAATTTTCAAGGCAGAGTGGATCGAGATTCTAAGGGTCAGTCATTGTCGCAGGCTCGTACCAGTACAGTACGTAACCGGTACGATATGCTCTGACCTGCATGGGCCACCACAAAAACTTGCACAACCCGCACCCGGTTTTTGGACGCGAGCTCGTGAGCAAGCCAGCTACGTATCGAGCGGACTCCAACCCAACTCGAGTACGTATAAGCTGTCAGGGTCATGGGTATCATGTCTAATCTAAACTATGTCTCAATTCACAAGAATCATATAAACAAGAATGAATAATTATGGGTCATGGTCTGTAGCCCATTAGCATATTGTTCGATTAGACTCCAAGAATAACATGAGTCTATAAAGCTAAGCTGACAAGCAGGATATATCATAAAAGTTCGAGAAGATAGTAAATCAATAATATTAACAAAATACCTGAATTATGCAGATGAAGTCAACTACCACATGCTCAGCTAACTAACTCCGTGCAATCAGCTACCTGAAGAGATCATCAGCTCCTCGGGACAGCAAGATACATAAAAAATACCTACTAATATGACAGTAAATAACATGAACACTGCAAGGAGAACATCTAAGGACGACGAGTCGTGTGGAAATGTAATACTAGACTTGGCTATCAATCAATCGAATAACCCCTGTAGCTTATAATACAATGCAAGTACTCCCAATCAATAGTAGATTTTGACTGTAATACAATACAAAATACTCCCAGTCAAGATTAGCTAATTCTAGTATCGATCTCCTCTCCTAAAGGATACAAAGTTAAGTAGACTCCTATAAATCGTAGTACAATGCAAGATACTCCCAATTTATAGTGTCGCAAGTCAAGTCAATCAATCAATATATGCTATAGGTCGTAGTACAATGTAAGATACTCCCAATCTATGGCATGTCTCAAGTCAAGTCAATCAAGTGATATCAAGGTAGAAGAATCGACTATAGGTCGTAGTACAATGTAAGATACTCCCAATCTATGGCATGTCTCAAGTCAAGTCAATCAAGTGATATCAAGGTAGAAGAATCGATAGGTCATAATATAAGATACTCCCAATCTATAGTATGTCTCAACTGTAGTACAATACAAGATACTCCCAGTCAAGATTAGTCAAGTCAAGAACAGATACAGAAACTGACAACTCAATCGCAAGGCAAGGTAACATGATAAGACCAATAATCTAGCAATGTCAAATACCCTATACGTGCAAGTAATCTAGAACAAGTAAGGCAATCAAGGATGAATCAATCACAATGTGGAATCATGTGCCAATATGAAAAGGAATACAATAAAGGGAGAAAAACCAAGTAAATACTGTATATGTTCGGCAAGGTATACTTGCCTGTGGTCCTTGCACAAATCGTAGTCACAAGTAGAGGATGAGGGGATGCCGATCTAGGAGCTGTCAACCTATAACACATATCGCATCACGAACCGTGCACGAAAAACTATAAATCAATTTTATTGTTCTAGTTCTAAATTCATGGAATATTGGCTAGTTGGATTACTAATCTAATAATCATTAATTCTAGAATAATTTACTTTAAAACCTCATTCAAACTAATAATCTGAATATAATCTAAAGATGCAAGGTTGGCCATCAAAAGTCGTGTTTCCCAATTTTGGAAACTATGGCACGCTAATCGGGGCAAGTCATTGACTTTTTAGTCAAATGCTGTGAACTCTTGATTTTGAAAGTGCACTTTGGTAGATTTTGGCACCACGAGTGAGCTAGAATCAACCGTGCCGCAAAATCATGCTTTGGTCAAAAGATATCGTCGTTATGGCTAATCGTGACCAAAACGGGGATCAACCGATCAGTTCTTAGTTCAACAGAATAAATAAAATATAGATAACAAAATAATTTTTGGCAAAAATATATGTCGTAGAGCTCTGTGTTATCTTTCCTAAACTTCAAACTGTTCATGATTTCGATTTCTGGTTCTCCCAGAATCTCGAAAACACCGAAACGTGTCAAGTTTCGGACAACCGACACTCTACGACTTTTCTAGAAATTTAGTAACAATATATACGGAAATAAATTACATATTTAGAAAGCTTACCTCGATACGAATCCAACAAAAAACGGTGAATGAAAATCACGTCGGAGTTGACGGCAATCGCTTCGGGAAGTCGGAAACCCTAGATGAGTTCTCCCACAAAAAACTGCTAAAATTTCTAGGTTTAACGAATATAATTATATATATATATATATATATATATATATATATATATATATATATATATATAGGAGAGAGAGTCGGTGGGCTGCTGGGCACCGATAGGTGGGCCCAATACTGACTGTACAACTGATTGTGCAGATGACTGTGTAATTAGTTGACTTAAATGCAGAAATCGTTAAAAACTGATTTTAACTCCAAATAACTCCAAATAAATATCAGAAAAATCCAAAAAATTATAGAAAATTATGGAAAAACATTTAACCTTCTAGAATATAAATAAAAATGTTTTACCTCATATTAGTCCCAAATGGCCTCATAATAAATATTGGAAGCCTTTAAAAATATATAAACCTTAATAAATAAATACTTAAATATTGCCAAAATTTATGGAAAAGTTCTAGAAAATATAAAATAGAATAATGAACCCTAGAAAAATATTTAGGGTCAATATACTCATAGGCTTGCACAGTAAATTCTATAAGTCATAGAAAATTGGTTTTTCTTATATTTAATTATCTAAAAATCCCAGAACAATTGTAGAAAAATACCAAAAATATATTTAACCTAATAGAGCCTAAAGAAAAATATTGGGTCTCAAATAGTCACAAATGGCCTCAAAATAATTTATGAAAGTAATTCATAAATATAAATCTTCATAGAATAAATATTTAAAAATACATAAAAAGTTTAAAAATTATAATAAAATATAATACAGCTATAGAATACTATAGACCCTATCTAGAGATCATGTGACCACAAGATGGTCGTAACTCACCTATGGGCTTAGTCACAACTCCAATGATCATAGAAAAATAAAATGTAAACTAATCAAATAAAAAATAAAAATATATCATAAAATTTTGGGAAGAGGAGTTACAAATCTACCCCCTTAAAAATAATTTTATCCTCAAAATTCAAATTCATAATTATTCCTTAAATTTCAAAAGAAGTCTACTATTATCTAAATCTCCTTAAATTTAATTCATCAAACTAGTTTACAACCTTCCCCTAGCAATTTTGTAACTACGAAATCTCGAGGACTTCTACCCACCTTTGGTCACACTACTCCTCAAAACAGGTCACTAGAATCTTATGATTTTCTAACTAGTTGTGAACAAATCTACCAGTAGATATCTAGGCGTTTGGCATCTATAATCTCTCATATCTATAAATAACCAAATATTCAATAGCCAAGCAAAATTATACTATAACTTAAGAATTTCCGATAAATACTAGATAGCACGATCGTTCGTCACCTCGAAATAAAAGGGACGAAAATCAATGGTACGGAAAGCAAGGAAGTATAATCGAGAGCAATTATGGAGTTTTCAAGGACGTAGAGAATTTCAAGAAGAATTTTTAAGGCAGAGTGGATTGAGATTTCCAAGGGTCAGTCATTGTCGCAGGCTCGTACCAGTACAGTTACGTAACCGGTACGATATGCTCTGACCTGCATGGGCCACCACAAAAACTTGTCACGACCCGTACCCGGTTTTCGGACGCGAGCTCGTGAGCAAGCCAGCTACGTATCGAGCGGACTCCAACCCGACTCGAGTACGTATAAGCTGTCAGGGTCATGGGTATCATGTCTAATCTAAACTATGTCTCAATCCACAAGAATCATATAAACAAGAATGAACAATTATGGGTCATGGTCTGCAGCCCATTAGCATATTGTTCGTTTAGACTCCAAGAATAACATGAGTCTATAAAGCTAAGCTGACAAGCAGGATATATCATAAAAGTACGAGATGATAGTAAATCAATAATACTAACAAAATACCTTTTGCAGATGAAGTCAACTACCACATGCTCAGCTAACTAACTCCGTGCAATCAGCTACCTGAAGAGATCATCAGGTCCTCAGAGGACTAGCAAGATACATAAAACACGTCTACTAATAAGACATTAAATAACATGCAAGAAGGATAAGAACGCTGCAAGGAGAACATCTATGGACGACGAGTCGTGTGGAAATGTAATACTGGACTTGCTATCAATCAATCGATTAACCCCTATAGCTTGCAGTACAATGCAAGATACTCCCAATCTATAGTAGATTTTGACTGTAATACAATGCAAGATACTTCCAGTCAAGATTAGCCAATTCTAGTATCGATCTCCTCTCCTAAAGGATACAAAGTCAAGTAGACTCCTAAAATCGTAGTACAATGCAAGATACTCCCAATTTATAGTGTCGTAAGTCAAGTCAATCAATCAATCAATATATGCTATATGTCGTAGTACAATGTTAGATACTTCCAATCTATGGCATGTCTCAAGTCAAGCCAATCAAGTGATATCAAGGTAGAAGAATCGGCTATAGGTCGTAGTACAATGTAAGATACTCCCAATCTATGGCATGTCTCAAGTCAAGTCAATCAAGTGATATCAAGGTAGAAGAATCGGCTATAGGTCGTAGTATAATACAAGATACTCCCAATCTATAGTATGTCTCAACTGTAGTACAATGCAAGATATTCCCAGTAAAGATTAGTCAAGTCAAGAACAGATACAGAAAATAAAACTCAATCGCAAGGCAAGGTAACATGATAAGACCAATAATCTAGCAATGTCAAATACCCTATACGTGCACGTAATCTAGATCAAGTAAGGCAATCAAGGATGAAATAATCATAATGTGGAATCATGTGACAATATGAAAAGGAATACAATAAAGGGAGAGAAAACCATGTAAATACTGTATATGTTCGGCAAGGTATACTGGCCTGTGGTCCTTGCACAAATCGTAGTCACAAGTTGAGGATGAGGGGAAGTCGATCTAGGAGCTGTCAACCTATAACACATATCGCATCACGAACCGTGCACGAAAAACCATAAATCAATTCTAATGTTCTAGTTCTCAATTCATGGAATATTGGCTAGTTGGATTACTAATCTAATAATAATTAATTCTATAATAATTTACTTAAAAACCTAATCTAACCTAATAATAATCTGAATATAATCTAAACATGCAAGTTTGGCCATCAAAAGTCGTGTTTTCCAATTTTGGAAACCATGGCACGCAAATCGGGGTACGTCATTGACTTTTTAGTCAAATGCTGTGAACTCTAGATTTTGAAAGTGCACTTTGGTAGATTTCGGTGCCACGAGTGCGCTGGAATCAATCGTGCCACAAAATCACGCCTTGGTCAAAAGATATCGCCGTTATGGCTAATCGTGACCAAAACGGGGATCAACCGATCAGTTCTGAGTTCAACAGAATAAATAAAATACTATAAACAAATAATTTTTGGTAAAAATATATGTCGTAGAGATCTGTGTTATCTTTCCAAAACTTCAAACTGTTCGTGATTTCAATTTCTAGTTCTCCCGGAATCTCAAAAACACCAAAATGTGTCAAGTTTCGGACAACCGACACTCTACAAATTTTCCAGAAATTTAGGAATAATATATATGGAAATAAATTACATATTCAGAAATCTTACCTCGATATAATCCAACAAAAAAACGGTGCACGAAAATCACGTCGGAGTTGACGGCAATCGCTTCGGGAAGTCGGAAACCCTAGATGAGTTCTCCCACAAAAAACTGCTAAAATTTATAGGTTTAACGAATATAATAATAATATATAGAGAGAGAGTCGGTGGGCTGCTGGGAACCGACAGGTGGGCCCAATGCTGACTATACAGCTGACTGTGCAGATGACTGTGTAATTAGTTAACTTAAACGCAGAAATTGTTAAAAACTCATTTTAACTCCAAAAACTCCAAATAAATCAGAAAAATCCAAAAAATTATAGAAAATACATTTAACCTTCTAGAATATAAATAAAAATATTTTACCTCATATTATTCCCAAATGGCCTCATAATAAATATTGGAAGCCTTTAAAAATATATAAACCTTAATAAATAAATACTTAAATATTGCCAAAAATTAAGGAAAATTCTAGAAAATAAAAATAGAATAATGAACCCTAGAAAAATATTTGGGGTCATTATATGCTTATAATCTTGCATAGTACATTTTAGTCTTAGAAAATAGGTTTTTCTTATATTTAATTATCTAAAAATCCCAAAAAATTGTAGAAAAATACAGAAAATATATTTAACCTAATAGAGCCCAAAGAAAAATATTGGGTCTCAAAATAGTCATAAATGACCTTAAAATAATTTATGAAAGTCATTCATAAATATAAATCTTCATAGAATAAATATTTAAAAATATATAAAAATGTTTAAAAATCATAATAAATATAATAAAGCTATAGAATGCATATAGACCCTATCTAGAGATCATGTGACCACAAGATGGTCATAACTCACCTATGGGCTTAGTCACAACTCCAATGATCATAGAAAAATAAAATGGAAACTAGTCAAATAAAAAAATAAAAATATATCACAAAATTTTGGGAAGAGGAGTTACAACTGTTTTTCCACTGGAAATTCAGATTCCATCTCTTAGAATAGTTATTGCTAATGAGCTAACTATAGAGAATAATGATCGGTTGAGACTTCAAGAACTTGAAGGTCTAGACGAGAAGCGTCTTCAAGCGCAATAGCACATCAAGTTATATCAAGTCCGCATTTCTCGAGCTTTCAATCATAAAGTTAAAGAGAGGGTATTCAAAGTCGGTGAGCTAGTTCTAGCTGTCCGGAGACCGATGGTGATGACTCATAAGAGCAAAGAGAAATTTCAAGCAAAATGGAAAGGTCCTTATGTAGTCGAGACAATGTTCTCCAATGGGCCTATAGGTTGTCTAAACCTAATGGAGATTTGCCCATGTTGCCAATTAATGGAAAATTCTTGAAGAAATATATGTCTGAATTTCTTCTTTATTCTCTTGCTACCAATGTTTGGTTAAGCTGATTATTTGTCTCCTAAAAAGAGAATTTTGGTCTTCTGCCTTACTAGCTGATTAAAAAAAAGATTTATTATTTATCATGTTCTCATGACCTCTGAATAAATATTAAGTCTACTTCTTTTCTTATCTATCATGTCCATATGGCCTCTGAATAGATATTAATCTATTTTTCTTTGAGTGGTTACGATCTGTCAAGTTTATATTACCTCTGATAGTATTGTACACTCTAAAAAGAAAACAAGATTCATTATCTATCATGTCCACGTTACCTCTGGATAGATATAATTTATTTTAGAAGACTTGTCATGTCCATTTACCTCTGATAAGTGTTTTTTTATCTCGTACCTATTGTTTAAATTCAAAATAAATAATAGGGTCACAAAACAAATATTTCAATCATTTTTTGAAAATATTACAGAATGAAAAAGACAGAAGAATACAAAATTCTGTATTAAATGCAAAAAATGCCTAAGACGGAGCAGATACATTTTTGAGCAGTTTTTGCAGCTCTGCTAGACGCTTCTCACGAGAGCTCAGCACAGTTGCAGTAGCTATGGTGCGTCGAGCTTCTAGAGTACAAAGATGGGATAATTCGGTGAAAGTAGCTATCATTTTATCCTTGGCATCATCAAGGGTTTTAATGACAGCTTCAACACCGAAAACCTTCTCTTCCAAAATTGAGCTCTGTGTCAAATGTTGGTCTCGATCTGCAATTATTTGCTCCCTTTCAGCTTTCAAGCGAGCCAACTCCGCCTCAATTTTACGAATTCTATCATTTTGCTGATGAATTCTCATGTTTGAAGTCTAATAGGCTTCTTTATGCATCTCCAGCAGAGGTTTGGTTTCATTCAATAAAGCTCTTTTTCTGGCAACTTCACTGCTATAGTTCTGGAGAGATTCATTGAAAGTAGTCTTCCGAGCGATGTATTCAGCTGATAAAGCATCATATTCGGTTTGGATAAGACTTTCAATAGTTTCACTTCACAACCTTAGATATTCTCTAATAAACTGTTCAACTCCCTTTACTACCTTCTCCAGCGTCGCTGCTCTCTCAGTGTCATTGAACATGGAAACATTCCTGATTGTGAGAGCAATGACAGCCTTCAAGCTTTCATAATTAAGGCCCTTCTTCAGGACCATCTTGATCAGAGCCGCCGGATTTTGTAGAATGTTTCTGTAT
>JANAVB010016625.1:0-23496 GCA_029216955.1 Iris pallida | reverse complement strand
ATAATCCGGGGACTCATTGTGCGCAGAGAACCCACGGAGAAGCACAGATTGCGCGGTAGGTGGGCCCCTGCAGGAGCAGGCACCAAGAGCAGAGAAACGCTGGGCAAAGGCTCTATCACCAAGGCACCGGGATGGGGAGGAAAGGCTACTGCCCCGCAACCGGGTCAGTGAAGGGTTACACAGAAGTCAGGAGGGATGAGGGGGTGCACATGGTGGCAGCTCCAGAAGTTGCGGTCGACAGCGCAGCTGAGGATAGACCAGAACTGACAAGAAGGTGGGTGGTGCCATGACAAAGGCGCACATGGACGAATTGTACAGAGGTTGTGTAGCGCGGACTGAGTGTGCACTCCAAACAACCCAACATGGCCCACCTCCAGCCCAGTGCCAGAGACAGATCGCACAAGGGGCGAGCGAACTGGGCCAACAGAGGCGCCAATCAATGTCGAATAAGAATTCAAAATTGAATTCAAATTCGAATACGAATTTGAATTTGAAAAGGGGTTGCTCGAGCGGTAAAAGGGGAGGGATCTTGAAGCGGGGGCGACAGCTGGAACAGGGGGAGACGAGAAGCCGTCGGAGGAAGTCGGCGTCGCCGACAGCCTCACAAGGGCAGCCGGCAGAGGGGCTCGTCGGGGCGCCTGAGCCACTGGAGACCGATGTCTGGCTTTGGGCGCATAAGGCTTGATTTGCTGAAAATTTCATGCTTCTACAAGACCCCCTTCAAATTTTTCGATACTTGAACAAGTTCGAAATACTTTGAAAGAAGCATGGACTATCTTCTTGTGATGTAATGGCACATAGCACGGCTTTTCTCCTTGGGCGCATAGTGTTTGGCCAGTCTGTCAGAGAGATACGACTGTTGAGATCTTCCTCAAAATCCGAACTGACAAATTCATCGGAGCAGAATTTGAAGCGGTCCATCCTTCATGCGTCGTCCACGTCAGCAAGTGACAGTCGCATAGTGTGCAGGAAGCTGATTCTTCATGTAGGCGTATAGGCCATTGTGGGCGCATACAACGCAATGGACGCATGGGCACATACAGCAAGTGGGCGCATAGGAAGTGGCCCGTGCCTATAAATAGGCCCTGAAGGAGAGAGGAAGTTCATTATTCCCTTCTCTTTGAATTTTTTAGAAAACTCTTCGTCTTCTTTCTTTGAGAACCATGTCTCCCAAGGTCGCCAAGAGATCCGCGAAGAGCAAGGGGGATGCGCCGAGTGACTCTCCTCCTACGGCAGCATCCTCGGCAGTCCAGGACCCGATTCTGGGTGACGGCATGCTTCAAAATAAAGTCTCGAGCTTTAATTTGCGACGCTCGGACTTTTTTCTGCCCGGGCGCTTGCGCCTAAGGTAACATACTTCTGTGAGCATCATTATGCGCCCACAGAAGTCATGCGCCAACACTGTGGTGTGCTATGCGCTCACGTGTTGCCATGTTATGCGCCCTCTAAGCAGTGGCATGTTATGCGCCCACGTACTGTCCGAGTGTTATGCGCCCACTTGTCTTGTTTTGGGCGCATATCCCTTTGGGCGCATAGGAGTCTTCAGGACTTAGTTTTTTCTGCAGTTTCCTGAGTCTGACTTTATTTCTACCTCTTTTCATGTTCTGTAGGGATCTAGCTAGCAAATTTCTCCAGGATCGGTATCGACAATTCTGGGCATGGTGAAGATGCAACACTTGACACACACATCGGCAATTCTGTAGGGATCTAGCTAGCAAATTTCTCCTAGTAACAGAACAAAGACTCTCAGATATGACTGCTCGATATGAAGAGTCTATTGTGATTTCTAAAAAGTTAGAAATCAAGTTAGGCAAACAGGCAATACCTGTGACACAGCCTAAAATTAGTCCTAATGCCAAGCATACACATAAGAGGACTAAAAACAAGAAAGCACAGAAGAAACACGTATATAATCATGCTTTCACTTATAGGTTCTCCAAACCATACAAGCATGTAAACACAGTGGTGACCACATCTAGTTCTAAACTGACTTGCACTTATTGTGGTACGTACGGTCACATATCACAGTATTGTTTAGCAAGAAAGCTTGTTGACAATCACACTTTAATTTGGAGACCTAAAGCTAATCAGAATGGACCCTTCAGAAAATGGGTACCAAAGGATTCATCTACTTGTCTTGTAGGTGGACCCTCAACCCTCTCATGCTAAAAGCAAATGGATCCTCGATAGCGGATGTTTGCGACACATGACTGGTGATGAATCTTTATTCGCTACGCTATCGATGAAGAAAGAAGGATATGTCTCCTTCGGAAATAACTTGAGAGGTGATATAATTGGTAATGGTACTGTAGGTATTTCTCCCTATCCAGTAATAAAGGATGTTTGTCTAGTAACAGAATTGAAACATAACCTATTAAGCATAAGTCATTTGACAGATAATGGTTATGGTATCAATTTTATGAAAGATAAATGTACCATATATGATTTATCATCTGGTGATCCCATATATAAAGGAATCAGAGAAGACAATATTTATGTTTTCTTTTTGGAGAATACTAATAATGCAGGTAGGTGCCTAGTAGCCAATCAAGATGAAACCTGGCTGTGGCACATGAGACTAGGACATGCAAACATGGATACTATCTCACGACTAAGTACAAAAAAGTTGGTAAGAGGACTCCCTGAGATTCCATTCAAGAGAGATATGGTATGTGCTGACTGTGAAAAGAACAAAGCACATAGGTCTACTTTTAAATCCATCAACGCTGTAAGTACTTCTAGACCTTTGCAGTTGATTCACATAGATTTATTTGGTCCTAGTAGAGTCTCTAGTCTTGGCGGTAAGCTCTACGCTTTTGTTATTGTTGATGATTTCTCTCGATTTACTTGGGTTTACTTTTTATCAAACAAAAGTGATACAATTTTTGAATTTCAGATATTTTGCAAAAAGGTACAAAACGAAAAAGGCTTCATGATTACTCGTATCCGAAGTGATCATGGCGGCAGATTCGAAAATTCTGATTTTAAAAAGTTTTGTGATGATAGTGGATACTACTACGAATTTTCTTGTCCTAGAACTCCCCAACAGAATGGTGTTGTGGAGCGGAAGAATCGTACTCTAAGCGAAATAGCTAGAGTCATGCTGAATCAGTATAATCTTCCTAAATATTTTTGGGCAGAAGCTGTTAGTACAGCCTATCATGTTTTGAATAGGGTGTTAATTCGACCAATCTCGAAGAAAATACCATATGAGCTTTGGTTTGGAAGGATTCCAAACATTTCTTACTTTAAACTTTTTGGATGTCTCTGTTTTATCCTGAACACCAAGGATAACTTGGGAAAATTTGACTCCAAAGCAGATGACGGGATATTTCTCGGATATGCTGCTAAGAGTAAGGGATATAGAATTTTCAATAAAAGATCTATGATTGTTGAAGAAACTATTAATGTTACTTTTGATGAGTTAAATAGTAACAGATCTAGCGACAGTGATGATGAAGATACACACGCAAGGACTGAGAAGAGTTCTGTGAAAGATCTGACCCAAGATGCAAGAACTGAGAAAAGTTTTGTGAAAGATATGACCCAACAGTTCGAATCATTAAAATTCAAGCCAGATCATCCAGAAACACTCATCATAGGTGATGTATCTAAAGGTGTAAGTACACGTTCATCTCTTAAAAATTCTGATATAGCAGCAAATGTAGCATTCATTTCTCAAATAGAACATAAGAATGTAGATGATGCTTTTACTGATGAGTTTTGGATTTTTGCCATGCAAGAGGAACTTAATCAATTTGAGAGAAACCAAGTTTGGGAACTCGTTCCTAAACCTATTGGTCAATCGATAATTGGTACCAAATGGGTGTTCCGAAATAAACTCAGTGAAGATGGACAGGTTCTACGCAACAAAGCACGTCTAGTGGTACAAGGTTATAATCAAGAAGAAAGAATTAATTATGATGAGACCTATGCTCCTGTTACTAGACTAGAAGCCATCCACATGTTTTATGCATTTGCATGCTTCAATGATTTTAAATTATTTCAAATGGACGTGAAAAGCGCATTTTTAAATAGATTTTTAAAAGAGGAAGTTTTTGTGAAATAACCTCTGGTTTTGAAGATTTTTAAAAACCTGATCACGTCTTCAAGCTTAAGAAAGCTCTTTATGGACTCAAACAAGCACCTCGTGCTTGGTATGAACGCCTAAGTGCCTTCTTACTTGATAATGGATTTTCAAAAGGAAAAGTTGATACTACTTTATTTATCAAATCCTTGAATGCTGATATCCTTCTTGTGCAAATTTATGTAGATGACATAATATTCGATTCTACTAACAAAAAACTCTGTCAAGATTTTGCTAAGTGTATGCAGAGTGAATTTGAGATGAGTATGATGGGAGAGCTAAACTTCTTCCGAGGACTTCAAATCAAAAATCACTCAAAAGGAACATTCATCAACCAAGCTAAGTACACGAAGGACATACTGAAAAAGTATGACCTCGAGAATGTAAAGCCAATCGGAACTCCTATGGATACATCTACAAAGCTTGATGCTGATGAAAGTGGCAAACCTGTCGATCAGTGTAAGTATCGAGGTATGATTGGTAGTTTATTATATTTAACTGCTAGTCGTCCTGATATTATGTTTAGTGTTTGCATTTGTGCACGTTATCAGGCAAAACATAAGGAATCACATCTTAGTACCGTTAAGCGTATCTTCCGATACCTTAAAGGAACTTCTACAGTCGGCTTATGGTATCCTAAAACCAAATCCTTTGACCTAATAGGTTACTCGGATGCGGATTTTACGGGATGCAAAGTAGACCGTAAAAGTACTAGCGGCACATGTCATTTCCTAGGAAAGGCCTTAGTCTCTTGGTTTAGCAAGAAACAAAATTCAGTAGCATTATCAACAACTGAGGGTGAGTATATCGCCGCAGGATGTTGTTGTGCTCAGATTTTGTGGATGAAGCAAAACTTAGAAGACTACAATCTGCACTACACTAATGTTCCTATTTATTGTGACAACACTAGCACTATTAATCTGACTAAAAACCCTATCTGTCATTCACGCACAAAGCACATAGAGATAAGACATCATTTTCTTCGTGATCATCAACAACACGGGGATATTTGCTTAGAATTTATTGACACAGATCATCAACTAGCAGATATATTCACAAAACCATTGGCTGAAGACCGCTTTAACATAATGAGGCGTGAGCTCGGTATACTTGAATTTTTAGATTCATAATGCAATATGGTAATTAAAATTAATTTCATGACTTGCAACTTTGGAATTTATTTAACGGAAATTATTTTTGGGTACAAACATAAAAAGGGTATGTCTATCACCATGACTACGGTCGAAGCGAAACGGTACTTAAGAGTTCCCCGGTGAACCTCCGTTAGCTGGGATAACCCCTACAGTTAATCCATAAATAACATAAGTTATTAAATACTAGAGTCAAAAGTCATAAAGTTATTTTTTAACCAACCAGAACTGCATTTACTGTCTCGGGAATACAAGTGACCGAACTCGGGCCGAACTCTGACCGAGTTCGGACCGAATTCGACCGAGTTCGGTCGGCGCTGTTATGGTTCCAGAAACGAACAGCCGGCCCTAGCTCCTTTATAAACCCCTCTTCCTCCACCCTTTTCACTCACCAACTCGAGTTTACTCCTTATTTCTCCTAGAAAGTTCTTCCTCCTCCATCCTAGCAAGGAATCCAAGAGATCTGGTGGGCGTCTCGAATTCTTATCTTCCTCCTTTTTTCTCAAAAAGGTAATCTACTTCCTTTCCTTCAATTTCTTTGAATAGATCCTAAGCGTCATAGATCATCTTCCCAAGGGGCCTCCTCCTCTTCGGATTATACCCCTGCTAGCCTTTTTAGTCCAGCACGACCAATGGATGCAGAAGACTATGACTCTACTTTATTTCCGGACAAAGAGTTTTCTGATCTTTGGTTCGATTCTTTTTCTGGTCATAGGATTTGCAATGGAGCTTTTGTAAATTTTACAATATTTTCTGAATACGCTCCTACTTTTGACCACTTAGGATACCAAGATTTCTTCGAGGTATCAGAAAACATATTTGACAATGTCGTCCGAATGTTTTACTGTAATTTACAAGTAAAACCTAACGGAAATTTCTATTCTTGCGTTGCTGGGCAAGAACTAGAATTCTCTGCCACCGATATCAATGAATTTTTCCATGTTCCTGATCTTGGTGATGCTTTGGTTGACATTACCCATGTCCAGTTCCCTGCTGATGTTACCCTAGCCTCTTTTAGGGAACTCATCTGTCATCCAAACCCAGTTCCTCGCAGGGTTTATTCCAAGAACTTGAACCAATCCTTTTATGAACTTTATCGAATGATTTTCTCTGTCCTTCTTCCAAAGAAAGGATCCACAGATGAAGTGACCTTCTTGGAACTCTCTGCTCTCTATCACATTCATTTTGGCATTCTATTCTCTATACCTAAGACTATGATGTCCTGGATGCTGAACTGCAGAAATGCAGGAAGAAATCTGGTATATCCAATGCACTTGGCATCTATCTTTCGTCGTTTTGAGATTGACCTTCAGACTTGTGCATTCTCCTCTCCTCCTATCGAGCTTACCAGATCTCGACGATTTCCTGCTCCACCTCTGCCTCCTGGAGCTCAGCCTGCTCCAGCTGCTGACGTTGAGGTTCCTGATGCTCCTGCTCCTGCTCCAGTCCCTGCCCCAGGATTTTATCCGACTTTCTACCAGCGCTTTGATGATTTTATTGCTATATCTGCGCAACGTCATCAAAGTTATCTTGATTCGGAGTTCCGACACATTTCTCAGGCCAAGGTGCTGAGAAATGGGATAGCTGATCTCCACTACAGCCTAGTCCATGATCCGGTCCATCCAGTCACCATCCAGCCTCACCCAGGCTTTCCACGTCCTCGGTTCACAGATGAGGTCTCCTTCAAGCACTTCGACCCCACTGCAGCCTACTTTCCTCCAGAGGCTCCTGGTGCTGACGACCCCACTATGTGACGTGGATTCAGTTTTTTGGATAGTGGGATATTTATTAGATGATGATCTTTTATGCTCTGATGTAGTTTTTTTTATATGTCTAAACTCACTAGTTAGACATTTTCTGATGATTGTACTCAGCACTTATTAGTATGACAGTTTCTTTATTTCCAGTATTTTCTTTCCATTGTAGCTATCTTATGCTGTGATTATGTCTCTTTTACTTCACTCTGTCTTTTGTTTCCTATTGTTAGCTTCACACATTACGGGAGAGCCAAGTCATTTTACTATTTGACAAAGGGGGAGAAAAAGAGTACCATACCAAAAAGCATATACTATTTACAAATCAAAAAACAAACTCTACCATTTTTTTCAGGTATACTTATATTTTATTCTATTTTATCAAGATATATTTTGGTATAGACTCAAGTTTGTCAATTATCAAAATGGAGGAGATTGTTGGCCCATTCCATGGTCACACCCGATTTCGATAATCAACATACACTTAAGTCAATACACAAAATATACAAAATGCTGCTAATCATTTCAGGATATATGAAATCAATTTCAACGGACGTTGTACTGCATCAACGAAGCATCAACATCATCAAATTTGGAGATGACTCATTTTATATTTTATTCTGTATTTTACATTTTATTGAGTCTAGGATTTATTTTGTAAAATCAGTTTTGGTAATACTGGCTTAGGGTTATTTTAGTTCACTTTCTAAAAAGCCTACCCATTATCACTCATATTTCTTGTTACACTCTTTTTTAAAAATATTCCAAAATACTTTCAAAAACAATTTCTGTTAAAATAGTTCAAAAATCTCCTGACAGAACTCCTAACTGAGTTCGGCCTGAGTTCGGCCCGAACTCTGTCCGAGTTCGGTCAGTTTGTATTCAAACTTCTGTTGCCTCCAAATCTGCGAGCAACGTCTCTTTGCGAGATATTTGCATCCGAACTCTGCCCGAACTTTGTCCGAGTTCGGTTCTAGAAAACACCTATAAATAGAGAAGAACTTTTCATTCCAAATCATTCATTCACTCTTCATCTTCTCTTCTCTACTATTCAAGTGTTTTCAAACGATCCAAGATTTTCAAATCATACATATACACCTCTTAGCCAAAAGCCAGTACTATTAGAGTTGATTTAGAGTATTTTGGTATTTCAAGAGTTGTAAAGAGGTCGTTCCAAGTTCAACAACTTTTTTTGTTGTGGAGCTGGTCGTACGCTGTCACCAAGCACGGTATTGTGAAGCTGGTCGTGCGCTTGTCACCAAGCACGGTGTTGTAAGAGACTGCAAGCTCTCAGTTAAAGCTTATGCCATAGTGGATTAACATCGAGCAAGAGTACTCGAGACTGGATTAGTCCTCTCAGAGGGATACCAGTATATATCGCTGTGTCGCTGAGTTTGAATTCTCTATCTCTTGCTGCATTATATTTACTGTCTCTTATTTTACTGCCATAGTTTTAAAGTTTAGTTTTAATTGGTGATTATTTTCCGCTGCACACACACACTCTATTCACCCCCCCCTCTAGAGGTGCTCAACGGTCCTACATGTTGAGTCAGAAAACTATCGGTATCAGAGGTAATATGGACGTGACACATGATAATCAGGAGTAGTTTTTGGTAGAAATGGATTTTCTTGTCAAGTTTAGCTTTTTGTTAGGTACTTCTTCCTGAAGTAGAGGAAACTTCCCAAGCCCCTTCTCCGACTACCTCTACCGAGGATGAAGAGATGGCCCAGGAAGTTATCAAAGCTTTCTACTATGTACTGAAAGTGAAGCTTCCTGGGGTCCTGAATCGGAATGCCGCCTTCGGCCCTGTAAAGGCTGTTGCAGAGCGCCAAGTGGCGGCCCTCGAGAGCATAGCTGGCTATGAAGAGCGGGCCAACACTCTGAGGAAGGTCATGAATGACCTGGAGGGTCAGGTGGCCAGGTTCCGAGACATCAAACAGCAGAGTCCGACATCAATGTTCCGTACAGAGGACGATGTTTTGATGACAGCTCTTACGGAGGAGAAGGCTACCTTCCAGGCAAGGAAGGACGCCCTCGTCTAGGAGATTGGCGAGCTGGCTGACCAGTATGGCCAGTTCAATGCTGCGAGTGAGGCCCGTGCTGCCACGAAGAACAGGCTGGCTACGCAAATTACTGAGAAGCACAATCATATTGCACAGATTAGGAACGAGATTGCCTAGCTGGAAGCTGACTTGAGGGCGGCGATATCTAAACGGGAGGATTATTTGTTCCAGGCTGCCATGACTGCCACCACTTTGCCCGTTTAGAAGAACAGCTGGCAAAGTTGGAGGGGGGAGCATCAGAGTCTGATCCTCTTTGAAGATGGAGCCGCTCGTCAGGAAGACGCACGGCACCGAGCTGTTGTGAAGTCTGAGGCCGAGATTGCAACTCTGAGGGACAGCATCAATCGCCTGTGTATCCCCTAGATTTTGTAACTTCTTTTTCTTTTTTTTGGCCGTCACGGCTCTTGTACCTTTTTTCATCTTTTGATAGACGTTTAAGTACAAAATAAAGAATCCCTTCGAAAATGAATGTAGTTTTGTGAAATACCGATGCTAGAGGTAATATGGACGTAGTAAGGATATTTTTGGTGGGTATTCCGTTGAGGAATTTTTGATGTGGACCTATTATCCTTTTTTATTCGAATGATTCGAATATAGATAATAAGTTGAACGAAGCTGCTAGTAGAGGTAATATGGACGTAATAGCAGAGGATGTTCTATATCTGACCAGAGGTAATATGGACGTGGAAAGATATATAATATTAGCGAGGAGTGGATAATTCAGAGGTAATAGGGACGTGATTATCCTTGATGAATGCTTTGCTCAGAGGTTATATGGACGTGGCAAAACTTTAATCGTTCCCCTGGAGAAATAATTATCAGAAAATAATTCAGAGGTAATGGAGACGTGACTTGTTTTCGTCAAACCGAGTTTGGACAGAGTCAAAAACGGGAATGAATCTACTGGGGAAATATTTGGAGGTCCTATTATCCAGGGCGTATTCAAGACTCTTGAAATACTGATAATAGTTACATAGTTTTTTTCGAATCATATAAACATCGTACTGTATATTTACATGATTGACCACATGTGAACATTATGTAAAAGAGGTTACATATAGTACTTCTTCAGGAACTTGTCGTTGATAGGCATCATGAGCAAGTCACCATCAGGTTTGGTTAGCCGATATGCACCGTTAGAATACATGATTCTATGATGAAAGGACCTTTCCATTTAGGCTAGAATTTTCCTTTTGTTTTGTGCGTCATGACCATTGGTCTTCTCACTGCTAAGACTAGATCACCGACTTGGAAGATTCTTTCCTTCACCCTTTTGTTGAAGGCTCTAGAAAGACATGCTTGGTATAGCTCAATGCGCTGCTGAGCTAACAAGCATTTTTCGCCTAGCATTTCGAGCTCCTGGAGTTGCAGACGATAGCTTTCTTCAGTAGTCAGCTCGCTGGCTAGGGCTACTCGAAGAGAAGGAATCTGGATTTCTATGGGAAGAACTGCTTCGCTCCCACAAACAGAAAGAATGGCGTACTGCCTGTTGGAGTTCGGACCGTTGTACGATAGGCCCAGAGACATTCATCGAGCTTCTCGTTCCAATCGTGCTTGTTTGAAGACACGAACTTCTTGAGAAGTTTTATGATAGTTTTGTTGAAGGCTTCTGATAGCCCGTTAGCCGCTGGATTGTAGGAAGTAGAGGCTACGTTCTGGATTCGATTCTTATCGCAAAACCGATAGAACGCATGGCTTGTGAACTGTGGACCATTATCATGGAGAATCCTGTGTGGTAGGCCGAAGCGGTAGATGACGTGATGTTTGATGAAATTGATCACGTTTGACGTCTTCACTTCGGTGAGCGGTATAGCTTTCGCCTATTTGGAGAAGTAATCGGTTATGGATAGGATGAACCGATGTCCTTTGGAGGATGGCAGGCTAATTGGTCCTATGACGTCCATGCCCCAGGCTCCAAACGGCCAAGATGCTGCCGTCGGGTGTAGGAACTCCGAAGGTTGATGAATGAAATCGACGTGGAACTGAGAAGCTCTACACTTCTTTGCATATTCAATAGCGTCTGCTATCATTGTGGGCCAGTAATAACCCATTCTTTTGAGGCGATCATATAATTTGGGGCCTGGTTGATGTGCACCACAAACTCTATTATGCGCCTCCCGGAGTGCATATTTGGCTTCTGTGTCTGATAAGCATCGTAACAGTAGCCCGTCGTAAGAGCGTCGATACAACGTCTTGGTAGCTGTATCGTAGTAAAAATCTGAGGGATCGCCTTTGGATGGATACTGCTTCCTTCGGGTCCTCGGGTAGGATTCTATAGACAGCGTAGTCTATGAAAGAAAATCTCTAGTCTTTGACATCGACGTTTGTTTTCGCTGCATAACTGTGGTGAATATGCAAGGCATCTTTCACACAGAATAGTTCTCAACAAGACACTGTGATCGACTGCTGGGTATTGGTAGGAACGGTCAAGGAAGCAGCGAGACCGGCTAGAGCATCTGCTTCTATATTCTGTAGTCGAGGTACGTGCTCGATGAAGAATCCAGCAAAATTAGACGCCAACTCAATTGTTGCTCTGTGGTAGGGGATGAGATCTTCGTTGTGAACTTCATAATCCCCTCAGACATGATTGACTTTTAGCTTGGAATCGCCGTAAGCTTCTAGATAGTCAACGTCCAGTTGCTTTGCCAGTTGTAGGCCGATTAATAGATTATTATATTCGTCCACGTTGTTGGTGCATGGTTCCACGAGAGAATATGCATGGTGTATAACCAGATGATCAGGTGACAGGAGCATGACACCTACTCCAGCCACGATATTTTCTTTGGGTCTTGTTCTTGATGCACCGTCAAAGAATATTCGCCAAATAGGGATTTCTTCAGTTGTAGTGTTAGACTCCACCACTTCGTCGGGGATTTCGTCGTAGAGTTTGGACGATTCTAGTACCGGATGAGCTGCTAGGAAATCAGCTAATGCTTGGCCTTTTACTGCCTTCTGAGGAACGAAAATCATATCGTATGGAGTCAACAGCATTGCCCATTTAACTAAACGGGAATTAAGAGAGCCTGGTTTAGTTATGAGTATTCTGAGAGGGTTGACTTTAGATATGATATGGATAGTCTGCCCAGACACGTAGTAGTGTGTCTTCTAGATGGCAAATACTAGTGTAAGGCATTCCTTCTCCACTGGTATGTATCTGTGTTCGGCACCCACTATTGTGCGGCTGAGGTAGTAGATTGCCTGTTCATGGTCGCTTTCATTCTTCTGAGCTAGAAGGGCGCCAAGAGAATGGTCCATAGTGCGGACATATAGTAAGAAGGGCTTTCCCATTATTGGAGCTACCAATACTGGAGGGCTTGTGAGATACACCTTGATGTCATCGAATACGCATTGACATTGTTCAGTCCAGACGAAAGATACTTCTTTCTTCATGAGCTGAGTTAATAGTTGACACCTTCCAGAGAGGTTCGAAATGAATCGTCTGATGTAGGCTAGCCTTCCTTGTAGTCCATATAGCTCTTTGAGGTTTTCTGGAGGATACATATCAAGGATAGCCTTCACTTTCTCCGGGTCCAGATGTATACCCTTTGAAGTGATGACGAAACTAAGGAACTTGCCGCTGGAGACTCCCATAAAAGACTTGGTTGGATTCATCTTAAGTTGGTGTACGCACATTAGTTCGAACACCGTTCTCAAGTCTTGGAGGTGGTTGCCCTTGAGACGACTTTTAACTGCGATATCGTCTACGTAGCATTCCACTATTTTGTGCAAATGATCAGAAAAAATTGTGTTCATGGCTCGCTGGTATGTCGCCCCTGCATTCTTCAATCCGAAGGGCATCACCACATAGCAGTATACCCCCAACGGTGTTCGAAAAGATGTGTGATTCTCGTCGTCGGAGAACATCTTGATCTGGTTATAGCCTGAAAACCCATCCATGAAGGACATCAGCTCGAAGTCACAAGTATTGTCGATCATTACGTCGGTGATCGGTAGAGAAAACTCGTCCTTTAGGCATGCAGAGTTCAAATTATGGTAATCGATACAAACTCGATCTTTACCGTTCTTTTTCATGACTGGGACGATGTTGGCAACCCAGTCTGGGTGTTGTTCTTTGCGAATGAATTCACTGGCAATGAGCTTCTTGACTTCATTCTCGATGGCTTCCATGACGTCTGGACGGAATCGTCGTTGTTGCTGCTTCACCGGCTTGGCTTTAGATGAGATATTCAGGCGGTGCATAGCGACTTTTGGGTCCAAGCCTAACATGTCTTCATAGCTCCATGCGAAGATGTCAACGTATTCTCTTATAAGCTGTATAAGAGATTGGCGTTCTTTGTCAGATAGACTTTTGCAGATGAAGATTGGTTTGAAAGATGCTTTATCTCCTAGATTGACTTGGATGACTTCGTATTCGGTAGGTAGTTTACGTTGTTCGAAGTGCAGCTCCCACCTACTATCCATATTTTGAGCCCATTGGTCAAGCTCGATTGATTAGTCATCGTCTGAAATTTGGTCCACAGAAACCATGTTGATGGACAGAGTTGTCTTGAATATGTCTCCAATGCTGGAGTCTGAGTCCCAGAGGGAGGAGTCAGAGGAATGAGAACAACGATCTGCTTCATCATCTGATCTTTCGGGAGTTGTTGGAGGAGTGACATAGCCCAAACCAATACCATTTTGTTTATAGTAGTTCTCAAGTTTGTCGGAAGGAGCAAAGTGTCGTATCGGCAATCGTCATCCTCGGCCGTAATTTAGCCCCTGGTCGCTTTTGATGTCATATTCCATGTTCTAGATGATATTCTTGGCCTGCCAACTATATCGGAAAAGTTGTATTTTTCTATAGTCATAGTCAGCCTCTGTGTTGTGCTTGGGAGAAGTAGAGTCTGGAACGAACTTTCTCTCGCCAATTATACGACCGAAGATGATTAGTTCTTCATCCTTCTTTCTTGCTGGAACGATGAAGTAGTGGATATCTTCTGGGTAAACTTTTTCCTGCAAGTGAGGCGATTTGACCGGCATGCAGAGGTGTAGTCCTATGATATTCTCTAGAGCATATATCGTATCTATGTAGTGGTTTACAGATTGATAGAAATCGGAGTAATTCAAAGATAAACCTCTACTAAGGAAATACGCAAGTTCTTCTTCAGGGATAACATCATCCGCTGAAGGTACATTATTATGAGTATTGATATACTCATTGAGAGGATCATCACCTAGAAGAGAAGTCACAGTCTTGGCCGAATTCACCATGTAGGGTAATTCTTCAGGTTTGGGAGGACGAGCATCAGTAAGTTTCTCCCGGGGTGTTTTTCTGAGAGTGATGGTCAATGGTTTGACCTTATCAGGGTTATTCTTTTTCACCCAGATTGTGAGAGGCTTCGGAGTACTTTTTGGAGTAGTACGTCCTTTGACTCGGATAATCAGGGGACCATCATTGGAGGATGGACTTGCTTCAGCTTCCTTGTCAGCTTCGTTGCCGTCATCCTTGGGGGGGCTGAGATTGGTAAAGTACCGAATCGCCGTAGTAAGCTTCGATGCCCTTGAAAGGATCGATATCAGCAAACTCCGTCTTCACGATACCGTCGTTATTGACGTACTTGAAGCACTGATGAAGTGTGGAAGGGACGATCATGTTCTCGTGTATCCATGGACGTCCCAACAAGACGTTGTAGGATACGTTGGCATCGATCACATAGCAGGAAACCTCCATTCGGAGATCACCGATCTGGCATTTGAGACGAATCTTGCCCAGCGGATGGCTTCGACCAGCATTGAAAGCTATGATAGTTGTGTTGGTTGCAGATAGCTTGTGCAGAGGGATTCCCAGAATTTGAAACAAACTTCTAGGAATGATGCTGAGGGAGGATCCTGGATCGATGTGCAAACGATCCACCTTGATCGTCCCGATATACCCTGTATAGTACAGGGGTCTATCATGACGATTATTTTTTAGTAGCATGTCCTCCTGTGAGAAGGTGATGTTGGGCACCATTTCCATAGTACTATGGTAGTGAGGACAGGAGACAGGGTCTTCAGCGGGGGCTTTGACTTCAGCGAGGTAAGAGTCAGCATGTAGTAAAGCTTCGCTTAAGGCCTTTCGCGTTTCTTTAGAGAGTCGCAGCAGATCGAATAGCGATAACCTGGCAGGCGTATTGGCTAGCTGCGCCAGTATGTCAAAGTTGTAGGGCCAATCCATGCCTTCGAGAGTTGGCGCCTTCAAAGACTTGTCAAACCACGTCACTTTCTGCTTGGCTTTGTCCGAAGTTGAAGGCTTAGATGGGACGGCTTCTGAACTTGTCGGGGAAGCAGAAGGTTGAGAGGGTACTGCTTCTTCTTGTGCGGGGTCGTAAGTCCGGAGATAAGTCTTCTCCGATCGCATCTCACTAGATAGAACCTCGTAGATGGAAGAGGATACCATATGGCATGACTTGTATTTCTTGCCCCTTTTTGCTTTACGAGGTACCACCCCCTGCGTCACTTCTTGCACAAGGTCCGGATGGACCCACATGATCTCACCACGTTCAGTCGTGAGTGGCACCAGGGTTGAGTTACGAGCTGGCGGTAGGTTGACGACTTCTATTATTACTTTGGGAATCGGGACCACGCCGTCCGGGACTTCTGTAGGAGAAAAGTCACCAAACTGAAGGGAGATCATGTTAGAAGATACGACCTTGTCTTCAGCTTCGAGATTGATCACTTGGCTGTCGATAAGTTGTTGTATCTTCTTCTTCAGGACGATGCAGTCCTTGGTGGAGTGATGCACGTACTGATAATAGAGACAGTACTTGGGATCGTTGAGCTGGCTCGCCTCTGTAGGACGTTGTGGTGGAGGCAATGTCAGCTTATTACCCTTCGTAAGTGTGTGGAAGATAGTAATGACATCGTCTTCATCAAAAGAAAAGGTCTCCTTAGGCTTGTCGGTGGCGCCCTGGGAATTGGAAGCTCCTTTGGAAGTGTCGACCTTCAGGACTTCTTTCCCTTTACTCCCGCAGACAGGGATAGTTTGAGGATGCTTGCCCTTGTCTTCGGATTTGGGTATTTTCAACCCCAGTAGCTCCAAGTTAGGAATGCTATTTTTAGCAGCATTGGTGGCCCCAATGAAAGTGGGCCACATATCGTACTTATGTATGCCCAGATAAAACTTTACCGTAGGAAGGAAGTTATATCGACAGGTATCCATAAGTTCTGAGTCAGGTATGTCGAAGGGCATCTTCAGTGCTAGCCGTCTGAAGTGTTCGATGTAGGCAATAACAAACTCAGTCCTCATTTGCTTGGTCTCGATGAGAGTGGACATACTAACGTGCATGTCACTCTCGTAAAACCTGTTGAGGAACAACCTCTCCAAGTCTTTGAATGAATTGATACATCCGTCAGGCAGACTGCAGAACCATTCGAAGGCTACACCCTGCAAGGTGCTAATAAACAGCTTCGATAAGAACGGATTATCTCTGGACAAGTGTAGAGTCTGTATGTTGAAGTACATCATGTGTTGACGAGGAGAAGTCAACCCGTCAAATGAATTCAGCGTCAGCGGCTTGTAGTTAGGAGGGCAAGTAGCATTCTCCCACTCAGGGGGATAAGGTTGAGATATCCCCATCTCCTGCAGCTCTTTTTTTTGTGAGATGGTGTCAAGGCGAGCGACCAGGGAATCAATTACATCCTGTTGATTGAGCAGGTGTTGGAAAACAGCTGTTGATCAGTTGTCAAGCATTGTTGGCGAATGACCACCCCCAGCATTTACGAGATTTGGAGGAGGCACAACAGAATAATACTCCTTTTGTAGGGAAGGAGGGTTGTTGCTATGTGCCGGACTAGCATGAGCCGAGACATTTTGTTGAGGTGGAAGAACAGCCCCAGCGACATGAACCGCCATAATACTGGTAAGCATATCGGTGATCTTAGCGAATGTTGTTTCAAGACCCTCTAGCCGTTTGCTGGTCTGGTTGCTAGCTTCTTCAGGTCTTTCTCCGTCCGTCATGTATGTAGATAACATGCGGGGATGAACAGAGAAAACAGTACGACTGGTGCTGATACTGTCTGTTTTTGAGTGGGCAAGTCCTTCGTCTTCAGGTAGAGGAGGTAGATAGTCGTCATCGGACTCGGAGAGATCGTCGTCCTTTGGAAGGCTACCCCCAGTGTGGGGGTCATCTGCTTCATACCCTGAGGGAATACTATCCCCAGCTTGGGATTCTTCGTCGTCCATACGGGACCTCGCCTTTGACCGGGTGCCCATATAGACTCCTTCAGATGTGACAGCATGTTGGCCCTCTGTGTTGGCCCATTGGTCATATGGTCAACCTGATTTTAATAATTGATCAAACTCTGTCAGGATATACGAAGCTAATCGGGACATCTCGGATTCTTGGACATGATCAAGATTGGCTATCCACTCCATTCAAGACCGAAGATCTGTTTGCCTACTCGAGTCTGTAATTTCTTATGCAATATATTTTTCATTTTATTTGAGTCTAGGAATATGTTGTACACCGAGTCATACTGGCAAATAGGCTATCCCTAAATGAGTTCAAAATGTTTTTAAAATGACCTCTCAAAAAGGTTTACAAAAAGGTTTTCAAAAAGGTTTTCAAAAATCACCAAAAGCTTTTTCAAAAACCCTAACTAAACCCTGACTTAACCCTGACAGAACTTGGACCGAGTTCGGCCAGAGTTCGGTTGGTGGCCGTTGTGATTTTGAATCTTTGGAACTTGGTCCTCCTGCAGTTGCGGATTTGATCGAGATTTGCTCAAAGAGTTCTGCCCGAATTCTGCCCAAATTCTGACAGAAGTCTGCCTTTTGGAACTCCTATAAATAGAGAAGGATTTCGATCATTTCAATTCACTCATTCACTTTTAATCTTCTCTCTATCTAAAGCTTTCAGTCTTCCAAAGAGTTTTCTAGAGCTTTCAATTTCAGATCCCAAGCCAGTTACAATCCTCTAGTCAATTTGCCAGTGCGGTACGGTCTAGAAGTTTTTGAGAGATTGTAATCAGAAGGCTTGATTGAAGAATACCTCTTCACATTTGAAGTTGGACGAGTTCTTCGTATCAAAGCTCGCGTTGTAGAAGTTGCAAGGACTTCGTAAGAAAACTTGCGGTTTTTCCAATAGTGGATTCAACTGGTAGCAAGAGTTCTACCGACTGGATTAGTCCTCAACAGAGGGATACCAGTATACATCGCTGTCTTTGCGTTTGCTCTCTTAACTTTGCCTTTACATTATTTTAGTTGTGATTAACATTCTGTGATTGTGCTGCTAACATTTTTTTAATTAGCATTATTCCGCTGCCAACTCTATTCACCGCCCCTCTAGAGTATTACGCTTTACTATTTCGTTCCTACAATTGGTATCAGAGCGGGTGTTACAGGTAAAGCAAAGGTAACAGTTCAATTATTTATTTATTTTAATTAACTGTTATATAGATCACAGCACAACATATGGCAACTGTAAAATTCACAAGTGAAGGCCTGGCCACAAACAGACCCCCACTGTTTGATGGTACGAATTATACATATTGGAAAACACGGATGAGTTTCTTCTTGAAATCTCTTGACATTGATTTATGGTCCATTGTTCTTGATGGCTATCAGAAGCCACCTCGTATAAATGTTGATGGAGTTTTAGTTGAAAAACCCCATAGCAGATATACAGAGGAAGAAAAGAAAAGGGCCAACTAATCGGCCACTCCCATCAATTCGAATCCAACCGTCCATCCTTCCATTCTCTCCTTCTATATAAATATCGCATCCACCTAACCTTCCTTCCTTCGTTTCATAAACCTTAGCCGCCTCTGTGCGAACCACTACCAACCCTTCACTCCAGTTGACGGGAAGCACCAACTTCGGAGCTCCGGTTCATCGTGGCCCAACCTTGGTTCTCCCCACTCGACGTGCTGGTTCCCATACATCGATCCTCGGCAAGTCGTTGATTCCGACTGACGGTTCGGAGCTTCGGTATAGTCGGCTCCGGTCACGAGTCGAGCAATCACCATCGTAAGGGTACTTCGCTGAGTCGAACGAAACAAAACTCTCTCTTCCCTCGGAGTCTCGACGAAAAGAGACATTACTTCTTCCTCATGGACGCTGAAGCCCTCTCCCCTTTTTGGTATCAATCTCCTCCTCTTCTTTCTTCATTTGTAACATATGTGCATTTTGTGGTGCTTCTTTCTCTTTCTGTTATGATAAGTTAGTTAGAAACATTTAGTTGTGATGTGATTGTCTGAGAACGGAGAAATTATGAATGAATACGATAGTCACTACATGGTTAACTTGAGGAATAACCCCAAAAAAATGTGAGTAATGGAGAATAATGGATACGATGGGAACGGAAACACTTTTGCGTAGGATGGCTTATATATATGGGTTGATACTTGATATGAGAAAGAAAGCTAAAAGATTACGTAAATATACACATTTAGCTTGTAAATGTGAGTGAGGGTAAGCTCGGCTAATAGTGAGAAGAGGATTTAGAATAATATAATTAGAAACTCAATTCAAACAAAAGAGAGCTTCAGCTCACTGGTTGGGAGGAAGGACTTATTTTAGTGTTGTCCTGGGTTCGAACCAGCGTGTGGGAGAAGATGTAATTTCGTGTGGAGGATTATAGAAGTTCTCTTTTGTGTGAGATCTTTTGTGAGTTCCATAGGGTCAATTAAACAATAGGGCCATGTATAACTAATAGAGAGCATTAGCCCATTGGTAGTGTGGAAGGCTATTGCACGGCAGGGCTAGGGTTCAAACCCTATGTTGGTTGGTTGTAGGGGTTTATTTTGTTTTGTTATAACCTTCCAATTTTTATAGATTCCACTATATAATCTAATAAGACTTTTAGCTAATAATTTTTTTTGCCATTCTTGTGCCTTAGACCTATATGACCCTAGTATTTTATGTAAGCCAAATATATGATTAATTGATAGAAGAGATTGCTAGTTCGAATAATTAATTTAATCTTAATTATTCTATAGTTCTTATGACTCCACTTTGAGGCTCGATTCACATTCATTGCTCTGGACAGCAGGCGAGTACATTCTCTGATAGTTCTTTCATTTACTTGGTGATTACTGTATTTCAGTTCTAGTTAGTCCTATTTGATGTCTACTATGATTCTTGGCATGATGGTTCACGGATTGGTATTGTTATTGGATCTTCAGTCATGAGATGTTACATTAACTCATCGCGATGGTATCGGATACTGTTCTTGTCGGTATTGGATAACATTGGATATTATTGGTATCGAATACTGTTCTCGTTGGTATTGGATAACATTGGATAAATATTGGTTAACATTGGCTAGTAACGTGTAATGGTTGGATCCATCGTATCAGTTGGGGCAGGGGTAATACTAGTTAGATATGTGATCAAGAACTATCGGCTAATAGTGTAAATCATCAGCTACTAGCTAAGCATACATTGCACGTATGTTTGAGCTAGCTTTCCTTGGTGTAAATCATTGAATATCCCAGGCCGATCACATATCCAACTGGTATTCTAAAACACATTGTCTATTATAGCTTTATACATTCAGTACACCATTACATTGTTCAATCTTGATATGGTAGTTCTTTTCATTTAATTGTTCCCATAGATTTCTGTCTATCTTACCATGTTCATCAATATAACTGTCTATAATTATTTTATAGTCCTTGTCATTTACTTAGGATTTATAGATGAGATGTGCTCGTTCCATCCTGACTGGATATGTTGATAAATATTACAGATATAGACGACTGTCCTACTTTCTATGGGGCCTACGAGGGTGGCACGCAGAAGCCTGAGGAGGATCTAGCTCAGTAGAGAATGCCTAGTATAGTCTAGTATTTATAATTTTTCGTTTGTATCGGATTGTTCTGAATGTTGGTTGAGACTTTATATTCATGATATGTATTTATTTGTGTTGGACACCTAAACTTGTGTGATGTGATAACTATACTATTTACTTAGTTTCTTCTTTTTATCTGATTCCATATCATGCTCTATCTTACTTAGACTTGTAATTGAGATTATATAGTTGAGATGTCATATTATACCTCCGTGCAGAGATGACAGGTTATATGATTCATATAGTTAGTTGATAGATATTGTAGACGACCTATACAACGTTCTACCACCGACATTGTGGCATAGGCTGGACGAACCCACGTTCTCGTGCCCCTAAAACGGGTGCGGGCTGTGACAATGATACATGAAGCCATAGACATTGGGATTGGTAAAGTATGGCCCGGGAAATTCATGATGAGGAGTATTGGGATTGACATACAAGTTGCGCTCCTCTAGCATGCGCTAAAAGTAGTAGGCTTGATCCATGAAGCCATGGTGAATGAGGGTGCCAAGTGCTCGGTTGGTTGGTTGAATATTCTTCGTGGTGGAGACAGAAAGAGGGTCGAACTTGCGATCGATGTAGCGGCGAACCTCGGGGGTAAGGATCATCGAAGGCTAAGCAGCAGGTTCAGCAACAGCTGCCGAAATAGCACGTCTGTGGGTCCTGGACTTGGCAACCAGGGTAGGCCGATCTCCAATAGGGCAGTTAGTCAAGTTGACCCCATTAGCTTCGAGGATCGTTGTAATATACATGCTGAAGAGGAGAGAGCGATTAGTGGTTTCCCAGATAAGAATCATGGTTAAGATGATGGTTTTAGCTAGGGAAAACGGCTACTTAGAAATGAGGTAGTACATGGCAATCATCTCCTCAGCGGTTAGAAAATCCATATTCCTAAGTTTTGGAGTGAGGGTGTGGCAAAGGATACGGTGGAAGTCGTGAAAGAAAGGATTTAGGTCCTTATCCTCCGCCCTCTAGATAGTAGGGCGGTCGCAGATATTGAAGAGAAATTCCTCATAGCTGAGATCGGGGAAAATAGTCATGTAGTCGAGCGCATTCGAAAGAGAGTGGTAGGACTTCCGTTCTTACAGGCCAAGAATGCTGGCAGAGAGGAGGCAGTGACAATGATCTTCACCCTGCCGACTTTTGTTTTAAACTTTAGTCCTTCCTTGGCAGGAACCAAGTTGTAGTAGAACATCTAGATGGCATTTAGGTAGATGTCCACTTGCCGTTCCAAGAGGTTGACAATCCCAAAGAACTTAAAGTATTCAGGATGTGAAGGGAAGGTGAGCCAGGAGAGAGACTTCCTGGGGCAAATGGGGGCTTTGTGGTAGTAGGAGAACCAGTCTTGGGAATGGCGAACAGACTTGAAGATGATTGGATTGTAGCCTTACGTCGGTGAGGGAGAGAATAGGGAGGCGGAAGATAGAGTGGCGGAAGAGAAGGAGCCGTCATGGCGAGAGTGCTTGCTGTGAGAAGCCACGGGAAGTATAAGTGAAGAGTTTGAGAGGAGTTTGAGTGGTTGTTTGGAAGTGGTAAGGGGAATGAAAGAGGAAGAAGGAGATTAAATAAAGGTGAATAGGTGAGGAGGGGTAGAGAAAAAGTTTGCACCGGTTGGGAGGAAGCTTTAATGCAGAAAATAGATTTTGAGGAGAGATAAAGAGGCAGTAGCCGTTTGGTTTCTGTGCCAACCGCACGCGAATGAAAAATCTGATAGATTTTCGCAGAATGTCGAAAAAAAATCTGCATAAAGATATGGACAATTTTTTTAGGTAGGTGAAATGGTAAACCATTTTGGAATTTGTGCAGTCAACGATTGGCAGTCTGTGCCGAGAATTAATAACAAAAAAATTGACTAATTTTTGCGAAAATCCGACAGATGATCCGTTATAACCTAAGAGAACTTGATGAAATTAGTTCAAATTATCCGACGAATTTATGCGAAAATACTTCAGATAATCCGGATAGTTAAAAAATAGAATTTAGAAATACTTTTCAAGAAGCCCGATTTTGCGACAAATGAAGGAGAACCGATCTTCGACGAGAGGTTTGGTGAAGATATTAGAAAGTTGTTGGTTAGCGTATATAAATTCAAGCCGGATATCCCTTTTGAGTTGATGTTCACGTAAAAAGTGATGTCAAATCTCGATGTGTTTCGTACATGAGTGACAAATATGATTTTTAGTGAGATTAATAGAGCTATTATTGTAACATTTGATGGATATGCTGTGTGAAGAAATACTATAGTCTATAAGTGTTTGTGTCATCCAAACAATTTATGCATAACAACAACCAGCTGCAATGTATTCGACCTCAGTTGTGGAAAGAGCGACCGAGTTTTGTTTCTTACTAAACCAAGAAACCAAAGATTTTTTAAGGAATTGGCATGTGCTGTTATCGTTTTTTTCGGTCAATCTTGCATCCAGAAAAATCTGCATCTAAGTAGTTGATAAGTTCAAAGGATAAAGATTTTGGATACCAAAGACCCATGTTATTGGTGTATTTGAGATACCGAAAAATATGCTTAACGGCACATAAGTGTGATTCTTGGGATTTGCTTGGTATCGTGCACATAAGCAAACACTAAACATGATGTCGGAATGACTAGCAGTTAAGTAAAACAAGCTACCGATCATACCTCGATACTTAAGAATGTCGATCGATACACC
>JANAVB010016624.1:0-47715 GCA_029216955.1 Iris pallida | reverse complement strand
TTTCATGATGACTCTGCATGATTTTTCACATATTGGCAGAAATGTCAATGTTGAATTATTCACGCAGCTTTCATGATGACTCTGCGTGATTTTTTTATATGTTGGCAGAAATATCAATGTTGAATTATTCACGCAGCTTCTGAAAGTCATCCTCATTTGCGTGAATTAATCACCTGCGTGAATAAACCATTCAGCATGTTTTGATAATATATCTGTCTGAAGTCTGCGTAACTTATAAAATTTCCTTCGAACACTGCTATTCACGCTGAAGACTTGTAGACGATTTTACTGAAACACATCTAACCTTGTCTTCTTTTATTCTCTGTAGTAAACATTCGAAGTGAAGAGGCAGATTATGAAGGGCACTTGAGTTTTTCATTTAAACATGATTTATCTCATGTGCACTTTCCTCAGTTTGATCTTCCAGAAGCTAGACTGTCGTTGTTGGCAAATCAAGACCATACAACTTTACTCTGTCTGATGAATGGTCAACCCTTTCAGAGTCTTGATTTGGTGTCCCACAAGAAACTAGTATTTTTGTTCGGGGATGCCATAGCACAGAAATCTCAACCAAAGGGCATCAGAGAGAAGGTTTGCTTTTATTTCGAAGGTGATGCGAAACAACCCATGTACTGGCCGAAGGTTTCCGGGGGCTTATCTATCATGAGATTCATGCATGCCAGGTATCCGAGAAAGATGTCCTGGCACTTAACAGAATATCAGCAGGCAAAGGCGAGCCGTATCATTTATAGGAAGGAAGGATTCTTCAGTTCCCCAGAGAATCATGTATCCGTGTTTCGGGGTTTGAAGCCGGGATGTATACCACCCGAAGACTTATCAATATTGATGCCATTCAGAACGCTTGTTTTCATAAATGAATTCATGGCAAACAAGAATGCTTTCTACCCCACCGATTCGACGCCGAGGATGAACGGCTTAATAAATCAGGAGAACGTGAGGTGGAGGACTTTGGTCCAATGGGCTTTGGAGAATTTTAAGAGTGAGCTGAAGAAGATAAACCTTTATGACGCCGTTGTCAATTCATCCTACGGCTTCAGACCTAACCCCTTTCTGTTCCTGGCCTTGGTTGAGAGGTATAACCACAGGACGGGGACATTTATGACTCCAAAAGGGGAGATGGGCTTTGCCCTTCATGAGATGGAATACATCTCGCATCTGCCTTCAGGCTCACTGCCGTATGAAGAGTATGTGCCTACGACAGAAGAGCTGAACTTTTTGTCGGAGAAGAACCCAGAGATGGTGCATCTATTTGAAGAGATGATGTGCCATTTCGGCACATGTACTCTGTATTACAAGAGTTCTAAAGATGAAGCCGGCAACCACATCCAGAAGTGGATGTCTTACCTTTTTATGAACCGTGAAAAGGATGAGAAGAAGATAAACAAGAAGAGATGGTACCAAATTAGAAACTTCAAGCCTCTCTCTGAGAGTGAAATCATTTATCTGCTGGAGAAGTATGACTGCAAGGATTTCACGATCACTGAAGACTAGTATGAGTTCAAAGCTGGAACCACCTTCAGCTCGTATGTAAGACAGAGTGGAAAGATTCTGTCAAGGAACGGTCATTTGGCCGGATTTCTATCTCTTTGGTTAAGAAGATTCGTTATTCCTGGCTCCAGTTCCCTAGACAGGATACATAGAGGCGTAATTTTTGCAGCGGTGAGCCTTATGTATGGTTATAAGTTAGATTTATTATCAGCGATGACCTGTAGGCTGAATGCAGGTCTTCGGAATTTTGTAACCAATATGCTATCTGATCAGAGGAGGATGACTGAAGAATTCCCGAGAATAGAGATGCCCTTCACCTATCTATATGGTTGGCTCCTCCTCCATCATGATGGTTTGATACCTCCAGGAGCAGGAGGGAGTGGCAGTCTCTTTTTGGAGAAGTACTCCGGAGAGACTTTCTGGAAGGTTCACACTCTTCCAGAATGTAGAAATATTCTGAATCGAGCGTCACATTGGTCCATTCAATGTGTCCCTCCACCATTGGGTTATGAAAGCATGCCCTTGAATATGATGGACGGAGATATGGGGAACAGGCTAGATGATGTAGCCTTTCAGTGGTTGCAGAGAATCCGGCCCTCATCTAGTATACCGTCATGAAGAAATGACGTATTTGGAGCCGTATATACCGAGCCGATTTGACAGGCAATTCGGATATGACCAACTTCACGTTGGGAACGCCACCACCTGCCTTTCTGCTCGTGGAGGGCTTATTGACGGAGCTCGGGCCTGGAGATACTTCTCGGCTAGAGATACAAAAGCTGTATTCTCTATGCCTAATCCTTTATCCAGCACGGGGACGAAGATGCTTTACACATATGCTCGTTTCTATGTTTCGTCGAGCACCTTCATGCCGAGTTTCCATCTGAAGACTTTTATTGCGAAAGACGACACAGCAAAGAGGTCGAAGAAGAAAACTGTTATTCAACAATTTCCTCCGGAACCTGAAGATGAGACAGCGGAGGTTGAGCCCCTATATGACTTATTTCAGGAGGGAAATTTTCTTGATGAAATTCTTCCTCCCATATTTGTATCCCTTTCTAAGAGGAAGCGAAGCGATGAATCTGAGACAGTCTCCAAAAAGAGTACTAAGTCTCAAACATCTAAGAAGAAGAAGAAAGGAGTCTCAGTAACTGCCACTTCATCTTTAGGTGGCATCTCAGTTGACGAAGATGACGCCGCCGATAAAGACGAAGATACAGATGAAGACGACGCTCCTTTGATAACAAGGAGGTCGAGAGGCAGGTATGTCAAGAAGACCGTCGGCAAAATGAAGGGCAATGAACTCCTAGAAACGATTATGAGTGGAGGGGTCTTGCCAGAGATTAATGAAGCGGCTTCCACTGAGAAAACAGAGTCTGATGATGTTCACCTTCCAGCAACTTCAATTAAACAGACTGAGGTAGAGTCCGCTCGAGCTCAGAAAATGACTGCTCCGTCAACAAGTGGAGTAGCTACTGATCCCTCAGAGATGAGGATGATCCCATTTGAGCATGGAACAGAGGGTGTAATCCAGGCATTGGATGACCAGATTGAATATTCTGAAGAGGAACCAGCCCCGGCGGAAGTTATGGAACAACCGGAAGTTCCAGAAACTCAGGCTGAAGAAAACATTTCTTTGGCCAGAGGCGATGAAGACGTGCCGGCGTCCGAGCTATCAGCTGCTGATGACTTGTTGAAGAATGTTTGTCAAGACATCATTCTTCGAACTGATATTCCAGAGAAGACTGAACCGGCAGTCAATACTGAGCTTGCTATCATCACTGTTCCTGAGATTCATTAATCTCAAGGAATAGATGAAGATGTGAACATCATGGACTCCAGATCCGAGACTCATCTTGAAGCTGGGGATGAAAAAGAGTCTGAAGAAGAAGAAGAAGCTGAAGAAGGAGATGATTGGCATGCTGGCACTTCTACTCATTATGACGAAGATAAAGTCAGAGGGAACAGAATGGAACTCAGCTCCGAACCTGCTCAATCTCCGGACTACGCTCCAGTACCCAGTAATTCTGGAGCTGGAAGCAGCCACATGAAGCAGGTGTCGGACACCATCATGGACCGGCTACGAGAAGACGCAAGACTCCCTCACCACATAGAATATGAACCTCAGCCTGGTATGATTTTATTTCAGATTCTGTTTTTACTGTTTCTTTTCTTTAGATGCTGATTATTTTTCTTTGACTAATAGAAACTGCTGCAGCAATGAGTTCGACTCATGCTCCACTTGTCCAGACTGATGCTGATGAAGGGAGCTCGCACTTGCTAACTTCTCCAGCAGCACATACCTCTGTTCCCAGGATAGAGAACATTCAAGCTTCTTCTTCAATGATGACTGTGACTCCTGGATTTGAGACTGGACTAGCAAGAACTCTGGGAATGTATTCAGAGATCATTTACTCATATCTAGATACATACTCCAGACGTTTCTTGAAGGACGAAGCTATGCCCTTCTCTGACCTTCGAACTATGGTCAAGTTCCCGCTCATGGCGTTACGACATACTGGTTGCGAATCTCAGTGCATCTTCTTCGAACATCTCCTGGATGAGTTGGAAATAACTATCAGAAAATACTGGGAGACTAAGAAGGAAGACATTCATTCTTTAACGGTGGCTGAGATCAGTCAACTAGAGCATGAAGCCCAGTCCCAGCAAGCTGCATTAGAAGCATTTCTTGCTCTTCTTCTGAGAAATTAGTAGAAAAATGTGAAGAAATATTAGCTACTCGTCAGAGATTAGAGCTTCTGGAGAAAGATAAAGCATCCAAGGCTGAAGAGCTGAAGAAGCTGAAAGAGGAGTTGGCTCGTCTTCAAGAGCGAATCGCTGTCATAGAAACAGAGCAGGCTGAAGTCATTACTGCTTATATTTCTGAAGCCGAACGCTGTGAAACTCTTCAAAAGGAGCGAGAGCAGATGCAGACTGAGCAAATTGAAGAAGTTAATCGTCTCCAATCTGCTATTATCATTTTTTATGAACAGAATGTCGCTGTTGAAGCAGCAGAAAAGTTCAAAAAGCTCATGAAGAGAAAAAAGCATTGTTCTTGATCGTATCAGGGAGCTAATAACTCCTAATAAGTGAATCTTTTTTATTTTCACTTGTATTCAATGTTTTGATTCTGAATGAAAGCAAATGAAAATTCTTGATCTGATTTTTAGTTTTGTTGTTTTGGTAAAATATATAGAAAATATGTTCAGAGGTAAATAATACATGACACATTTCAATAGAATAGAATATACAAACAAACTTTGTAATTCTATCAAATGATATTAAACCAGAGATGATCTTAGTTTAATACTGATTGGAAAAAATAGAATTCAGACATAAAAATATCTTTGAACCAAATTTTTCATGATCTTTGGATTCAAGAATCAAAAGACTAGATGTCATTTTCATAAATATGATACTGACATGGATGATGAACAATGATGAATGTAATAAATGAATGGATGAACCGTCAGGCTTTAATGAACGGGCGAACCGTCGGATGAATGTGATAAATGAACGGATGAACCGTCAGGCATTAATGAACGGACGAACCGTCGGATGAATGTGATAAATGAACGGATGAACCGTCAGGCTTTATTATTTGAGGAACTTCTGTCTATAAATATAGCAGAAATTTGACAAGAACGAACACTTCTACGCTTCAACATAAAAATGTCATCTGAAGAAGTATCCAAGAAGGCTGAAATCGCCCCGAAGGTTCAGAAGGGCACTGAAGAACGCCCTGCCGATCCAGTTCATCCGAAGGAGGTAGAAGCAGGCGAAATTTCGTCTGCACCCAAGCCACCATGAGACATTCTGGACTTTCTGCTTGATCCAGGAAGGACTGAAGAAGAGGAAGCCATGAGGATGGCTGCTTGCAAATTCCTCGTGGGTTCCAGCAAAGAAGTTCTCAGCTCTTTTGCTGATCACGTTTTCGAGAAGGACGGCAGCGGTCCGCATCCAAATGTAGAAGAAGATGATAGTGATCTTCCTTAGTATCATGTACTATCGTCCATGATGAAATAAAATTTGAATTTTATTTATAGACTTGAATTTGTCTGATAATTTACAAGCATTTATATTCATAATAATTTTTAAGGAATTTGCCATTAATAGGCATCATAGCAATTCTACCATCCATAGTAGTAAGCTGATATGCCCCATTTGAGAAACTCTACTCACAACATAGGGACCTTCCCACTTTGCGTCAAATTTGTCTTTGCTCATATGAGTCATAGTCATAGGACGTCTGACTGTTAGAACAAGTTCTCCTTTTTGATATGCTCGAACTCTGACTTTCTTGTTAAAAGCTCTTGAGATTCTAGCTTGATAGAATTCAATATTCTGTTGAGCAGATAATCGCTTTTCATCTAGAGCTTCTAATTCCTGAAGTCGAAGACGATCATTATTCTCGGTGGTAAGTTCATTAGCGATTATATTCTTAAAGAAGGAATTTGAATCTCTAATGGAAGAACAGCTTCGCATCCATACACTAGAGAGAAAGGTGTACATTTAGTAGCATTACGAACTGTAGTACGGTAAGCCCACAAACATTCACCGAGTTTCTCACTCCAATTACGTTTGTTAGTAGAGACAAACTTCTTTAAGAGTTTGATGATGGTCTTGTTGAAAGCTTCTGCTAATCCGTTAGCTGCCGGATTATATGCGGTAGAAGCCACATTGTTGATCCGATGATCGTCGTAGAATCGAGTAAACTTCTGACTGACGAACTGTGGTCCATTATCATGGATAATGCGTCGGGGAACACCAAATCTGTAGATGACATGATGCTTGATAAAGTTGATGACATTGGAAGTTTTGACTTCGGATAAAGGAATGGATTCGGCCCATTTGGAGAAATAATCGGTTATTGCGAGAATAAAGCGATGATCTTTTGATGACGGCGGATTGATCGGGCCGATAATATCCATGCCCCAAGCTTCGAAGGGCCATGATGCTGCTGTTGGATGTAGAAATTCCGAGGGTTGATGAATAAAATCCGTATGGATTTGACAAGCTTTACACTTTCTTGTATATTCGATGGTATCTGATACCATAGTGGGCCAATAATAACCCATACGTCGAATACGGTCTTGAAGTTTTGGTCCAGGCTGATGTGCTCCACAAATTCCATCATGTGCTTCGCGAATAATTTGTTGAGCCTCATCACCGGCAATACATCGAAGAAGTTGACCGTCATAAGCTCGACGATATAAGGTTTTTGTAGTTAATTGTAATAGAATCTGAGTGATCGTCGTCTGATAGATGCTGCCTCACTCGGATTATCTGAAAGAATATCATATAATACAAAGTCTAAGAAAGGAAGTCTCCAATCTTTATCCGTATTCTGAGTCTCAGCTGAATTACTGAAGATGAATTCCATGCTAGAATCAGATAAAGATGAATGATTTACGACTTAATCCAAATCCTCTTGTTGCATTGACATCATGAGATGTTGATTCTTCGATGTCAACTGGAAGTCCTAAAGTTAGATTGTTTTCGAGATAAATAATTCTCGATTGTAGACAATAATCATTTGTTGACGCCTAATCGGAATAACTAACACCGCCGCAAGATTAGCAAGAGCATCAGCTTCTGTATTACATGCTCGCCTAACATGCTCAATGAAGAACCCTTCAAACGAAGAAGCCATAGATATAGCCGATCTATGATAAGGAACCAGATCTTGATGGCGAACTTCATAAGTACCCCTTATCTGATTGACAATGAGTTTAGAATCTCCATACGCTTCCAAATGATGAATATTCAGATGTTTAGCGAGTTGAAGACCAATAAGCAGTGCATTGTACTCAGCAACATTGTTTGAACATGGTTGATCGAGAGAATAAGCTCTTTGGATAGCAAAACCTTCTGGTGATACAAGAACAATTCCAACTCTAGCAACAATGTCACCATTAGGACCTATTCTTGAAGCTCCGTCAGAGAATAGACGTCAAGTAGGATCTTCTTCAGCAATTTGGTTTGAGTCTAGGACTTCATCTGGGATTTCATCATAGAGTTTTGAATTTTCTGGAATTGAATGAGCAGCCAGAAAATCAGCTAAAGCTTGTCCTTTGACTGATTTCTGAGGGATATAATGCATGTCATACTGAGCAAGCAAGATTCCCCAGTTAGCCAATCGAGAATTTAAAACATTGGTTTTTCATCATGACCCGTATAGGGTTGATCCTGGAGATGACATGAATAGTCTGGCCAATGATATAATGTCGTGTCTTTTGAACAGCGAACATCAGGGCTAGACATTCTTTTTCGACCGGTGAATATCGAGGTTCAGCTCCGGTCATAGTACGACTGAGATAGTAAATGGCTTGTTCATGACCATTTTTATTCTTTTGAGCGAGCAATGCACCCAATGAATGACTCATTGCTCGGGTATATAGGAGGAACGGTACTCCTGAGACAGAAGGTACCAATACTGGAGGGCTCATCAGATATTTTTATATCATCGAATGCTTTCTGATATTCATCATTCCAGACAAAAGAAACACCTTTCTTCATAAGTTTATTGAATGGTCTGCAGCGTCCTGAAAGATTAGAGTGAATCTCCTGATATAAGCGATCCTTCTTGAAATCCTCGTAGCTCTTTTAAGGTACGTGGAGGACGCATCTCTTGGATGGCTTTGATCTTCTCGGGATCCACGTGTATACCTTTCGAGGTAATGACGAAGCCGAGAAATTTGCCACTAGAGACGCCTAAGAAGGACTTAGTAGGGTTCATCTTTAATTGATGCTTACGCATTAGATCAAAAATAGTCTTCAAATCTTGGATGTGATCCTCTTTTTGTCGACTTTTGACTGCAATGTCATCAACGTAACATTCGACTGTCTTCCGCAAATATTCACGGAATATAGTGCTCATAGCTCGTTGATAGGTTGCTCCTGCATTCTTGAGACCGAATGGCATAACTGTATAACAGTATGTACCGATCGGCGTTCTGAAAGAAGTATGTCTCATCATCTGAAAACATTTTAATCTGATTGTACCCAGAATATCCGTCCATGAATGACATCCGTTCAAACCCACAGGTATTATCGATCATAACATCAGTAATTGGTAGAGGAAATTCGTCTTTAGGACATGCTGCATTGAGATCGCGAAAGTCTATGCATACTCTGATCTTGCCAGTCTTTTTAAGAACAGGAACTATTAGCCACCCAATCGGGATGTTGTTCCTCTCAATAAAACCCAGAGGCCATGAGTTTATTCACTTCAGCTTCAATTGCATCCATAATGTCTGGACGAAATCGTCGCTGTTGTTGTTTGACCAGTTTGCATTCGGCATGATATTGAGCTTGTGAGTTGCAATTATGGATCAAGTCCAGGCATATCTTCATAACTCTAAGCGAAAACATCGATGTATTCACGAATAAGTTTGATCTTGTCTTGCTTATCAGTTTCTGAAAGACTTTACTGATGAATATTGGGGGGGATCCCTCTTCACCAACATCTATTTGAACAAGTTTGTCTTCAGTCGGAGGTTCTTTTTGCTCAAATCGGAACTCCATTGATTATCTAACCTTTGGGCCCATTGTTCTGATTCAGGTGAGATTTCAAACTCGTCTTCGTTTTCATCATCTTCTTCAGAACCGTCAATGGAGACCATGTTGGAAGACAGAATGTTGTAGTGGAAGTCACCAATACTTGTATCAGAATCCCAAGAGGTAGTACTAGAAGAATCAGATCTCTTATCTTCGTCAGATTCGGGATCTTCATGGATAGTATTGATAAAGGAGTAGGAGCAATATAACCCAATCCGCATTTTGTCCTCCATATTTCAGAGGAGGAATCGAACAGCATTTTTCTTTCTTTTCATTATTGAGGCCGGTTCTGAAGTCATAGCCCATATTTTTAATGATGTCTTTAGATTGCTGACTATATCGACGTAGTTGTAATCTTCCAGTATCATCGTTTTTGTCATATCTTCTAAATCAGAAGGATTCTGGGGCCCTTTATAGAAGAATATTGGAATGTCTCTGGCTTTCTACTAGGAACCAGAAAGTATGAAGTTTGTACTGATTCTAGGGATACGTCTGTATGAAAAGTCTGTACAACTCCTATGGTTATTGTTCTCAAGTCATCTAACAAATAAATAACTATGAACAATTACACACATCAATATACTGCAAAGATGGAGACTTTTCATTAAATTTAAAAGCAGTAGTATTTACATTGGGAGAAGGCTGAGCCTTAGAAATCTTGGCCAAATCAATGACTAAAGGGGGAGAAGAAGAACGAGAGAAGTTTTGTTTCGATTAAGATCGATAACAAATGGCTCAGAAGAGGTGAGCTCCCTTGAAGCCTGATGGAAGAGTAGTCCGCCCTCCAACGGATTACTAGAGTATCCTGTTTTATATGTGAAGATGCAAGAATTGTAGTACGCCCACTGACAGGAATGATCAGTGTATCTTGAGTAGACGACTGAGGTAATGGAGAGATCCGTCCGCTCACTGGAATAATGAAAGAACTTTCTCCAGAGGTTTAGGAGATTGTTGCTGAGTATTCGACCTTTAACAGGAATTATCAAGGTCTCACTTTGCGGATCTCTTTCTCCATAGCTTGTATCACCCTTGTATACTCTTCTTTGTACATCCGGGAATCATTGAAATAAGCTTCAACCCCATGAAAGGATTTATATCAGCAACTTCTTTTGTACTCTTCCATTGCTGTCAATGTATTTAAAACACTGATGAAGAGTAGAAGGCACCACATTATTTTCATGAAGAAAGGGCCTCCCCAGAAAGATTATAAGATCCCACGATCTCGATCACATAGAAAGTGACTTTGGATCTGAAATCGCCTATCTGAAGTTTCAGATGAATCTTTCCCAAAGGCTCGCTTCGGCTTTGATTGAATCCCAGGATAGTAGTAACCGTCTTGGAAAGCTTGTGAAGAGGAATTTTTAGTTCATCCAACAGACTCTTAGGCATTACTTATAGCAGACCCTGGATCAATGAGGATACGATCTATCTTCATCGTATCGATATAACCGGTGTAGTAGAGAGGCCGATCATGTCGATTATCCTCCAGTAGCATGTCGTCTTGTGTAAAGTGATATTTGGGATAATCTTCAATACACTGTTGCAATGTAAGCAAGTGGCAGGTTCTTCATCTGGCTTCTTTAATTGTGCAAGACAAGAGTCAGCCTGTAGAAGTGCCTCACTTAACGTCTCCGAGTCTCTTTAGAAAGACGTAGAAGTTCAAAGAGAGACATTCTAGCTGGAGTATTAGCAAGTTGAGCTAGAATCGAAGTTATAAGGTTTCTGAAGCCCAAGAGGAGGGGACTTCTTGATTGGCTTATCAAATCGAGCCTGTTGTTTGCCTTTCTCAAGAGCTGTGGGCTTGGAAGGAGTAGGTACAACCGGTGCAGTTGAAGGAACAGGTGTGGATGATTCTTCTCAAGAGGAACATAGGAGCATCTTTGTCAGCAGGAGGGATATCAGGAGTATCTCAGGACTCTTGGAATAATCCTTTAGATAAGATTTCCCTGTTCTAGTAGCACCAGCAAGTGTTCTTCCTTATCTTTGATTCTGTGGGGAGTAGATGAAAGAAGTCATATGACATGACTTAGTTTTCCAGCCTTCTTAGATTTTCGGAAAGTAGTCTTTTGAAGAGGAGGAGATTCAAAATCTGCTACCAGATCAGGATGAATCCATAATTTCTCCTGTTTCCATAGTGATTGGTACTAATCCTTCAGACGGTGGAGGAGGAATATTCACTATTTCAAGAGTTGCCTTGGGAATAGGAACGATCCCGCTTTCAAGGAGTTGAGGAGGAAAAACTCCGAATTGCATAGAGACGATATTGGAGGTGACAGTCTTATCTTTCGGAGTAAGAGTGATAGCTCCAGATTTAATCATTTCCTGGATCTTTCCTTTCAGTACATAACATGTACGAACTGTGTGACCCAACATTATGTGGTATGGACAGTATTTAGGATGATCCGTTTACCAGCTTCATCAGGTTTCTTGATTTCAGGTAATTGTATTTTATACCTTTCAGCAGACATTCAAAGATACCAAGGACATCATCGTCATCAAAAGAGTATTCTTCTTTGGGACGAGGTGCTCTTGGTTGTTGAGTCGTAGAGGCAGGAGGAGTTTGAACAGTTGATGCATCTTTACTCTGAAGATTAACTTTATGGGTTTATTTTCCCTTGGGAGTATTGGATTTAGCATTATTGTTAGTACTTTGACCTGTTTCTTTGGGAGTCATCTGCACTCCTAAACCTTTGAAGGTTTCAGCACTAATTTCTGCGGCCTTGGCACTAACTATGAAGGAAGGCCAATCTTGAAATTGAGTAGATCATGTCCACATGCTGATGATTGGCAACAAATTTGATTTGCATGTGTCAATGGTAACAGCATCAGTAGTTCCAAGAGGCATCTTCAGAGCTTCTCTTCGAAACCGTTCAATGAATTCCTCTGTAGTTTCATTATTTTTCTGTTGATTATAAGAGCAGACATAGTCATGTTATTGAGCCCTTCATAGAACCGTTCAAGAAACATTTGTTTGAAACCGGCAAATGAGGTAATACACCCTTCCGGGAGACTTCTATACCATTCATAAGCCGTTCCTTTGAGACATCCGACAAACACCCGAGTAAGGAGGGCGTCACTTGGTTGCAGCTGGTCAGTCATCACTTCAAAGTGATTAATAAACTGACTCGGAGAAGTAGTTCCATCATAGAATGAGATAGTAGGAGGCTTGTATTTAGGAGGATACGATACTTGCTTCCATTCTATTGGATAAGGGCTTGATGCCTAACCTTTGTAAATCATCCTTCTGTTTGAATGCCTCAAATTGAGTTCGGAGATTTCTCAATTCTTCAGTAACAACTCCGGAGGATTGTGGAGTTGTAGCTTGTAGAGAATAGTTAGGAGGAGGAACAACATTATACGCACTACCCCCAGCTCCAGAGTGACTAGGAACTGGTTGAGCTTGCCCAGGAGTATTGGATTGTACTGCTGGAACATGTACTGGACTTACACCAGTAGCAATTGGTATAGCATCTGGTACAGTCTGTCGATTTTGCAGCTGGGTTGCCATGAGTTCATACATCGACTTCATAGTGTCAGCCATAGACTTCATTTGCTGTTCCAAAGAAGCAATTCTTTGTTCTTGAGGAGTCAAAGAAGAATAAGGTTCATCAGTATTCCCATCAACCATATAAGTCGTGACTGTACGAGGGATTATTGATGAACTGGTGGATGTTGTATGTTCTGAATCATTACTTTGTGTATCAAAGTCATTTGTAGGAGAACTACCCCCAGTAGGAAGAGGTGGGAAGTTGGATTCTCCAAGAAATTCAGAATCATCTTCAGAAATCAAAGTCCTTTGATTATAAGCCAAGACTCGTGCTCTGGTGCCTCTGTATACTCCATCTGGACTATCAGTTCTACCCCCAGTATCCCGAGAGGTCATGTTAACGGAAGAAAACAGAAGTTCATCTTCATCAGGCATAGGTTCGCACTGAATCCGATTAAAGACAGATTGTCGTTTAGTTTGACATCTGCATTGCATTATGACTCTCGGCTGAAAGTCACATTCATGATCAGCATGGTCCTGATCCATTGATTGACATCTGCATTGAATTATGACTCTTGGCTGAAAGTCACATTCAACATGGTCATGATCCATTAACACAGAATTATTCCTTCTCTTCTGTTGAAGGTGTTCTCATAAATCTGTCTGTGAAGATTGAGGCACATCAGAGAACATTCTTTGAGTATTTTTAGGAATATATTTCCGGTTCTTGGGTCTTGATGGCTCTTGATTATATAGAGAGTGATTAATCTGAGCCACATTTCTAGCATACTCTGCATCTGGATCTCTTGCTTTTGTTCCCGATTGGTATGGTTTTTTGACACCAGAAGTGTTTCCCAAACGGGTTTGATTAAGTTTTGTTCTTAGATCAGTTGGAGGTAACACATTAGTTTTTGATACTTGGAGTTTTCCTTCCGTTGATCTGGATATTTGCAGAAAAGGAAGAGTTGAACCATCCCCTTGATTAGGAGTTGGTAACAGACCCTCTTTCATAGACAAATTCTGTGCCCAATTCGAAGAAGTCGTAGAAGAAGACATTAAGGAATGTTTCTTCTTAGACTTATTCAAGTTTTGAGACATAGAATGTCCAGAAGGAAGAGTAGTCAAAAGACCATCTCCTTTTCTTTGACTAACAAAATTGTCAGTCAAAGCTGTTCCTGAAGTAAACACTACAGGTGCAGAAGAAACAACTAAAAAGTTATTTCTTTTCGAAGGGACTTTGTGTGGATGAGTTCTAGCAAGACCACCCCAAGTTCTAGTAGAACTTGGCAAAGAAGAAGAGATAGCTAAAGAGCTATTCTTCTTAAATTATGCTGGTGACAATTTGGCTAAGGAGCCAGTATTGTCAGCGTGTAAAGTCTTGGCTAAAGAGCCAGATTTTGGTACGCACACTGAGTCAGGAAGAATTGACTTGGAAATACACGCTAGAACAGATTTGGCTAAGGAGCCAGTGTTGTTAGCGTGACTTTTGAATTTAGAAATACACGCTGGAATAGATTTGGCTAAAGAGCCAGTGCTGTCAGCGTGACTTTTGACTCTGAGATTGCACGCTAGAACAGGCTTGGCTAAGGAGCCAGTGCTGCCAGCGTGACTTTTGACTGCTGTCGTCTTCGAGCACACAAGAGCGTGCGTGCTTGCAGTAGAGTCCTTGCCAGTGTTAAGAGCAGACACTATGGCAGAAACTTCACCATTGGTTGCCAACAAATTCTTAGGGACGAGACCGATCGTCCCTTCAACTTGGCAGTGGTGATGAGGCTGAGTGGGCTTGCCACCCTTAGCCCTGCATTTTCGTAGACGAGTTGATCGAACTGGATCGATATCACCTTCTTCGTCAAGCCGACTGACGAAATGTCGCATTGAGTGTTGCCATCTCAGAAGAGGAGATGATTTTCCCCCAACAGAGTCGCTAATTTTTTTTCCATAAATAAATTTACTTTATTATTGTGTTTCTGGGAAAATTACAACTGTAGAAATCCGATCTAGAAGACGATCGCTTTATCCCTTGGATGATGCGAAGAAGAAAAGCTCTCAAAATTTCAACAACAATTTAGATCTCTGTGTATCTGTACAATGAATGAGAAAAGAACTCTATTTATAGAGTCAAAAATAACTGAAAAGATAACTGTCTTCACAGCCTGTGCATAGTTGAAAATCATGCAGGATTTAACATACGCAAGGTTATGAGCAGTTACTGGACGTGGCCTGTAACTGTTGGACACATGGCAATCATGCATAAGTCGTATGCAAGTTACAGGACACGCGGGTGAGAGATCAGTGGCATGGCTGCCACGTACTCCAATTTGATGAAATCCATGCAGACTTTGTTGAAGACGAAATCCACACAGACTTGGGTCGGAAAGCTTCAAAATCCACGCAGACTTGGGGCAAAAAGCTTCAGAATCCACGCAGACTTAGGAAGGAAACTTCAGAATCCACGCAAGCTTGAGACAGAAAGCTCAAAATACACGCAGACTTGAGGAAGGAACATAGAAGTTCAAAATACACGTAGTCTTGAGTCAGTACTGCCAGCTGTCTTGATTCGACGTACCTCGACTGACACAAAATCTCTGACAGTGATTGCCTTGTCAGTCGCATTAAATGACAATAAGCTCTTTTGGTACGCCAACTTGGTGAAGGCTGAGTCTTGTTGAAGAAGATTTCGAAAGTCACGCAATAGTCGGCTGTGATCTCTCGAGTTCCGTGCATACGTGGCATATAAGGAGATATTCTTTGACTGTCGTGCTGTCTGTCATAATGACACTCTGACAAATGATGAGCTGTCTCTCAGCGTGACTTTTAAACATTATCCTGATCAACTCAGCATGACTTTTAGACTCTGTCCTGATCAACTCAGCGTGACTTTTAGACTTTGTCCTGATCAACTCAGCGTGACTTTTAGACTTTGTCTTGATCAACTCAGCGTACTTTAAGACTTTGTCCTGATCAACTCAGCGTGACTTTCATTTTTAAGGCCTACAAAACCTCCTTCAAAGTTTTTAAAAAATGGTAAATTATTTCGAAATACTTTGAAATCGAGATGATAAAATAAATTTAGTCACGCTGAGATGACTTTTAAAGAGAGATTTACTCCGAAATGATTGGACTGTTGGGATTCTGTGCAGTTAGGATCCCGTATCAAGCTCCTAAATCGAGGCAAATAATGATGTTGCCGTTTGGAATTCTTCATGAGCCTATAAATAAGCTATAAATCACTTCTTTCTTTCTTTCTTTACTTGCTTTAGAGAGAGAGAATCCACAGAGAGAAACTTCATCTTCCCCGACGAACTTTATCTTCCCCGACTTCTTCTTCCCCTTCTAAGCAGCAATGGCTCCCAAGAAAACCGACGCTCAGGCCAAGGGGAAAGCTCCTGCGACTTCCTCGCGTGCCACCACTGATAGACTCCCTCGACGCGAAGTCACGCATCCTCCTATGCAGCGTAAGTGATGGGAGGAATACGAACTGTTGAAGATGACTTGATGAAGATGACTTTGATGAAGATGATTTTGTCCTGATCAACTCAGCGTGACTTTCATTTTTAAGGCCTACAAATCTGTCATTAGTTGTAGCAGAGAAGTTGGTCTTTAATTCGATTTTAGAATATTTTCAGTTGAGAATTAATCTTCATTTTTAGTTAAGTATCATCTAGTGAATACTTGATTCTGAGTTGTGTAATGCATTGGGGATTGATTCTTGATGATGTATTACCTGGGATCTCAGTTCAGTTTTTGGGGCTCATTCTTGGTCCAGGTCTATTGGGTGAACTGAGAAGGAAATTCAGTTGGAATCTGAGATTCAGTAGTCTGGACTTAATTCAACTTGAGATGGCATCTCACTGTTTAATTCAGTCCCGAATTCTTTAACTGCAGTATGTAATTTCAATTGCAGTATTTAGTTCAATCCAAAACCTGAGACTGTACTCTGATTGTTGAGACTGTGCCCTGATTGTTGAGACTGAAAACCTGAATACTTGACCTGCATATGCAATGTTGCATTTTGGTTTTTATAGCAGCCAGATGATTGGGCTTGACTGAAAGATTAGTCCCCATGTCTAGTCTAGAAGATTAGACTATTTTCTTCATTTTTCAAGCAGATAGACATGTTAAGTATTAGATGGAACCAATTTCGATTTGTACTTTACATTATAAATCCTTGTGTTAGTATCCAAGAGTTGAACCTGAGCATTTCAGTAAAACCTGAATATTTCAGATTGAACCTGAGTTTGCACTCCATTTGTCGACTCATTTCTATTTGAACCAAAATCCAATTTCAGTGTATGAGTACCATTACCCTAAGAATAAGGCCATGTTTGGATCCTGTGTAAGGGTAGACATTAATAGAGGTTGGTTTTTCAATCCTAGAAGTTTGATAGAACTTGTGTTATAACTTAGGTTAATTTTTGAACTAAATTAACAAGTTAGTATTAATCCTAACCAACTTGTATCAAATCATTATTTATAATACAGGAGGATATCCAGTTTCCCTGATTACATGTACTTTTTCGGAGCCAGACAAGTACACTCTACGGTCTTGTACATTTCATTATATCATTTGCTTCCTTTATTTACACGCTGCAACACAACATGTATTTCTGGTGCTCATGTTCCTTGTTCTTATTACTTGTACCTGGGGTGGGAAAATATACTATTTATGTGACCAAACCCAAGAAATAACTCATGTGTGTTTAGCTTAAACCCCGCATCGTGCACGCGGGTTCTAAGCCGTACCATTCATGTGCTTTCATGTGTTTACCCCTAGCCGATCACATACTTAGTTATATTTCAAATATTGTACACACATTCAGGAGATATTTCTTGTACTTAGTTCCTGTGATTCCTGAGATACCATGTTCTTACATACCATGTTCTTTCATGTTCTTAGATACCATGTTCTTTCATGTGCTTATACACCATGTTCTTTCTTGTACTTTATATACCATGTTTCTTTGTACTTTCATATCATGATGTCTTGTTCATTACCTAGAACTGTACTTGCTCCACTCCTGAATAGGATATGTTGCAGGTGAGTTGGAGGCCCTGTGCGACACTTATTATGGCCGAGAGCCAGTTGATGCAGGAGAGCTAGCTGGGGCTGCTTTTGACTTAGCTGCAGAAGCCTAGAGCTTTACCATTAGCACTTTATATTTTTCCATGTATTTGAGACTAGTAGACTCTATCTTTTATTCTGCTGGAATGTAATAAGAATTCTGAGACTTGTACTTTAATTTGGATTTGGGACACATTTATAGTTGCTGTGATTTCATACTTGTTCATGATTATCTGGTTAGATTTTCCTAGATTGGTACAGCTTACTTCGTCGTGTCTAACGACGAAGGCTGGGCGTATCCGACTCGTGTCCGATTATTCGGGAGCGGTTCGTGACATGTTTTTAGTGGTGGCCCATGCAGGTCTATCCTAATGGTACCTAGGTCTTAGCGTACTATTGGGGGACTTGATTACACTAGGGAAACTTGATCACAGCATAGGAAAAATCGGGAAATAAGGGTATATCAGGTTTATCAGGTACTTTGATATTATAAAAAATTGTTTATTAGGTTTTAGGGTTTGTCAATCAACGGAGTTTTCTTTCTATTACAGGATGGTCACTACGAGGAAGACCGCTGTCACGACCCGCTCCCAATTTTGGGATACGAGTTCGAGGCCAAGTCCAGCCTACGCCGCAGCATCGGCGGTAGTACGCTGTCTATGATAACAATGGTCCACAACAAGCACAACACGCATATATCATCCAAAATTAAGCCAACAATAATCACCAAAATATCCAATAGTATAAATATGAAAAAAAATCCACTACAACTCAGAAAGTCTCGGGAACAAACCCGGATAATAGAAAATAAATAGACAACTAACTCCATAACTATAACTACTAACTAATGCGAATCCATAAGGAAGAAAATATGCTAATTCGCATCAGTGTTGGAACCGGGTACGCCAGTGACGTCAGTGTCTCCAACATACTCACCGTAAACCTCTGGACAGATCACGTCGTCTACAACTAAAAAATTATCCAGTCAGGATTGGAACAAGTATAAGTCTAACCACCATGATACAAGAATAATATAAAGTAATAAAACACTAAACATGAAAATAAAGAATCCATGGAAACAATGAACAATATGAACAAGAAATCATGAGATGGAAGAAACTGATAAGGAAAGTAACAAGCATGAAAAGTAAAGAGACTCATATAAACACTCGTAGTGTACGTGTCATGAGAAGTACAACGTTCCTACACATGGACGGCTTGGGCGAACGATGAGGTTATAAGGCCCGCCCCCGTAAACGGGAGAGTTGCCAACAATACAATCTGGGTTTTGTCCACGTGCCTAGAAATTGTACCCCTCCAATATCCATACCTCACAATCATGAAAACACGATCACGATAACGATCAAGATAATAATGAGAAAACATGATCAATAGTCAAACACTCAACTCTCGTGTGTGTAACAGTCAAGACACGGAAGATAACATGTATAAGTGAAATATAACATATAAAGTAAATGCACATGAAGGTGTCAACAAGTACTTGCCTGAACTCCTGGACGGATTGATTTCACAAGTTGAAGACAAGATGAACTCCGGCCTAGAAGCTATCAAATCAAGCCATCATCCCACGAACCCCGTCGCACAAACAACCACAAGTTAGATATACAATTTCCACTCAAAAAATCCTAGAAAGTGGCTAATGGGTTAAATCAATTAATACTATTATAATTCTAGAATAAATAATCTAAAATCCTATTTTAACCTATTTAATTCTGAAATAACAATCTAAACGCAAATATTTGGCCAAGGAAATTCACGGTTCCAAATTCGGGACCCGTGGCACACAAACGAGACATACTGTCGACTAACTAGTCAAATATTATGAATTCAAAGTTTGAGTATGCAACATGGTAGATTTTAGTACCATGAGTGCGTTGGAATCGACCGTGCCGCAAAATCACGATTTGGTCAAAATTTATCGCCATTATGGCTAACCATGACCAAATCGATGAACCGTTGACCAAATCTGACTTCTATGAACAAAATAAAATTAGATGAAACTCTAAATTTCTGGAAAAATTATATGTTGTAGAGCTCGATGTCAGCTTTCCAAAACTTCAAACGGATCGCAAAACAGAGTTCGGGATCACTCGAAATCTCGAAAACCGTACGACGCGTTGATTTTTGGACAACCGACACTCAAATAATTATTCAGAAATTCGAGATCAAAATAACAGAAAATAAATTAATATTCAGAAACCTAATCTCAATACGCTTCAAACAAGAAAAAATGGCGTGCAAAAAGGACGTCTAGATCAACGGCAAACCCCCCGCGAAGTCGAAGAACTCTCCCGAACTCTCCCACAAAAAGCTGCTGAAAATAAAATAGGATTTTCGGAAAACCTAATTATATAGGTATAGGGAGTCGGTGGCTTGAGGCGGCTGGCTAAGGAGGACACGTGTCACCATCTGACGCTTTCCGCCTAGATCTAACGGTCCAGAGTTGGGCCGGCTTCGCTTGGGCCAGCTAGGCCGCTCGGCTCGGCTTCATTATTAGGAAACCCACGTGGAGCTCCACCCAGTCGCTGACGGGTGGGCCTGCCCCTCCCCGCTTCAGCGGCTGACGGGTGGGCCCCCCGCTCGGCTGACTGGGTATTTATTAGAAAATAGATTTATTTATTTACAGAAAATTAATTAAAAATCAAGAAAAATCCTAAAAATTCTAAATAAATCCCAGAAAAATCCTAAAAATTCCTAAAAAATTCTAGAAAATTGTTTGAGGGTTCTAGAGCCCAAATAATTATTTGACCTCAAAAATACTCCCGGATGCCTTCAAAAAAATTCCTAGAAGCTTAAGAAAATAATGAAACCATATAAATATTATCTAAAAATCTAAAAATCCAAGAAATTCTAAAATAAAAAAAATGATACTCTAGAGGCTGTATGGGGACCCTGGGGACCACATATGTCCTAGTTTTACTATACTTAAGCTATAGGCTTAGGTACGCACCCTTGTGATCCCAAATCAATTTCTAATTATCAAAATTAAATTCTAACTAAAATAAAATAATAGAAAAAAAATTTCCAAAATAGAAGATAAATTTCAGGAACCCAAATGCTACAACCGCGGATCAGCCCGAAGTTGCAGGCAGTTCTGGAGTTGCAGGCAGTTCGGATCAGGCTACACCAGACGTTCCAGCAGATCAACTTCCACCACCGCCTCCGATCTTTCCACCGCTACCCTCGACGATGATGTTTGACGGCGCTCAGGTGATGGCGATGTTCCAGCAGTTTATGGAGGCCCAGAATCACCAGGCTACGCAGTTCAGGGAGGCTCAGAGTCAGCAGGCCGTACAGTTCAGAGCAACCGTCGTCGACGCACTCAGGACTCGAGAGACGGCAGCACCGGCAACAGCAGCACCTCCAACACCACGAGCACCGAGACCAGGGACGGCCAAGGAGTACCAGAATCTCTGCCCGATGGACTTCTGGGGCAATGAGGGGATCGTCTATGCAGAGTGGCTGAAGAATGCGAAGAGGACCTTGAAGATGGCACAGATTCCGGATAACCTGAAGGTGGAGGTGGCTAGTATACGACTCTTCGATTTGGCCAGAGCTTGGTACCGGGAGGCGCCCCCAGTTGGCGGAGCACCAGGTGTCTTGGGAAGATTTCAAAACTCTATTCAAGGAGAAGTTTTTCTCCGATGTGAAGCGGGATGATCTGAGGATGCAGTTTGAGACGCTGCAGCAGGGGGCGATGACGGTTGCACAGTACACTTCGGAGTTTACTAGGCTCAGCAGGTTCGCAGAGAACCTAGTCAGAGCGCTGGAGGACAGAGCTTGGTGATTCAAGAAGGGTCTCACCAGGGAGCTGCGACTCGCGGTGGCGATTAGTCAGGCGATGACGTATGCGAGCATCCTCAAGATTGTTCAGGCTGTAGAGAAGGAAGCAGATCCAAGGCTGAAGAGGGACCGGGACGTAGGCAACATCAGTTTCCAGGCACCAGCAAAGAGAGTCCAGACTCAGATCCAGGCGAGGCCATAGCAGCAGCAGCAGCATCACCGTCCAGCCAGAGCTCATATATATCAGCATCAGAGACAGCATCTGGCGACTAGTTGTGCCTTTTGTCATCGCTCCGGATACCATATCGACGAGTGCCGCAAGAAGCTGGGACTTTGCCACTTTTGCGGATCAGATGCACACCAGATGAGGGACTGCGCTCAAGCTACAGCTCGACTAGCAGGAGGACCCCGAGGAGCTGGAGGACCCCCACCTGCACCACCCAGAGCATTACCAGCTGCACCATAGAGGGGACCAGCTTTACCTACTCAGCAGCAGCAGTTTGCACAGCGTCAGCAGAGGGGAGGACCGCAGCAGGGACGTGCTTACGTCATGGCTGCAGTTGAGGAGGACGATGCAGTACCAGATGTGATCATAGGTTCTATCCTTTTACATTCTTTCCCTGCCATTGTATTTTTTAATTCTGGAGCCACCCATAGCTTTGTATCATATAAGTTTCTGTATAGACACGGCTTCACACCCAACCCCACTAGGAGGAACTGTCGAATTATGATAGGAGGAGGGGTAGTGCTAGTGAGTGAGATGGTGGATTGCCCTATCACTATTGCTGGAAGAGAGATTAGGGCTCGACTTCTGGTGATGCCATTGCCCGGATTTGATATAGTCCTTGGCATCGACTGGATGAGCGAGCAGTTTGCCATAATAGACTGCCATGAGGGAAAGATGATCTTCAGTCCGCCAGGAGTTCCACCGTTCGAGATCAGCAGGCGAGTTACAGAGAGGCCAGAGGGAGTTTACTTTGGAGCTGTTGTAGAAGACCAGGAGTTGCCGCATCCACTGATTGCAGAGTATCTCGACGTCTTCCCTGAGGAGTTGCCAGGATTGCCGCCAGATCGAGATGTGGAGTTCAGCATCAACCTAGTGTCTGGATCAGCGCCGAAGTCCCAGCATTGTTACAAGATCAACCCAAAGGAAGCTACAGAGTTGAAGGCCCAGATTGATGAGCTGGAGGGCAAGGGTTTATTCGGTCCAGTACTTCACCCTGGGGAGCACCGGTACTCTTCGTGCCCAAGAAGGATGGGACTGTGAGGATGTGCATTGATTATCGTGCACTCAATAACATCACCATCAAGAATAAATATCCTTTGCCGCAGATTGATGAGCTGTTTGACCAGCTTAGTAGAGCGAAGGTCTTTTCCAAGATTGACCTTCGGTCGGGATATCACCAGATGAAGGTCCGGGAGAAGGATATTCCGAAGACAGCTTTCAACACCCGATACGGCCAGTATGAGTTTCTGGTGATGTCATTCGGACTCACCAATGCCCCCGCAGTGTTTATGAACTTGATGAATAAAGTTTTTCACAAGTATCTGGACAAGTTTGTCATAGTCTTCATTGACGACATTCTGATATATTCGAAGACCGAAGAGGAGCATGTGGAGCACCTGCGGATTATGTTGGAGATTCTGCGGAAGGAGAAGCTATACGGAAAACTCTCAAAATATGAGTTTTTCTTGGACAGAGTAGAGTTCCTAGGGCATGTGGTGACTGGTGAAGGGATTTCTGTAGATCCCAAGAAGATTGAAGCAGTGGAAGCATGGGCACCTCCCAAGTCAGTAGCAGAGATTCGTAGTTTCCTGGGTCTAGCAGGATACTACAGGAAGTTTGTGAAAGATTTTGCCAAGATTGCAGAGCCGATGACCAAGCTTACGCAGAAGGACGAGGAGTTTATCTGGAGCGACGCCTGCCAGTCATCATTTGAAGAATTGAAGAGGAGACTCACCACAGCACCAGTACTAGTTTTGCCATCTGGATCAGGAGGATTCGTCATCTACAGCGATGCTTCAGGGAAAGGCTTGGGATGTGTGCTTGAGCAGAACAAGAGGGTCATTGCTTATGCTTCTAGACAGTTGAGGCACCATGAGAAGAATTATCCTACACATGACTTGAAGCTTGCAGCGGTCATTTTTGCCTTGAAACTGTGGAAGCACTATTTGTATGGGGAGAGAGTGGACATCTTCACGGACCACAAAAGCCTGAAGTATGTTTTACTCAGAAGGAGCTGAATATGAGGCAGGCAGATGGTTGGAACTCATGAAGGATTTCGATATCAATCTGCAGTACCACCCTGGGAAGGCGAATGTGGTGGCAGATGCTCTCAGTCGATATCCTGTTGCTATGTTTCTCACTATGGATCGTCAACTTTTGGAGGATCTTGAGAGACTTGGGATTGAGATCGTTCTACCAGGAGTAGGAGGACAGCTGATGCACATGCAGATACAGTCAGGACTGTTAGAGAAGATCAAGGAGGCCCAGTTTCTTGATGAGGGACTCCGATGTCTTAGAGCTCAGGCGGAGGCATGATTGCTTGACGACTTCACTATTACGGAGGACGGATCTTTGAGGCACGGGAACCAGTTGTGTGTGCCCAAGGATCTGCGGGAGGAAGTGATGAAAGAGGTCCATCAGTCACAGTATTCTATTCATCCTGGGTCTACGAAGATGTACAAGGATCTGTGGGAGTATGTTTGGTGGTATGGGATGAAGAGAGAGGTTGCCAGATTTGTTTTCAGATGCCTTGTGTGCCAGCAAGTCAAGGCGGAGCGCCAAAGACCGGCAGGATTACTCCAGCCCTTACCTATTCTGGAATGGAAGTGGAAGCATATCACCATGGATTTCGTCTCTGGACTACCGCGTACTCCCAGCGGTAAGGACGCTATTTTTGTGATCATGGACAGACTGACGAATTCTTTCCATTTCATTCCGTTCAAGGTTGGGCTGTCGACCGAGAAGCTTGCAGACCTCTACATGCGTCAGATCATGAGGATTCACGGGGTGCCGGTGAGCATCGTTTCAGACAGAGACAACCGCTTCACATCACACTTCTGGAGGAGTCTACAGCTGAGCTTGGGATCACAATTGAAGTTCAGCATCGCATATCATCCACAGATGGACGGGCAGTCCGAGAGGACCATTCAGACACTGGAGGACATGCTACGGGTTTCTGCACTCGATTTCGACGGTTTGTGGAGGATCATTGCATCTAGTGGAGTTTGTCTATAATAACAGTTATCAGGCTATTATCTAGATGATCCCGTTCGAGGCATTGTATGGACGGAGATGTTGCACGCCTCTATCTTGGGACGACATTGGCGAAAGGACTTTACTTGGGCCAGAGATGGTAGTAGACTCAGCTGAGAAAGTCAGACTGATCAGAGAGCGTCTTAGAGTTGCACAGGATCGGCAGAAGCACTGGACGGACAGTAGCAGACGGTCACTTGAGTTCGCGATTGGAGATAGAGTGTTCCTGAAGATCTCACCGACCAGAGGTGTCATCAGATTTGGCAGAGGTGGAAAGCTCAGTCCGAGATTCATCGGGCCTTTCGACGTGACTGCACGGATTGGCGAGGTGGCATATCGACTGGCGCTTCCAGCTAGATTGGAGGAAGTGCACGATGTTTTCCACGTGTCTCAGCAGCGACGCTACATTCCGGACCCGAGCTATGTGGTGGACTTTTCGGAGCTAGAGGTGGGTCCGAGATTGACCTACGAGGAGCAGCCAGTGGAGATCCTTGACCGGAGGGAGAACCGCTTGTGGAACCAGACTATTCCACTTGTCCACGTCATGTGGAGACACCACTCTCCGGAAGAGTTCACATGAGAGCGCGAGGATGAGATGCGAGAGCGCTATCCCAATCTGTTTGATTGATTTGATTGTACTCTGTTCTTTTGAAATTCTGTTTTCAATAAATGACTGGTGTTTGGATCTTTTGTGATTACTAAGATTTATTTTTGGGTCTTCGAATTTCGAGGACGAAATTTTTTAAGGAGGGGAGATTTGTAACTCCACTTCCCGGTTTTGAGAAAAAATAAATTTAATTTCTAAAAATATCAATTGTTGATTTTGGTTTCAAATAAAAAGGTTAATATATTTTAAATAATAATTTTGATGATCTATTTTGGAGGGAATTTAATTTAGGAGAAATTTCAATTTCAAAAAGTTGTTACAACCAACTTTGTGGTCCCCTCATTTTTCAAAAAGTTTTAACTAATTTTTTTCAACAGCTTGTAATATCCGAAAAGGGTGAGGGGCTTTTTGGAAAAGTTCCTGGGCGGAGGGACTTTAATGCAAAGTTTCCTTTTCCTTTTTATTTGGGCTCTGGAGAGAGATTCTTCATTTCGAGCTCAGAGTCTCTCCTCCCAATTATTTTTTGTTCGTCTGACCTAACCCACCGAAGCTTTGAAGACGATGGTGGCGGTACTTATTTTCCTCTCCGGAGACTGGAAGGCGGCGACCTTCTGCTTCCGGCGACCGAAGTAGTTGCAGCGACGACCCACAACGACGTCTTCTCCGTTCATGAGAGTAGCGACGAAGCACCCTGTCTCCGGCGATCCTAACGACGACGACTGAAGATTCGACGGTTCATCAGGAGTGGTAGCGACGATCAGAATCGCAGTAAGTATTCAATTCCTCGATCGATCCGTAGTTTGTTCAGATCTGTCCCTCGATCAAGTCCTTGATCGATATATTTTTCCTTTGATTGTCCAGATTGTGTAGGAATTCTTCCTGTGAGAACAATTCGACCTAGGTTTCCTTTCCAGAGAGCCGATTGATCGTTTTCGTGGTTTAATCGGCAATTCGGTAAGGATCACTATTTTATTTAATTTTTGGATCGACTGTGTGGATTGGTGATCGATCGAGCTTGTGATCAATTTTCTCGATTGTTTAATTATGTCAAGGGGAGATCGATTTTTGGAGTCTCGACATTTATTCTCCTTCGTTTAATTTCAGACATTTCAGTTCAGGTATTGATCCATTTCTTTTCTTCTAATTTTTTTTACTGATAGAGTTTAGTAGATAGTTGGGGTTTGATTATATGCAGGGAGTAGAGTGTTGGAGTCTAATATTTGCGTCTGAATTCAGTTTATTTGGTTTGTGTCAGCAAGCTTGTGCCCGTATCTCGTGTGCGTGGTTGTGTATGCCGAGTAGCAGTACCATGTTCGTGTTCGTGCCTCTGTAGACCAGTAGCTCGTGTCCGGGTTGACCGTGTTCAGTTCAGGTTGTGACCAGTTTCGTTCGTGATCAGTTGTTCATGTCCAGTTCAATTCGGGGGGGGGGGGGGGGGGGTCGATTGAAGCCGGATGCATTGCAGTAGGCGTGTAATGAAATTGGAATTTATGTGTGGGTTGGGGCTGTATTAACTTTGATGAACTCTTTGTTTCTTTTATGCTGCTGGCTTCTTCTGTTTGTATAATTAAGTTTTTGGGACTTTAGGACCTACTGGGTTACATCTAAGCTATGTAATGTTGCAAGAATAAGCATGGTGAACTCATATGGGTTGTTTAGACTCAACAGTAGGTAGTAACCTGTCATTAGTTGTAGCAGAGAAGTTGGTCTTTAATTCGATTTTAGGATATTTTCAGTTGAGAATTAATCTTCATTTTGTAGTTAAGTATAGCAGCTAGTGAATACTTGATTCTGAGTTGTGTAATGCATTGGGGATTGATTCTTGATGATGTATTACCTGGGATCTCAGTTCAGTTTTTGGGGCTCATTCTTGGTCCAGGTCTATTGGGTGAACTGAGAAGGAAATTCAGTTGGAATCTGAGATTCAGAAGTCTGGACTTAATTCAACTTGAGATGGCATCTCACTGTTTAATTCAGTCCCGAATTCTTTAACTGCAGTATGTAATTTCAATTGCAGTATTTAGTTCAATCCAAAACCTGAGACTGTACTCTGATTGTTGAGACTGTGCCCTGATTGTTGAGACTGAAAACCTGAATACTTGACCTGCATATGCAATGTTGCATTTTGGTTTTTATAGCAGCCAGATGATTGGGCTTGACTGAAAGATTAGTCCCCATGTCTAGTCTAGAAGATTAGACTGTTTTCTTCATTTTTCAAGCAGATAGACATGTTAAGTATTAGATGGAACCAATTTCGGTTTGTACTTTACATTATAAATCCTTGTGTTAGTATCCAAGAGTTGAACCTGAGCATCTCAGTAAAACCTGAATATTTCAGATTGAACCTGAGTTTGCACTCCATTTGTTGACTCATTTCTATTTGAACCAAAATCCAATTTCAGTGTATGAGTACCATTACCCTAAGAATAAGGCCATGTTTGGATCCTGTGTAAGGGTAGACATTAATAGAGGTTGGTTTTTCAATCCTAGAAGTTTGATAGAACTTGTGTTATAACTTAGGTTAATTTTTGAACTAAATTAACAAGTTAGTATTAATCCTAACCAACTTGTATCAAATCATTATTTATAATACAGGAGGATATCCAGTTTTCCTGATTACCTGTACTTTTTCGAAGCCAGGCAAGTACACTCTACGGTCTTGTACATTTCATTATATCCTGTGCTTCCTTGATTTACACACTGCAACACGACATGTATTTCTGGTGCTCATGTTCCTTGTTCTTATTACTTGTACCTGGGGTGGGAAAATATACTATTTATGTGATCAAACCCAAGAAACAACTCATGTGTGTTTAGCTTAGACCCCGCATCGTGCACGTGGGTCCTAAGCCGTACCATTCATGTGCTTTCATGTGTTTACCCCTAGCCGGTCACATACTTAGTTATATTTCAAATATTGTACACACATTCAGGAGATATTTCTTGTACTTAGTTCATGTGATTCCTGAGATACCATGTTCTTTCATGTTCTTACATACCATTTTCTTTCATGTTTTTAGATACCATGTTCTTTCATGTGCTTATACACCATGTTCTTTCTTGTACTTTACATACCATGTTCCCTTGTACTTTCATATCATGATATCTTGTTTATTACCTAGAACTGTACTTGCTCCGCTCCTGAATAGGATATGTTGCAGGTGAGTTGGAGGCCCTGTGTGACACTTATTATGGCCGAGAGCCAGTTGATGCAGGAGAGCTAGCTGGGGCTGCTTTTGACTTAGAGGCTGCAGAAGCCTAGAGCTTTACCATTAGCACTTTATATTTTTCCATGTATTTGAGACTAGTAGACTCTATCTTTTATTCTGCTGGAATGTAATAAGAATTCTGAGACTTGTACTTTACTTTGGATTTGGGACACATTTATTGATGCTGTGATTTCATACTTGTTCATGATTATCTGGTTAGATTTCCCTAGATTGGTATAGCTTACTTCGTCGTGTCTAACGACGAAGGCTGGACGTGTCCGACTCGTGTCCGATTATTCGGGAGCGGGTCGTGACAAAAGGAGGTCCGCAAGATGAATCCACCAAAATTCAATGGCCGAGGAGAGCCTGATGTGATAGTGGGATGGCTCGTGGAGATTGAGGACTTATTTAATCTGCTTAGCATTGAAGGGTCTCAGAGGGTAACATGTGCGATGTTACAGCTACAACTGAGGGCTTACGACTGGTGGGCAGCTAAGAAGCAGAAAATCTACGAAGCCGATACCGACACCACGATTTACTGGAAAATATTCAAGGAAGCATTTCTTGAGCAGTACGTTCCTCGCACCGTCCGTCGTAAAAAAGAAGACGAGTTCATGATGTTACGATAGGAGAATATGATTGTTGATGATTATGACTCGAACTTCTCAAAACTCGCAAAATTTGCCGGTGCCTTTCTACCCAACAAGGAAGCCTAGTACGAACGTTTTCAACAAGGCCTAAATGACGAACTGCGAAGGGACATCATGAATCAAAGGTGTTGAACCTACCGCGAATCCTACGATGCCACTCTCGATAGTGAACGTATCTTTGGCCGTATGTCGCAAAGAGCCGTGCCTGTCGTTCGTAATAACTTCAACGTCCTAACGACGTCGGGGGATCGGGAATATCAAAACGTCCGAACACTTTTGATAACAGGGGCCATGGCGGACAACACTGTAACAGATGCGGTAGGCGTGGGCACCGAACAACCGATTGCGTCACGAGATCTTGCTACAAGTGTGACGAGGTAGGCCATATAGCTACACATTGTCCGAGAAATGTTTCGAATCAACACAACCCACCAAGGAAAATTTCGAATCAATATAATCTCTAATGTAATCTCAAAATATATATGGGGGGGGGGGGGGGGGGGGGGGGGTGGTTTGCCCCACCAGGAGGATTGTCCAAACTTGATGACTTGTCTGGCTTACCCTAGGGCCGGCTCTGGCTGAGGAAGATTCTCCCATTACAAACTCTCCAACCAATCCCAATCAACAATCTCGGTTGCGGTGCTGAGATCTAGCTCAAGAAGCTCAAGATCCATTGATTGACCAAGGCAGTATAACATTACCCTACATCTATACAGACAATGAGTTGTAGAAAATATTGTCGATGAGAAATTTCATTATCTTACCCAATCCCCTATTTTAAATAGGGGGCACAAAAAGCACAAGTTTATTGGCTGCAAAAATTAAAATCAATTCAAAAGCTAATAAGATTGAGTTGGAAATTGCTCGTATGTCCCTCAAAGTAAAAGTATAAAAAAATTACGAACAAAAGAAAAAAGAAAAACAGTTGCACTTAGGTAACTCTCAGGTAACTCCAACCAAAACCAAGAACTACGCTTCAACCCAAGTGTACACATGACATACATGGGATAAAAAAAATTGTTATTCAAATTGGTGCCAATAAGGTACTATTTTAAAATTGAATCAACTTTCCCAAAAAGATCTGAATAAATATTTGTTACCATATGTGATTCAAACTTTTTTTTGAATAGGAAATAGAATTCAAACTTGTTACACAAACACAACCAAGATAAACAATCTCCACAAAAAAGTATTCCTTGTCTATCTCAAACGTGCATGTGTTAAATATGACAAATTTAATTGCCATAGTACAAATTTCAACAACCCAATACACTACTTTCAAAAAAAGAAAAGAAAAATCCAATATACCAACATGCCAAGACCCAAAAAAAGGAAGCAATAATGACGCTCATGTAATTCCGCCACACCATAGGCTACGCAAATCAGCCACGAAAATCTATGCCTCGAATCGGTGCCCTCCTCGTTCTTGATCGTTCTTGCACACGGTAGGCCGAGAGACTGGACCCACGACCCGCGAGTGAGCGAGCGTTTGTAACGTCACTGCACACCACAAATTTCATTTGCCACATCAGCATGTGCTGTCACGAGCATCGGCCGGGACGTACCAATCAAGTCATTTTGACCATCTCTCTCTCTTATCTCGTCAAATAGTGCAGACCATGTCCTTCTACACCCTCCTGAATATAAAGAATAAACATTACACATTTTTTTTTCTTCAGAAAACATCATCTTTGATTTTATTTTTCTAGTTACAATTTTTGCGTGCACTGTCATAACTATTGGAAATATATTTACGTCCTTACCATCTTTTTGCGACTCATTTCCATTGTTTAGGATGAGCAATAACTAAAGTTGTTTGATAACATTATCGTTTTTATATTATTACTTTTTAATAAGAACTTTATTATTTTTGCAACTTTTAAGAACATAAGAAAATCTTTTAGTAGCTGGTTTCTGTTTTTGTTTTGTAAAAACTAACAACAATAACAGCAATAGACAACTTTGTGCAAAGAAGCAAAAACTTTTCTATTAGAGAGGAAAAAAAGAGAGAAAGGAAAGTACATTTCGTTTATTAGTTACTTGTTTGATCAGAAGGGGACAAGTATTTGTAAGACAAGTTATACTAAAAAAAAATATTTTTTGTCCCTCCAAAATATTCTTTCTTATGTTGCAGCTTATATGTCATCTGATATGGTAGCTGACATGATAACTGACAAACAGTATTTTAAATTTTATATTTATGTTAAAATTAACATTAAAGTTAATATTAATTTTAAAATTAACACTACAGTTTGAAATTAGAATTAACATTAACATTTAAATTAAAATTTAAAATTGATATTAACGTTAACATTAAAAATTGAATAATTAATTTTTTGGGTTAAAATTTGCTATGTCGGCTGATATGTCAGCTGTCACGACAGCTGCCACGTAAAAAAAATAGTTTAAAATGATATTTTGAGGGTACAAATAGTATTACTCTTATACTAATTGGGATAAAAGAACATATAAGTCGATTTAAATATTGACCTGCATTATATTGTCATACTGGATATACATTAGAAGTAGAAAGAAGAAGTGCACGTCATAGGCTTACCGGAAAGTAATAGAAAACTTAGTTGCCGAATGGACTCAGAGAACAAACAAAATAAAAATAAAAAATAAAAGATGACGAACATTGTAAAATTTTCAGACCGAATGGAAAAAAGAAAAAAGTGACATTGCATAGTATAGACCTGGTCGAGAGTAAAACAGTGAGATCTATTATTACTGACTGGACAAACCAATATAAGCACGCTGGGGCAGCCCGGAGGAGGAGGAGCAGACAGGACTTGCGTCCTGGGTCCCAAATTTCAAGGGACCCCCATTTTTTTAAAAGTTAGTAATAGTAATAAATAATAAAATATTGTTACTCTGATTTATTTTTCAAAGTGCAAGGTTCGAAGAAAATCATTATAGCAATTCAACAAATAAGACATGGCGTTTGATAATTGGATAGCTGTCTAACTCTTTAATTTCAAAGAAAAAACTAGCATTCCCATTGTTTCAAATTTTCTTTTGCATTTTAGAAAAAAAAAAGTTCTTCACGTCACTTCCGATTCCAGAAGACCAGCAATAAAAAAAATTTTAATTGTTCATTTTAATTCTCTATTCATTCTCTCTTTTGCTTATAAGCACAAAATTTCTAATTTTCTTCAATTTCTTCTCCTATAATCCTTAAAAAGGATTCCGCGATGTAAGACTACGCGAAGAAGGCCACGACTGCAGACACTCTCTCTCTCTCTCTCTCTGGCCTCTACTTGAGCCTTGATCCGAAGAGGAGACGAAAAAGTGAGATAGATGTATCAATGTGAACCTGATATTTTAGCAAGACTTTCATTTTTAGAATTGAAATGTTTTTGAACTTTTGTTCCTCGTGATTTTGGCTTTATTAAGTTTTTTGAGTTCCTTCTGTTGTTAATGATTGAGGACAATATCTCTTTGCCCGCCGTCTTTTCAATGAGGAGTTCTATTGATGTAGTTTATTTTTCGAAAGTTTCAAGTTATACTTACATATAATCTACTTTGCACAGACTTAAAATTTTGTATCTTTTAAAAATTAGGATACATATTGTTTGTATTAGATCTTCGGTCATCCTTCGTAATATCTCTATTTATGCACATTTTTATAGTAACTAAGTTTCAGTCAGCTTTTGTAGTATATTTAGCTCACTACGTGTTGTAAGTTATAATTGATCCCACGTTAGTGTTGAATACCGATGAGCCGATGGCGATGAGTCTTTTCGTCTATCTTTGCACTTAAGATTTCACACTTAAAATTATACGTTGTTCCTAGTGTTGAATATCTTTTCGTAATCTTTGCATTTAAGATTTCACAATGATTTGGTTTTCAAACTGAAATGTTTTGTAGCTTTTGTTCCTCTTGTAACTTTTATTCCTCCTGATTTTGGTTTTTTTTTTTTTTATGTTTCTTGAGTTTTTCTATTGTTGATAAATTAGGCAAACAAGTCCATATATCTTAATCCTAGTACTGAAAAAACATAAACAAGAAATGTTAAATAACATATTGCATTGGAGTTTTTTTTTTTAACTACAAAAGTAGTATTACCATTTGCCAGGATATATTCTTGATGCAAAATTTAAGGTTAGCTGGCATGAATCATACATCAATTTAAAAGGGTTCACTTCGGTTTATTGTATCATGCAAAAAATTTTGATATTTTATTTCTTTCTTTTTTTTTGAAGAAGGAGCATCATTTTGTATTTCATCCTGGGCATCAAAATGTTCCGGGCCGGCCCTGAAGCACGACACAGGTCCAAAGATTTTAAGACCGGAAATGATAAATGGTCTGCGGTTTCTGTTCGTGGACATGATCGTGGGCCTACGTGGTCGAATCTTATTCGTCTCTCCTATTTGCGTGGAAACTACCACCGATAGATCTGCCAATGGAAGGGTACCACGTGGAATGCGGACCAAAAGTACGATCCACGTAGCAGCATCCTTTTAAGACCAGGTAAAATTAAAAAAAGTAGGCCATGACATCCAGAGTCGACCAACCAATCGATGACTAAGAAATTTATCTGCCAATGTAGCATTGTTCCAAAAAAAATATATTAATATAATTAAAATTAAAAGCTTATATAATATTTTTTATAACTTAAAAAAATTGAAAGTAAACATTTTAGATTCATAAAATTGTAATACAATTTACAAGTCTTCTGTTTTTTGTCTCCCGTCCATTTTATTATTCAGCTTCTCCACCTTCAGTATGGTCGTCCATAGTAAGAAACCAAAAGCCCAGCCCATTAATGTCGCCATCTTCATCTCTTAAGTATTGAGTTTGTTTTTCGTAGGAACCCAATCTTGAATGCAAACACATACTTCTAGAATATCTGGCAGCATCATGCTCTTCTTCTTGTTTAGCATTCTTGAATTCGTACTAAAACAATATTTCGACGCTACCGTGGGCACCGAAACCATTAGAATATAACGTGATGTAGAAGAAAATATATGAGAAATATTTTTTTCTGTCTTTTCCACCATTCTAAAATTGAAAAATACGATCTGGAGTCTTCACCTTCTTCATAAGAATTTAAATACAAGGACAATTCTAGAGTTGGTATAAAAGTTTTTTTTTTTCCTTCCTTTGTAGTAGTATACTCATGAGATATCTTAGACATTAAACTAGAGCTACTACCTTGAAGTACTTAGTTGGCTCGATGCAACTTTTTTTTTTCTTCATATAAAGTAATTAGGGAATCTAATTTTTTTTTTTAATTTTTACTTTTAAGCTACCTGCCTCATCGTTAATATTGTCATTAAAATCGTATAACAATATAAATACACCATCTAATTTAATTTTAGATAAAAAATCGAAACCAAACAATATAAAAGAGGTATATCATGCCAATATTTTAGAAATTGTCTCCATTTTGAAAACAACATAATCAAATCCGGAAGCATTTCTATATTTATAAAATAAATGAGACATTAATAATTTTTGTCAAAACTAAATGAGAAGTTAGATAATAAATTCCAGATAAAATATATGTAGCATTTTAAAATAATCCTAAAAATTTATAGTTGAACTAGCTGTTGAGAACGCGGTGTGACCCGAACCGGAGTTGGGCCATGAGGTGCGATATTGAATTTGGCTCATATGCCTTAAAAGACAATTCTCATGTAAGGCCTGAATCAATCCCAATTATTTACATCACATGATCCCACCTCCTAACCGATGTGGGACTAAATTACCAACTCTATTGTCACCTCCCATTTGAGCACTCAACTGAAAATGAGATATAATCCAACAATCTCCACCTTAGCTTGTTTTCACTGACCGAACAACCCTGCACACCCGGCTACCATTTGTTCGTTCCCGCTAGCCGAACACCCTTAGCACACTCCGGCTACCATTGCTCGTTCCCGCTCTCGATCCTTTCGACTACAGAACCAAGCCTGACACATTCATCCACACCACAATTGTGTGTCAATCACAAAGTCTTGCTCCACCTTGGGCTCGTCAAACCCACCTTTGAAGCCAATTCTTGTAGTTGATACTCCTACTCCACCTTGAGAAGAGCCGTATAATCCCGATTATACACATGAACATTGAGCACCATCTGTCTGGAACCAATTAGAGCCGCCCAAACGAGTCCCGTAACCATGGACTCTGATACCAACTTGTTGAGAACGCGATGTGACCCGAACCAGAGTTGACCCATGAGGTGCGATATTGAATTGGGCTCATATGCCTTAAAAGAGAATTCTCATGTAAGGCATGAACCAATTCCAATTATCTACACCACATGATCCCACCTCCTAACCGATGTGGGACTAATTTACCAACTCCATTGTCACCTCCCATTTGAGCACTCAACCGGAAACGAGATACAATCCAACACTAGCAACTAATCAATCATTTTTAGTTACTTAAAAAATCAAACTATGATTAATATTACTATAATGTGTAATAACATCTTTAAATTAAATACAAGTTTTCAACATAAATAAGTAGAATTTCATCCATGTGATAAATCCTTAACAAATCTCCTAAATGTCATAACATATTGTCCACATAATAATTTAAAATCTTGTTGTCTACTTGTAGAAGTGTTCAAACTAATAAGACATGATCTAATATGTTTTAAATTTCTTTGAAAAAACTGAAGACATTTTTGTACAATTAAATTAATAATATGACAAGCACATCTTGTCCTTCTAGCATAGGCAAAATTGTGATATTAAAATATTAATACAAGAGATATTATTACTATCATTATCAAAAGAAACTAGAAAATAAATTATTGTGAATATCATATGCACGTAAAACTTGTAGTATAGCTCTACCAATTGCCGAACCAGCATGTGAAAATTCCAAATGTCCTAGACAAATAATTTTTGTAGTAAAGTCTAATTTGCATCTAAAATAATGTGTCATGATACAAATAAAAGGGTAATTATTTTTACTAGCCCATATATTAGAAATAATAACAAATTTACTCACATGCACAAAATTTTCTTTCAAAGTTGTCTTTCTTTTTTGAAATTTTTTTATAGCTTATGCTCTACTAGTAGATCTAGAAACTTTAGCATAACAAGGATTAATAGTAATACTTGCGTAATCATTTACTCTCACAAAATATAAAAGGTTGCTCATCACAATAATATATTTTGTTAGCACGCTTTTGTTACGAGCAGTAGAATAAGTAAAATTTTCTATGGAAGATCCTTGAGCGCCGATGCTTAACTGTGTTTGTCTAGCTTGTAATGTGTTCTTGCTATAACAACTTTCATAATGTCTCTATAAAATGTCTCTGCCCTCATTTTTTTATTTAAATAATTTTATGCATTTCTTGTATTGTGTACCTTTAGCTATTGATTTTTGATCTTTTGGATATAAAACTGATTTTTTTTTCTTCACTATCGGTAACAAATAATTTATCATCAAATTTTCATAAAAGCAAAAAAAAATTCTAGTTGAAATATTATTAGCCATACTACTAACTTCTGGGTGGCACAAAATCTTTAGTAATATTATTAGCATAATCCAAATTCTGATAATAATTATAACATTGTTCCGAAATATATTGATAGGAGTGGTTAGAACCAGTAGCATCATCATGATCCATATTTTTAAAAATAATTTTGAGAAATAATAAGAAAAGAGAAGATTTTTTTTTCCAACCAACGAGGGGGGGGGGGGGGGGGGGGGGGGGGGGTTGGTGGAAGAAAATTCACAAATTAAAAAAAGGAAAGAAAATTATTTTAAATATTAAATTTACTTGAAACCTCCAATTTTTTTTTTTTTTGCAAAAGTTCAAGCCTAAAAATGCGTTTTAGACTCCAAAAAATTGCACTTCAGTCTCCAGAATTTTTCTTTTGCGATGTTCGACGTAACGTACGAGACTTTGTGCACGCTACGTTGCATGTTATTTGGGCCAACTACTCCATATTTTTACACACACATATACATCTCTCCCGAGGTTCGATCCCAAGACAGTCCGTCTAGCCAAGGAGTATCTCTCTCTTTGTTGACCACAAGAGTCAGTTGAGTTTGGTAATCTCCAGAAAGTTGTTAACTTCACTCTACAAAAAGTTGTTAATTCAGTTTAAAAATTTTGTTTGCTTCTTAATATTGCAAGAGAGGGAAGAAAATTGGTTGTGGCTAATTTGATGAATATATCATATTATAGAAATTTTTAGGATTACCTATAATATTCCAAATATAGTGTTATAAGATAATTTGTTCATTTTCAACAAAATGACCAAATACCTCTCAAACAGTTACAAAACATCCATAATAAAAACTACCCAAAGAATATATGACAGTTGGAGGATCAAATTACCAAAATACCCTCCAATATTATACAAAACGTGTGTTTGTGTGTGTGTGTATATATATATATATATATATATAGATATATATATATATATATATATGCGAGCGGAGGGATACGTAACCCCTGACTTTTGCATCCCCATGTTATCAACCGTTGGATATTGTTTAAGTCATCTAATCTTAACCGATAATTTGAACAATTAAAATCAATGGTTAATATTAGATGACTTAAACAAGACCCAACGTTGAAACATAGAGATGTTGGGAATGCAAAAATATTGGAGATATGGATACCTCTTATCAGGGCCGGCCCTGGGGCCGTGCCAATAGTGCGGCCGTAGAGGGCCTTCAATTTTTGGAGGCCTAAAAAAATATTATAGTTAGTTTGTAATTTGTATTTCAAGTTAATCCATTTCTTCTTCAATTGCTACTCTACAATCCCTCCAAGACTCCAATTCTTGGATCCCTATTCCTTATTGACTCTAATATTCATATTTATAATCTTACAAAAAATTAGGATTCTTAAAAGATATTGCTCTGGCGGTGGTTAATTGATATTTTGTTTCTAAAGATCCCTCAATGTTAGATGAATTTATTTTTTACAATAATGATCAGATTTTTATTATATAATTAAAAATTTTGATGCACATGCTTAGTATTTATTTAAGAAATAATGATGCGAAGACCGGAGCTCTTGGTCTTGCATCAGGTCACTTAGGTCCATAGCCGGTCTTATGATTTACGGGACTATGTCAAAATCTAAAATTTGGGCCATTTTCTCACATAAATAATTTTTTTAGCATTTTTACAAGCAAAAATCATCAATTAAGCTATCAAAATCAACAACCAAGCTACATATTATTTTCGATTGGAGCGCTGGCTTTTTTTTTGCTTCCAGATTGGGTCTTGTTTTTTTTAATACCTAGTCTATTGTAAAATTACGGGACTTCCAAAATTGGGGGCCCATGACGGTCGCCCACCTCGTCCGTGCCTTGGGCTGGCCCTGCTCAGGTCTTGGAGCTCTAAATTATGTGATTACATACTACTTCTCATTGGGTATTGATCGTTATTCATTTTATTATTGTTTTCATCAACAGAAAAATTTGAGGCCAGATTTAGACAATTAACGGTTAACACGTCTTTTATCTAAACCATCTTTATTATACTATGTAATGTGCTTAAATATAGATAATTTGAGCTTTAGTTATTTGTTTAGTAACTACCTATAGATTCAGTCATAATATACAATCAAGAGCATCCAGAGATTTTGATAAAGACATAATAATATATTTAAAAAATATGAATAAATAATTTAGGGCCACATTTTAAAATTCGCACATGGCCTTCAATATTAAGGACGGCCTTGCCTCTTATATATTAATATATATATATATATATATATATATATATATATATATATATATATATATATATATATATATATAGAGAGAGAGAGAGAGAGTCGTGTGTGCGTATATATTATTATATATATACACACACACGACTCTCTCTTCTCTCTCTCTCTATATATAATATATATATTATATATATATATATATATATATATATATATATGAGCGGATCAAAAGTCCCTCTTAGAAAAACCTCCCACTCTAATTCGTAATATTAATGTTAATTAATGTTAATATTAATTTGTATTTCATTTTTAATATGTTAATGTTAATGTAATATTAATGTTAATGTTAAGTTTAATGTTAATTTTAGTATTTAATGTTAATATTAATATTAACATTAATATTAACATTAAATTACGAATTAGAGTGAGGGGATTTTAGGGGGTTTTATATATATATATATATATATATATATATATATATATATATATATATATATATATATATGAGTCTCTCTCTCTCTCTCTCTCTATGTCTATATATATATATATATATATATATATATATATATATATATATATAGGCTTAATTGCTACTTGATACCCTCAACTATTACCATTTTTCAACTTGGTACCCTAAACTTTTTTTTGTAACAACTTGATACCCGGATATTATTTTGGACAAAAATGCCCCTATCCCTAACCCCCCTCCCCCGTGCTAGCTTCGCCCCCCCCCCTGCTAGCTCCAGCGCAGCTCCCTCCCCCCCCCCTGCTAGCTCCGGCGCAGCTCCCTCCCCCCCCCCACCCCCCCCCACCCCCTGCTCGCTTCAGGCCACCCCCCCCCCTCTCGCTCCGGCCGTCCGTCCGCTCCCGCCTCTCCCCTAGGGCTCGGCAGCGGGAGGAGGGGGGCTGGGAAGGGGGGTGCGGAGCGGGAGGCGGGGGCAGGAGGTGGCCCAGAAGCGAAGAGGGGGGGGGGGGAGGTCGGCCGGAGGAGCGAGGAGGGAGGGGGGGGGGGGGGGTCGGCCGGAGCTAGCAGGGGGTGGCCGGAGTGGGGGAGGGGGTGGAGGGAGGGAAGGGGATAAGGGCATTTTGGGGTTTTTAAAATGTTAGTATTAAGTTGAAAAAAAAATAGTTGAGGTATCAATCTGTTACGAAAAAAAGTTTAGGGTATCAACTTGAAAAAGTGTGATAGTGAGGGTAGCAATTAAGCCATATTAGATATATCTATATATATATATATATATAATATATATATATATAATATATATAGAGAGAGAGAGAGAGAGAGAGAGAGAGAGAGAAAGAGAGAGTCGTATATATATATATATATATATATATATATATATATATATATATAATTATAATAATATATATATATATATATGAGGAGGGATCCACATCCTCTCACTTTTGCATCCATATGCATCCCATGATAATACCCATTGGATCTTGTTTAAGTCATCTTGTTTAAATCTATGTAAAGTAAATAATCCAAATACCCCTGGTATTTGGATATATATATATATATATATATAATATATATATATATATATATATTAATATATATATATATATATATGATATATAGATATGGTAAATTGCAAAAAACCTCTCGTTAGATTTTCGATTTCTGCACTAAAGACCCCATGCTCTTAACAACCCAAAAAGTATGAAATATGCTCATTTAGCTCCAAATGACAATTTTACCCCTCCCTCCTTCCTCGGTGTTGGGGCTGCGATCGCCGGCGAGGAGGGAGCGGGGGGGGGGGGGGGGGGCTCGGGGGGGGGGGGGGGGTGGGGGATCGCTGGCGAGGGAGGAGGAGGGAGGTGTGGGGTCGGGCAGGCGGGGTCGAGGGGGGGGGGCGCTCGCTGGGGGAGGAGCAGGGGGGCTGGGGGATCGCCGGGGGGGGGGGGGGGAGGGATCGCCGGCGAGGGAGGAGGAGGGGGGTGGGGGGTGGGCGGGGGGGGGGTCGGGAGGGCGATTGCCGACAACGAGGAGCGGGGGGGGGGGGATGGGGGATCACGGCGAGGAAGGATGAGGGGGATGGGGCAGGGGTGGTGGGGGGCGCTCGCTGGCCAGAAGGAGCGGGGGGTCGGGGGGGGGGGGGGGCTGGGGGATCGCCAGCGAGGGGAGAAGGGGGCTGGGGGGTCGGGGGGGAGGGGGGGGGGGAGGGGGGTAGAGGGGACAGGGGCATTTAGGTATAAAAGGTCTTTCTACGCAAAAGGCGTATATTTAACGAGGAATTTTTTGTCATTTACCTCTATATATATATATATATATATATATATATATATATATATGTGTGTGTGTGTGTGTGTGTGTGTGTGTGTGTGTGTGTGTGTGAGCGGATCAAAAGCCCTCCTTAGAAAATCCCCTAAAAACCCCCCTCACTCTAATTCGTAATATTAATGTTAATATTAATATTAATGTTAATATTAATTTTTTATTTATTTATTTATTTTATATAATTTTAATGTTAATATTAATTTAATGTTAAGTTTAATGTTAATTTTAGTATTTAATGTTAATATTAACATTAATATTAACATTAAATTATGGCTTAGAGTGAGGGAAATTTTTAGGATGTTTTCTAAGGGGACTTTTGATCCGCTTCATATAATATATATATATATATATATAATATATATATATATATATATATATATATATGGGTTGATGCAAATGACCTCTAGTCTAGTGGTTAAGAGAGATGTATGCGGCCTGAATCGTCAGGAGATCGATTTCTGTGGGAGCGTATATATTGGGTTGATTGGACCTGGACCAAGCCTAGACCGGGCTGCTGGACTTGGCTGATTCGGACCTGATTGATCGAATTTTTTAAATCGGATCGGACTATCGGACCGTTTTGTCGGACCCAGCATGTATGCATTGTATACTGGACCGGACCGGCCGTTGACCGATCCGGACCGACCCGACCGACGTTGATCGGTCCGGACCCGAACTGGGTTCTGCCCGTCCCATTACACCTTAAGTCAGTCTACAAAATAACTATCGGAACGATGGAAATAAGAAGAAAAGGTTGGACTTATGTGGAAAAAGAGCTAGCAATAATAAATAAAGGGAAACCGCTCTCATTCTAACCAGAGTTAGTTCCTAACCCCACTTGCAGTCGAAAAGAGAGTGAGCAAAGTGATAGAGAAGAAGAGGGAGGGAGAGTTAGGATTTGATCGACACCATTCGGACGAATCTCGTCCGTCTGATCGTTCTTCTGGTCGGATCGGAGCCGTAGGTCACCGCTCTCCGTCGGAGCCGGAGGTCGGCCCCACCCGGTGGGTCTCGGCGAGTGTTTATCATCAGATTTACCTCCTCTGTGAGTTCTTGTTCCGATCCCTTCGATCGTCGATTATTTGATGGTTTTTTTACGATTTTTTCTTAATTTTTGGGGTTGTTTTGTTGTTGCGTGTGAGAGAATGTTAAGGATTTTAGTTCTAATATTGTTTTGTTTGGTTTAAGAGTTTTATGGGTCGAGCTCTTGTTTGATTTCTTTGTTTATAATTTTTTTTTTTTTCTGTTTTCTCAATCGGTAATCAAATCCATTGAAAATTGTAGTCTTTATTTTTGTTTTTTCTTTACGTTTTTTTGTTGATTTTGGGGGTTCACTTGCTGCATGTGTGAGAATGTTAGGGTTCTTAGTTCTAAGATTGTGAATTCGGTTGCTTTTGAAATTTGTCGTTTACTCCAAAAAAATACAGTTGAACGATGTTTTTTTTTTCCGATTTTTGTTGATTTATTTTGGGAGGTGGGGATTTTTTTTTAATATATGTGTGACAATGTTAGTGTTGTTCTTTTAGTATTTGTGAATTTGCTTTGTTTGAGAGTTTTGTTGGTCCATTTCTCGTTTTATTCTTTGATTTTTTTTTATCGGTGCTTTTAATTTGACGTGCAAACTGATATAATAGGGAAAATATTTAAAGAAGGTGTTCTTTTCTAAATTTAGTTCGATTAGCAATAAATTATCCATTCATTAAATTTTCTTTCTATTTGGTGATAAAGTTTGATTCCAGTGCTTCACTGTTACATGCAAAAGTAGTCAGTGGGGAAAATATTCCAAGAATTCCATTTTTTTTTTTTTTGTGGTTTGCTAAATTTAGTTCGGTTGGCAGTAAATTATATGACCAGTATTCAGTAATCTGTACTGATCTTAAAGTATGACATTTTGATCAGTTTTAATGTAAATTTCTAGTTTTATAGAAACTTTCTGGAAGCGTTTAACAGTTACAAATTTTCTAAGAGGGTGTAGGAATGATGAAGAAATCTGATGGATCCAAAAAAAAATTTGAAAAAAAAAATCTTTGTTGGTGTTGTGGTGTTTATATTTTACCCTTTTTTTGGTTGAAATTTTGTTATTTTTTCCTAAAAACAGAAGAAACTAATGAGGAAAGAATATATATATATATATATATATATATATATATATATTGAAGCAATGGGTAATTGTGGCAAACTCGCCTCCGCTGGGGCTCGAACTCCTGACAACTTGGGCCGCATGCATCTCTCTTAACCACTAGACTAGAGGTCATTTGCTATATAATATATATAATATATATATATTATATATATATATATAAGGATATTTGATCATGTCGAAAAAGGGATCCCTTGTATTCCTAATTTTAGTTACTTCCATCCTTAGCAGCCAGAAACAATTAAGAGTAATTTACACTTTGTTTTGGAAATTGTTAGTTGATTAAGGTTACAAGACATGAGGTGTCTGACACGAGTGATGGCATTGAGACGGTTATGAATTCGAATGATTTGTTGTCCATGTATGGGGAGACGACTTTTTTGAGTGTTTGTGCTTTATCGTGTAGTACTCCTCCAATCACTTTCTCAATATAACTAGAGTTGTTTGTGAAATATTGTTGTTAATTGCGTGATAGTTTACAATCTATCACACATAATGAATTTTCATTTACTTTTTATTTGATATTTTGATCGTCTTTTTTTCCTCTACTTTTTACATGATGCTAATATTTAAAATGACGGTTCAAATTTAGACAGATTGGTACCGGCGGCAGAACTGATTGTTTTGTTTTGTAAATTAGATGGAAGGTTGTGTATAAGCATAGTTTGCAATATCGGCCAATACCGATCCGATGCGGCTGATACCGATATGGTTCGGCATGTTCCGATCCGATATCTGATACTGACCGATACCAAAATTTGGAATCTTTTCCGTCAATTTGGCAAAGAAAATTAAACAAGAAAGATCAATCAACAAGGGTGGAAAAATATAGTAAGGTTGTAAAAAAAAACTTATCTATCACATGTAAACCAATCGGCAAAGGTAACTATTATTTCATTCAATTTCAAAACTATTAAGAAACAACACCAGAAATACTTAAAATTATGCTTAAATGTATAAAATATATATATTTTAAAATGTTAATAGTTATTTGCTTTCTGATACCAAACAAAATCCGATGCTGCGATCCGAAACCGCCGATACAGCCGATACGATACGATACTCATAGGAATGGTCCAATACCAATTTTGATACCGATGTTGTGAACCTTGGTTATAAGTGATAAATAATAGTCAAGGTTATGAGTTGCAATCTAGTTATGAGTATTATGTAGATTTGTATTAGTTACTATTCTTATGTGAGATTTAATTGTATAAGAGCAGTGTATTTATCTAATGCTGTTATATTACACAGATAGTGGCTCTTCTCCAAACGTACGATTCAATGGCTTCCCCAATGTAAGGGGAAGCACACCCATCTCGCCTTCAGCCCAATCGTTGTATGACTGACGGGCTTCGGTTTGAGTCTTGCTAACCAATTCTGACTCAGTTGATACATGATCTTTACTTCTCTACATCTTCTCTCCACGACTGCATCAGCCTTGGTGTTTGGTGTGCACTCGAGAGAAGAAGAGAGAAAAGAACTTTGTCAACTCTGCTTTCCCCTTGTTGCATGTCTCCTAACTTGCCCAGCCCTGTGCAGACCCAAATGGCAGTTACAGTCCTTAACAACACACTCCGCAGTGAGTTCCATGGCAGCAATGAGTACCATGGCACCAATAAATTCGAAGGAAAACCTGTTGGTAGGAGACGGGTATTCGTCCAGACTGAAACTGGTTGTGTCCTGGGCATTGAATTGGATCGGGGAGATAATGCCCATACCGTGAAAAGGAGGCTCCAGGTGGCCCTTAATGTGTCCACTGAAGAGAGCTCACTCACCTTTGGTGATCGTGTACTAAAGAATGATCTGAGCACCATACGGAACGATTCTCCTTTACTACTCACCAGGAATCAGTTTCACAGGAGCTCTTCCACTCCATGCCTCTCACCAACTGCAAAAGATATCCAGCAAAGAGATCAGAGTGGTCCTATTGAAGTCTTGGGTTGCTCAAGCCACTGTTCCAGAACTAAGCAGCTAGTTAAGGATGTCGTGAAGGCCATGAAAAGTGGTCTTGATCCAATACCCGTTCACAGTGGGCTTGGGGGCGCATACTACTTCAGGAATAGCAGAGGTGAGAGTGTTGCTATTGTCAAGCCAACAGACGAGGAGCCATTCGCGCCGAACAATCCAAAGGGTTTTGTTGGGAAAGCTATCGGTCAGCCAGGCCTGAAAAGATCTGTTAGGGTTGGTGAAACTGGCTTCAGGGAGGTTGCAGCATACCTTCTGGACCATGATCGCTTTGCTAATGTGCCTCCCACAGTCCTCGTCAAGATCACTCACTCCATATTTCATGTTAATGAAGGGGTCAATTGTGGCAATAACAAGGCTTACGCTAGGCAGCCGCGGGCTATCAGCAAGATTGCTTCATTCCAGCAGTTTATGGCACATGATTTTGATGCTAGTGATCATGGTACCTCAAGCTTCCCCGTCGCTGCTGTTCACAGGATTGGGATACTTGACATTAGGATCTTTAATACAGATCGACATGCTGGAAACCTGCTCGTAAGGGAGGTTGAAGGTGGGGTTGGTAGGTTTGGCAGTCAGACTGAACTCATCCCAATTGACCATGGACTATGCCTTCCAGAGAGCCTGGAGGATCCTTATTTTGAGTGGATCCATTGGCCACAGGCATCAATCCCATTCTCTGATGACGAGCTCAAGTACATTGCTAATCTTGATCCGGTTAGAGATTCTGACATGCTAAGGATGGAGCTCCCGATGGTCCGTGAAGCTTGCCTTCGTGTCCTGGTTCTCTGCACGATTTTCCTCAAGGAAGCAGCAGCTTTCGGGCTTTGCTTAGCTGAAATTGGAGAGATGATGAGCAGGGAATTCACTGGGAGAGAAGAAGAGCCGAGTGAGCTTGAGGTGGTGTGCATTGAAGCAAGGAGGTTGGTAGCTGAAAGGCAGATGTTCTTCCCAGAAGCTGAAACCAGAGATGAAGATGATATCCTATTTAACATAGAATACGAAGAGGATGAAGATGTGATGCCAATAACTCCACCATCCATCTTTGGGATCAAGGGAGGCTCAAGAAACCCATTGTCAAAGTTGGATGAAAACTTGGAGGAGGAAGACGAGGACGGTGAGGATACTATGGAAGACGAGAAAAGCAACTTTCCAACCCTCAAACAGCTTCCAGCGGTGCCAAAGCTGTTCATGTCACCGAAGGGTGTGACCCTCACAGAAAAGGCTCTTCGTGGGGTTGCAAAGGGGGCACATACTAGTGGCAAAAATAATAACAGTGGTCTTGCGGGGACTCGGAGTGGGAATTGGAGTACAAATGAGCAGCTGCCGGCAAGCGTGAGTTTTGTTAAGCTGGCAGACATGGGTGAGGAGGAATGGGGACTGTTCCTCGAGAAGTTCCAGGAGCTGCTGAATGGTGCTTTCCATGGCCGCAAGTGCAGGGCTTTCGGCCGGCAGAGGCTCGGTACTTCTTGCCAGTTTTGAGTAGGATAGACTGAGAGAAGAGAGGGAGAGGAGACGAGTGGAGGGTGGTGGTTTTGTTGCTTTGTTTGTTATGTTTGCAGTTTGTTCTTTGTTGTGACAATGGGGGTGTGGTTAATGGGGATGTGGTTGGTGTAAGGAATGGAGGATGGAGTTTTTAAGAATAAGACTAGCAGTTCGGGAGGTGTATAGCTGGGTGAGAGCTGTTCAGGCAGGTGTGTTCGTGATGTAACTGCATTTGTAAATATATTAAGGTTCAAGTTAAATATATATTCAAATACAAGGCTTGCCCTGTCTTTCAAGTTATATGCCTCTATATGTGAATTGTTAGTAAACTTTAGCATTTTGGCAATCTGTCGGAACAATATTTCTCGATATTGTATTGATTGCAGTCTGGATAAGTTTCTTGTGGCCGCTGCCTTCTCCTTTGGTCTGGTGAATTTTTCTTCATCATTCTGGACGTTTTTTGTTGGTATGTAACACTAGCCTCTGATAGATTCAGTTATTCTGGTAGCAAAAGGTTTTGAGCTACTGATTATTTGGAAGGCTCTTACCAATGCTGTGTTTGGTTGGATATCTGGAGAAGTAATTATTCTGCTGGCTGATGTTATTTGTATGGTTTCTACTGATGACTGTGTCGGCGACTTTTTTCTTCTCCTGAAGCACAAATACATTTTTGAGTTTCCCTGTAAATTCTTTTCTCGTAGCGATGGTTTATGATTTGTGAACAGTCTGATTCTGTTGTGCATAGCTCTCTTTAGATTTATGTTTAATGGTGACTTTGTGCACATAACATCTTTTTTCATAGAGCTACACTTCAAAGGAAGTTGTGGCCAGAATGTGGTCTTTTTCTATGGTAGGGAACTTTGATCATGTCCTTTTTTCCCTTTTAAGGATTTCATGATTTCACTCATTCAGTGTTGGATATGGGACATAATACTTACTACTTTGAAGATTATATAAAATCAAGCACTTTAGTAGGTACCTGGAAAAGATGACCCCTCTGCCTTGGCCTTTGGTAGAACGTGGCTATCCTGGGA
>JANAVB010016623.1:0-66797 GCA_029216955.1 Iris pallida | reverse complement strand
GCTCGATTTGATTTGATCTGGCAGATGGTGATTGCAACAAATCTAATTTGTTAGGATTTGTTAGCACCCATAATTCTAGAAAAATAAGACTGTCACGTGTCTCAATCGTCGTAACAAGCGCCATGTGTCCTTACTGGATCATCGCTTGACAGAGCCGTAATGAGTGGGCCGCATGAGGATGAACGGCCGCATGAAGATGGGCAGCCGTATAGGGATGAACAGCCGTATGAAGATGGACAGCGCATAGGGATGAACAGCCGTATGAAGATGGGCAGCCGCATGGGAGTGGGGAGCCGCATACTGATGGGCGGCCGCATAAGGATGCAGCTGCATGAAGATAGGCGGCCGCATGAAGTGGATAGCCGCATGCTGATGGGCCGGTCGCATAAGGATACAGCCGCATGAAGATGGCGGCCGCATAAATACAGCAGTCGCATGCCTCGGGATTTGATGGATTCTGCCAGCTGTGAGAAGATTTTCTCTTCCCTAGGAATACGCCATTATGTCAGTCAGTATTGTACCTTATGTCAGAGTTGTCTTTTGTCAGGGCTGTCATCTGTCAGGGTATTAAATGCAGCAAAGATGAAGGGAAAAAAACTGTCGAATGCCACGTGGCTCTGGGTCTATCCGAGCCGCATAGACATTGAGCCGCATGGACCCCTGAGCCGCATGGGCTCTCTGAGCTGCATGGAGATTTTGGCCGCATAGACCTTTCTTTACTCTTTTCCATGCTTCTACAAGACCCCTTCAAAGTTTTCAATTTGCAAAATTAAAATACTTTGAATAAGAAGCATGGCTATGTGTAAACTCTTCTGGCCGCATGGGGTCTGTTCTGGCCGCATGGACGTCCAGCCGCATGGCCTCCTCAGCCGCTGTCCATCTGAGCCGTATCGACCAACCAGCCGCATGGACTGTCTGGCCGCATACGCTGTCGGCCATATGGGCTCCTTGCCACGTCATCCTGCCACGTATGCAAATCTTTTGCATTAATTGCCTTTGATTTGCTGTCAGATTCTAAAGTCGCTTTTCGGGGCAGGATCCCAAGAGTTTGATCTTTATTTAGTCGGTTCATCTCGATAACGAAGAGTCGTTTACGCTGCACGCGGATCGAAGCACTCTCCTTTTGCCTATAAATAGGAACACGTTCAATTTGGAGAGACTTTTTTATTCTTCTCGTCTTCGACCTTGCTGCCCTAATTTTCTATCTCTGTTCTTTCTCCGACCGTCGGACGACCATGGCCCCCAAGTCTTCTAAAGCTGCCTCTGCGAAGGGCAAGAAAGCGGCTTCTTCGTCGGCTACAACGCCTAACGTGCACACTGACGTCCATCATGCTTTTAAGGGTAAGGATTGGATGGAGTATTGATCATTTTGAACCCTAAAACCCATGGCTCTATTGCATATTTTATGCACAAGCCTTCATTTCATCTTTATTGAACTCCCCAAGTTTAACATGATGAATCTGCATATACTGCATGGGCCGCATGGCCCTCTCATATCTGAGCCGCATGGGGCATGCTCTGTGTCTGAGCCGCATGAGAAGGACTTGAGCCGCAGGAGCACTTCTAGATTTGAACCGTATGAAGTCCTTTTGAACAGGACCGCATAAGCTCCTGATGAATCTGGGCCGCATAAGCTTCGCTAAGACGTGCCGCATAAGCTCATCTGCTAAATAGAATCGGATAAGCTCTATCGAAGCAGTACCGCATGAAACCCAATTGAATGTGGGCCGCATAAGGCTACGTTGAATCGAGCCGTATAAGCTCATCTGCTAAATAGAACCGTATAAGCTCAACCGAACCGCATAAGCTCTATCGAAGCAGTACCGCATGAAACTCAACTGAATTTGGGCCGCATAAGGCAACGTTGAATCGAGCCGCATAGACCCGTGGGAGCCTTTAAGAAACTCCAAGTGTTTTCATTTTTAACCATCTTTTAAACTTGCTTCTTTTGTCTTTCTTCAGTGGATCTGCCAATCAATCCAGTAGGAGAGCTTTTGGTGGGTTCAGCCCAATATGCCATGGGTGTGTAGCTCGACAACTTGGTTCGACGTGTGTCATTAGCTTCCCGCCGATGAGCCTTTGGAGAGGGGAGCGCCATCAATAACCAGCCTTTCCACTTTTTTGTACTATGATGAACTCGGGAAGGCTGGAAGGAGAGTATCTGAAACCAGCCTTTTTCTTCGAGGATGCTCTATCCATAAAGAACCTCCGTGTGTTGGACATTTCTGAGAGCTGGGACTTCATTGTGGATGGGGTGGAGATCCATATTCCCGAAATGGAACGTCATTTTCCCCTCTTGGTTCAATATGGTACCGTTGAGCAGGAAGATGGTGGGTCCCTAACTCTAACCCAATCGGGGATGTTCGTGGGCACATCCATTATAATAAGAATATTGGGTCAGCATATGCGAGCAGGGACTCGGTCAGTCGGAGCGTAATGGGACTGATTTCGGGCACCTTCATAAACGTATCTGGTTCCAACTTCACGTTTACTCTAGTCGATACCTTCCTGAATCAGCTCGCTCGCAAGGGGTTTTTTTCTATTGGCAGGTTGTCGCTGCTAAACTGGATAAACCCCATCCTACGTGTGCCAACCTGACCTCATGGATCCTGAGAAAATACGAGGCATTCCTTCGGGAGATTGACCTCTATTATGCCATCCGGGGCACCTGTTACGGGTTATCCATCAATAAGCCATTGTTCATGGCTCTTTTGGAAATGTATAACCGGCGGACGGGAACTTTCTTCGCGCCCGAAGGGGAGTTGGGACTTGCTCTCCATGAAATGTATGCTGTTTCTAAGCTGCCATGGGGGGGGCAAGGCCTTTGAAGTATACACCCCGATAAACGAAGAATTCGAGGATCTGGATCGACGATTCCCGAGTTTCGTTGCCGTGTACCGGGAACTGCTATGCCACTATAGTATCTATCACCAAACGGCTATCAAGAAGAGCAATAGCTCAGAAAGGAACGCCCCCCATACCACGTCCTGGGTCTCGTACCTTTTCAAATTAAGTCCCTCTGGCCGGGTTTCTTCCCGAGGTCCTCAAACCCAGGAGGAGATAAAAGACCTGATGTCGAATGCCAAGAGGTCGAGGTCCACCAGTGACAAATTTGGGAGTCGTACTGACACCTTTAGCTATTTCTACTACGGTACCGGCAGATGTCTGAGAAAGCGCTCTTGGCCGGATTCTTGATGGTGTGGCTACGGAACTGCGTAGTCTCGGGAGGGACAGGCTCCATTGAAAGGATCAGTCGCCACTTCATCCTCCCGGCCGTGAAGCTGGTCTTCAGAGTCAGGCTGGCCCTTCTTCCGGCCATGGTGTGTAGCAAACACCACGGTCTCGCGCTTTTCGTCCAAAGTCATTGCCCGCAAGACGATACTGGACTTTGAGCAAATAGAGCTACCCTACCATTATCTAATGGGATGGCTATTGATGCATTATCGGTTGTTGATGAGGCCCGGAGCAGAAGATGGCGTTACCGCTGATGACGCTTTCCTTTTCCGATACCAACGTCAGCCTTGGGAATACGACACCATGCCAGCCTGTCGGAGGGCGTTGGCGAGAGTAGACGGGCACGATTCTTTGTGTTCCTTATTTTACCGCTAGAGAAGTGAGGGGTGTACATGCTGATGGCATTGAACCTTCCCTCCTTTTATCGGAGAAAATGCTTTTGGCTGCGTAATATTCGTCCAGCGTACCTAGTATATCGTTACCGCAATAACGTATACCTGGAGCCGTACTTGCCCAGCAAGTTCTCCTGCCAGTTCGGGTATAGCCAGCTGTTCCTTGATTGTCCCAGTGCTTGCCTAGGCTTTGAGGGCAGTGTCCTTGATGGTATCAGGACTTGGCATTATTACAATACGGTTCATACCCGAGCTAGCTTCTCGGTCCCCGATGCTAATACGTCAGGGGAGATTTTGTACATGGTGTCCCTCTATCATGTTACGGCGAGCAAGCCTCCCGTTAATTTTGACATGAGTACCAGCTTTATTGTCGGTACTAGCTTGGCAGAGAAGCCCAAGGGGTCCAAGAAGAGAAAGAAAAAGGCGAATATGGTTCCTGTGCCGGATTCGGAGTCCACTACGGCGGGGAAGAGGATGATGAGCAGGATGCCGATGATTCGTTCCATCCCTTGGACGAGGAGGTGGGAGATCAGCCACCTATTGTGCCGGATGAAGTGGCGGAGGGGCAGCGCCTGCTGTGCCTGACGAGGTGGTGGAGGATCAACCACCTACTGTGCCTGGTCCTTTGCACAAGCGAAGCAGGCGTATGTTCATGATGACGGCAGAACCTTCTCCACGAAGAGAGCTGCGGTAAGACGCCGCAGGCTGTTTATTAAGGATGTTGACGCAGTTGTGAGGTGATTGAATTTCAGCTACCTTCTCCTTCTTTTTCTGAACTATGGCCTAATTATTTTCTTTGCTCTTTGTAGGCCTCAGAGGAGTCGATTTCTCGGGACCGTCTGCTGAGGTCGATCCGGCCCTGACCACTTTGGTCAATGATATGTGCACCGCTATCATTTCTGCTGGGGTTCTTCGGAGGCGGCGAGGAGGTCCCACCTTGCTGAGACCACAACCCATGGGGACGGGGGGCTCTATGCCTGTCACTGAGACAGTTGAATTTCAACGGGGTGATGAAACTGGCTGGCTCCCTTTCAGGGGTGGCTGGGGCAGAGAAACCAGTTGAATTCAACTTGGAGTTCGCGGGTGAGGAGACTATGTCAATGCGAGGCGAGCTGCGGCTTCCCTGCTCTCCTCTAGTAAGATAAGCAAATCTTAACGTGTGAGGAGGCCTCTCTGCTCTATCATCACATCCTTCGGGTTACGTCGATTGATGGTTGTTGAACGTAACAGGTCCCGCCACTTTATTGTCGGGACGAACATTGTCGGTGCGGACTCTACCAGAGGGGATCTGATGGAAGCACGTGCCTCCTTTCTTCCAACCTATATTGAGGGGCCTCCAGCTGGGTCGAGTTCGGGGGCTCAAGTGGCGGCACAGCCGGGGCAGGGTATAATGCTTCCTGTATCCTCCTCTGCTAATATGGTTTCGGGGGTTGACCTCTCCGCCTTGCCGACTATCCAAGCTCTTCGGGCGGCGGAAGAGGAGCTAGCCGCTATTCATGCGTCTTTTCGTACAGAATTTGTTTCCTTGGTGGCGGGGATGGCAAGTTCCGATGCTACTCCTTCGACACTGCCAGCCACACTTCTTTTGACGTCGTCCTCTACAGAAGTTTTGGAAGAAGTGTCACAGGATATGGTTGACAGCTTTTATCGCCACCTGAAGAGATGGATCAAGGTAGCTGTGGAGAGGGGGACTCCTTTTGCTATGGCCCATCAGTGCGCCGGTGGTCAGATCGACATCCTTAGAACACTTCCCGGTGGGACGGGGCAAGCTGCGCTTCTGGAGCCCAAACTGCTAGAGGATGATCGACTTGTGACCCAGTTTCATGTGCTACGGCAAGCTGATCTGTCTGCGGCAATAGATCAAGAGCGCACTTTCCTCATAACTGCGGTGGAGAAGGTGAGGCTTGCTCTTGACTCAATCAAGCCGACCATACTGAAGGACCGCCGTGATCTGTCTCAGTTATACGATCAATTGAGCCGTAGAAATGAAGAGTGCACGGCTCGGAAAGCGACCGCCTCTCGCGGGGTAATCGATACCAGGGAGCAGATCCTCGAGCTCCAGAGGAAGCTGGCCTTTCTGGAGTCTGAGCTCGAAGCCGCCCGTACCGAAAAGATATTTGTTATCCAGGAGGCTGACAGACTCAATCAAGCTTCTGCCAATCTGGAGCTTGCCTTGAAGAAGATAGAGGATGGCTGGCGGGCACATATGTATTTTGATGATGCGGAGCGGTTGTCCCAGGAAGCGGAGCGTCGAGCTAAGCAGTGGCTTGAATGGGGGACAGCCTTGGTGAAGAACCGCCTTCTGGAATTATGTAATGCCGAACCATAGTCGACCTTTTCTTCTTTTGTTATGTTCTTTCTGAGGGGGACATGGTCCCAGAACATGTAATACTTTTTGGCTTCCAAATAAAAGAGTATGCTTTATTCTACCCTTTACCTGTATTGCTTGTTGTGCTTGTGGTGTTATGGTGATGTTTGTCCCGCATGGGGGACTGTTTGTGGACCTGTTACCCTTGGCATACCTTGGTTTTAGATACGGATAACAAGTTTGATTGGGGATACCTATAACAGTTCCATGGTAAGGTGGTCATGGACGCTCCTGGTATCGGGAGAAAGAATGCCATGGAGTACCCCGGCTTAGGATACGGATAATAGGATAAAAGAGAACCAACATACTTACTCAGAAGTAATGAGGACACGGCAAGTATGGGGGTTTTATCGCGGAGACTTCCTGCTTAGAGGTAATGAGGACATGGTAGGAGTGGACTCAACGGAGGATATTTATGGTCAACAGAGGACATTTGTGGACCTATTATCCTTGGCGTACCCTGGGGTTTTTTTTTTGGTACAGATAATAAGTCGAGAGAGGACCAACATATTTACTCAGAGGTAATGAGGACATGGCAAATATGAGGGTTTCTTCCATGGAGCCTTCCCACTCAGAGGTAATGAGGACATGGCAGGAGTGGGCTCCATGAAGGGGTACATAGGATGACTCAGAGGTAATGAGGACATGAAAGTTCTATGTAGAGGGGTGATTTATTTTTGGCGAAAGTAAAATGACTCAGAGATAACATCGACGTGGTCGTTTTGGAAATTTTGTGGATCTGTTACCCTTTTTTTGTACTGAGAGTGCGGGTAGTGGATCATGAGGGAGGAGCTCTTTCAGAGAAATAAGTTCAGAGGTATGGTCATACATGACTTACTATCTAAAAGAGTGACCGAAATGTAAGTTCAGAGGCACCTGCGGGTACGTAACTTGATAATCTGAGATATTTGGAGGAATATGAGTTCAGCGGTATGAAAGAGTACATGACTCGGCGACCTGGAATTTGGAGAATGTGAGTTCAGCGGTACTAGAGGGTACATGACTCAACGATCTAGGATATTGTGAATGTGAGTTCAGTGGTACCGACGGGTACATGACTCAATAATGTGAAATTTGGAATATGAGTTCTGCGGTACCGGCGGGTACATAACTCAATAATCTAGAGTGTTGTGGATGTGAGTTCAGCGACACCAGCGGGTACATAACTCAATAATCTGGAATTAGGAAAATATCGTTTAGATATAATATTTCTTCAGGAAATTGCCGTTGACGGGCAACATGAGCAAGTCTCCGTTTTGTTTTGCGAGGCGGTAAGCACCGTTGGAGAATATGGCCTCAATGATAAATGGACCTTCCCATTTTGGCTGGAATTTGCCGGCGGTTTTGTGAGTCATGACCATCGGCCTCCGAACTGCCAGAACGAGATCGTCCACTTGGAATGTTCTAAATTTAACCTTCTTATTGAAGGCTCCGAAGATGCGTGCTTGGTACAGCTCTATTCGTTGCTGAGCCAAATGGCACTTTTCATCTAAGGCCTCCAACTCTTGTAGCCGGCAACGATAGTTATCGTCTGTCGTCAATTGGTTAGTAAGAGCGACACGGAGCGAGGGTATTTGAGTCTCCAATGGAAGAACTGCCTCACTCCCGTATACCAGGGAGAATGGAGTGTTTTCTGTGGCTGTTCGGACTGTAGTACGGTACGCCCATAAGCATTTACCAAGCTTCTTGTTCTAGTCGTGTTTGTTGGACGATACGAACTTCTTGAGAAGTTTGATGATTGTTTTGTTGAATGCTTCTGCCAACCCATTTGCTATCGGATTGTATGGCGTTGAGACAACATTCTGAATTCTGTGCTTATCGCAAAACCGATAGAAGGCGTGGCTTGTAAACTGCGGACCATTATTGTAGATGATCCTTTGGGGCAGTCCAAAGCGATAAATGACGTGATGCTTGAGGAAGCTGATCACATTTGAAATTTTTACTTCTGCAAGCGGAACAGCTTCCGCCCATTTGGAGAAGTAATCTGTGATGGCGAGTATGAAGCGATGTCCTCGGGAAGAGGGTAGAGTGATCGGACCGATGATATCCATTCCTCATGCTTCGAATGGCCAAGATGCCACTGTCGGATGTAGAAATTCGGATGGTTGGTGGATGAAGTCCGCGTGAACTTGGCAGGCTTTGCACTTTCTTGCATAGTCTATCGCATCTGCTACCATCGTGGGCCAGTAGTAGCCCATTCGGCGAAGACGGTCTTGCAATTTTGGGCCAGGCTGATGGGCCCCACAGACACCGTCATGAGCTTTGCGTACGGCTTCCTTGGCTTCTGCATTTGATAGACATCGAAGCAATAATCCATCGTAGGATCGGCGATACAGCATTTTCGTCTCTATATCGTAGAAGAATCTGAGAGAATGCCTTCTGATAGAGGTGGCCTCTTTTGGGTTCTCGGACAGGATGTCGTAAACTATGAAGTCAATGAATGGTTGTCTCCAGTCTGGGACTTCGTCGATCGTCTGAGCGGAATAACTCGCCACGAATTGAACATTATTCTTTGGACAGACCAGTTCATGGCCTACCACATCCACCGATTGGCGAGCATAGTTCGGAACCGCTAGGGAAGCGGCAAGGCCAGCTAGGGCATCGGCTTCGATATTTTGGAGTTTGGGAACGTGTTCGATAAAGAACCCTTCAAATGACAATATGACGTTGATCGCTATTTGGTGATAGGGGATCATGTCTTCATTGCGAACCTCGTATGAACCCCGGATCTGATTGACGATTAACTGTGAATCGCCGTATGCTTCAAGGTATTCTACCCCCAGCTCTCTTGCAAGTTGGAGACCAATGACTAAAGCGTTGTACTCGGCCACATTATTAGAACAGGGTTCTGTGAGGGAGTAAGCGCGATTGATCACCAATCCGAGAAGAAGAAACAAGCACCACCCCGACTCCGACGACGATGTTGTCCTTAGGTCCGATCTTTGAAGCACCGTCGAAGAACATCCGCCATATCATCGTGAGAGGTTACATGCGAGTCGGCGACCTCATCTGGGATGTCTTTGTATATTCTGGCCGACTCTGGGCCTGGGTGGGCTGCTAAAAAGTCTGCCAGAGCTTGACCTTTAACAGCCTTATGTGGGACGAAGATCATATGGTAGGGGGACAGCAATATTGCCCATGTAGCGAGGCGAGAGCTGAGTGCCCCTAGTTCAGTCATGAGGACCCTGAGAGGGTTGACTCGTGAGATCACATGTATGGTTTGTCCTGAGACATAGTGCCGTATCTTTTGAATGGCGAACACCAGGGCGAGGCACTCCTTCTCCACGACGGTATATCGGTGCTCTGGCCCGATCATCATTCGACTAAGGTAATATAGCTTGTTCATGGCCTGCATCATTGTTTTGTGCCAGCAGAGCGTCGAAGGAATGCTCTATTGCTCGTACATAGAGCAGGAATGGTTTTCCAGCAACCGGGGCCACCAGGACTGGAGGGTTCGACAAATATTCTTTGATGCTGTCGAAGGCACGCTGATATTCTTCGTCCCATACGAATGAGACGTCCTTCTTCATGAGATGGGTAAATGGCTGACAATGCCCGGAGAGGTTGGAAATGAACCTCCTGATGTAAGCTAACCTCCCTTGGAGGCCTCGAAGTTCTCGGAGATTTCTCGGGGGACCCATCTCTATGATTGCCTTCGCTCAGGGTTTACGTGGATACCCTGGGAGGTGATGATGAAACCCAAGAACTTTCCGCTGGATACGCCCAAGAAGGATTTTGTGGGATTCATTTTCAGGTTGTGTGCTCGCATCAGGTCGAATACCGTCCTCAGATCCTGGAGATGGTCTCCCTTATAGCGACTCTTGACGGCGATGTCATCAACATAGCACTCTATGGTCTTGCGCAAGTGATCCTTAAAGATGATGCTCATGGCTTTCTGATAGGTGGCGCCAGCGTTCTTTAAACCGAAAGACATGACTGTGTAGCCGTATGTGCCAATCGGTATCCGGAATGATGTATGCCTTTCGTCATCAGGAGATATCTTGATTTGGTTGTACCCCGAAAAACCATCCATGAATGACATGCGTTCGAAGCCGCATGTGTTGTCGATCATGATGTCTGTGATAGGGAGGATGAATTCATCTTTGGGACATACCTCGTTCAGATTGCGAAAGTCGATGCAGATTCGAATCTTTCCATTCTTCTTGAGGACCGGTACTATATTGGCGACCCAGTCTGGATGTTGCTCCTCACGTATGAAGCCACTGGCTATGAGTTTGTTGACTTCGGCTTCGATTGTATCCATGATGCCTGGGCGGAAGCGTCGTTGTTATTGTTTGACTGGCTTTGCATCTGGCCGAATGTTGAGTTTGTGAAGAGTAATATCGGGATTTAACCCTGCCATGTCTTCATAGCTCCAGGCGAACACATCAATATATTCTTTGACAAGTTCTAGTAGCGATTCTCGCTCTTCCTCTGTCAAGCCTTTACTGACGAAGATTGGTTTTGGAGAAGATTCGCTACCGAGGTCGACCTGTATAACCTCATCTTCAGAAGGAGGTTCTCTCTGTTCGAACCGCTTTTCCCATTGTGCATCCAGCTATTGGGCCCACGGCTCTAACTCGAGGATTTCAGGAATGTCTTCATCTTCTTCGTAAGCGTCGACGAATGACATATTGACTGACAGGACTTGTCTGAATACGTCTCCGATGCTGGCATCCGAATCAGAAGTTGGTGACCCGGTTGAATGTGAATGCCAGTCGCATTCCTCATCTGAACTTTCAGGGGTCGTTGGGGTGTAACATACCCTAATCCATATCGAGTCTTGCTATAGTAGTCCCGTGGTTTACCGGCCGGGACTGGGGGCTTTAAAGGTAATCGTCGATCGGTACCGTAGTTCAAGCCTGGCGTTGTCTCCAGATCATACCCCTATTTTTGCATGAGGTACTTGGATTGGGGGCTATAAAGATACAGAGGCAGTCTCCCGGCATCTGATTCAAGATCGACCTTCTCTATGGTGAAGGGCTGTGGATCGTCCTTTCGGCCGAAGATGATTGGATGGTTCCTTCCCTCGATTATGCGATAAGCATCTTCCACTGGAGTAAGCTGATTTGCGGTATAAACATTTGTCACCTCATCTGCGGAGGGAACATCAGTGTGAGCGGCCACATACTTGCCCAGTTCCGGTTCTTCTTCAGCTACCCCCTGTATAAATAAAGATTGAAAGGATGACCTGGGCAGCTTGATCATCAGGGGTTCTATTGGTGGGGCCGAACGTGGAGTTGTAGGCAGACTAGCGATACCCGGTTTGGTACTTGATGCTGGGCGGGGAGTTGTTGGCTCGCTAGAAGCCCCAGACCTTGCATCGGGGTGACGATTCTTCTTGGGAAGGCGTATCGTCATTGGCTTGTCCGAGGGGTTGAGCTTCTCCATTTGTGGCTGGCCGACTCTAGGCAGTCTGATTGTCAGTGGCTCCATTGTGGGTCTTGGCGCTTGGCCGGACCTTGGCAGCCGGATTATCATTTGCTCTTCTGGTGCCGAGAGGCTGATTGCGTCCTTACGCAGAGTGGTTGTAAGGGGTACGGACTTGCCAGGTTTGCGAGCTTGGAGGTGGATCGTCAGAGGTTCGTCTGGTCCTGTGGCTGTCTCGGTACGAGCTTCCACATCTCCTTCACCAAGGTGCCTCTTCAACTTTTCGTATAGGAAGGAGTCTGAGTAGTAGGATTCGACCCCTTTGAAGGGATCGATGTCGGCAAATTCTGTCCTCACGAAGCCGTGTTTGTCGACATACTTGAAGCACTGGTGCAGCGTGGAGGGTACGATCATGTAATCGTGTATCTATGGGCGCCCCAAGAGGATATTGTAGGAAGTGTCTGCATCTATGACGTAACAGGTTACTTCTGACTGAAGATCGCCAATTTGGCACTTCAAGCGAATCTTTCCAATCGGGTAGCTCCTGTCCGAATTGAAACCGCTGATGGCGGTACTTGTTCGCGTCAGACGATGCATAGGAATGCGGAGATGATGTAACAGACCCTTCGAGATGATATTTATGGAAGAACCAGGATCAATGTGCATCCGATCCACCTTTACGTCGCCGATGTATCCAGTGTAATATAACGGACGATCGTGCAGGTTGGTTTTGATGAGCATATCCTGTGGAGTGAAGACAATGTTGGGCATCGCTCCTGTGCAAGTGCTGTCTTGGAGATTTGCATGCGGGCTCTCTCCCGTGAGGTTGACCTGAGCTAGATATGCGTCAGCATTCTGGAGTGCGTCGCTCAAAGCCGCACGAACATCCTTGGAGAGTCTCAGAAGCTCGTATAATGATAATTTTGCCGGTGTATTGGCCAATTGTACTAAGATGTCAAAGTTGTAGGGCCTCTCCAGCCCCTGAGGTACCTCTTTCCTGAGGGATTTGTCAAAGCGAGTCTCCTTTGGCCTAGGCTTATCGGTCGTTGGAGGTTGGGAAGGTCCCGGAGTGTCAGCAGTGGCCGGCTGATGCCCTTCAGCTGAGTTATCTGGCGTAGGTTGGGATTGAGCACCAGACCGAGTGACGACAACTGTTGCTTCTTCAATATCTACCGAGATTATACGACAGGATCTGACCTTTCCACTTCTTCCTGCCAATGGAGGGGGTGTGGATTGAGTCACCTCGAGTACCAGGTCCGGATGGACCCACATGACCTCCCCCGTGATGTGGTGAGGGGCACTAGACCAGCAGCCTGATCCCGGGGAGGTAGAAGATTAGCAATCTCCATTATCGCCAGAGGGATGGGTACCACACCGTCTTGAGTCTCTGTTGGAGAGAAGTTGCCAAACTGTACAGACACCATGTTGGCTGCCACGGTTACCTCCTTGAAGTCAATGGCCAGAGCCTTTGAATCGATGAGATGTTGGATGTATCGCTTCAGTTGGTAGCAGTCATGTGTAGCATGGTGGACGTAGCGGTGGCAGAACTTTGGGCTTTCCATTTTCGCCGACCGAGGTTCCCGTCTAGGTGGAGGGAGCTGAATTCCATCCCCTTGTATGAGCATGTCCAAGATGGGCTTGACATGGCCGTCTTCGAAGGAGTAGGTCATTTGTGGCCATTGCTTGTCCGCCGGTTTTGACTCGGGTTTCTGGGCTGTGTCTGCCACCATAGCCTGCTTGCCCTTGTTGTCCCGATTGTTGGAGGAGCTACCCCCATTGTTGTTGTTGGTATTAGGGCGCCTGCCTTTGTCCTCTTCCTCCGAGATGTACAATCCCAGTTGGCGAGCCTTCTTCAACCTGTCTTCGACTCTAGTGGCACTGATGATAAACGTCTGCCAGTCCTTAAATTGACTTACACCCATCCAGAGGCTGATTGTTGGAAGCAGTCTTTTGGCAAATTTCAATTAAGAAGGAATCTGGATTACCGGACGGCAGCTTCATGGCGGTTTGGCGAAATCGCTCAATATAGTTCCTTGTCAGCTCTTTCTCCCCTTGAACGACGTCCATGAGGGTGGACATTGTGATGTCCTGTCCTACTTCGTAGAATCTCTCCAGGAACATGCGCCTGAAGCTGGCGAAGGAGTGGATGCAGATGTCTGGCAGGTTACGTTACTAGTCGAAGGCGACCCCTTCCAATGCTCCAATGAATAATCGTGTAAGGATGGCATCGTCATGGGGTAGATGGTCGGTAGTGACCTCGAAGTAAGTGATGTACCGACTTACGGAGGTCTTCCCATCATATGGATTGATGTGGAAGGGTTTATACTTCGGTGGGAAGGGAACATCTCTCCACGCAGCAGGATACGATTGTCGTATCCTGAGGTCTTGGCAGTTTTCTCGGGCGTAGAACATGGCCCGGAGCTCCTGGACCTCTCGTCTTACCTCCCTGGCCTCGTCTGCAGCGGTAGGAGCCGACATTTCAGGAAGATTATTGCCCGGGTTTAGTGCCACTGAGTTCGAGTCTGTATTGACCGCGGGACCCAAGTTTGTTTGGCCAGGCGGCCCTCCTTGCAGAGTAGGGAGGGCTGCTTTGATTTCGTCCACCGATTTGACCAAAGTGCGCAGTATGGCCTGTAGAAGCATGGAAAAGAATAAAGAAAGATCCATGCGTCCAGAGAGCCCCCTGCGGCTCAGAAAGTTCATGCGGCTCAAGTATCTATGCGGCTCGAGAGTCTATGCGGCTCAAACAAGTTCCACGCGGCTCATAGAGGATCCACGTGGCCTGCAAACAGCTCTCTCGTTTGTCCTTTACTTGCATTAAAGCCTTGACGGCTGACAGCTCTAAAAAGGTGACAGTTCTGACATAAAGATATCATTATGACACCCTCATAATGACGGACTCCTTGGGAGACGAGGAAAATCTCTGACACGATCCCCCGAGAGTCAGAAACTGTTATGCGGCCTTGACACGTGGACAGTCGTATGCGGCCCAAGCGGAGACTCCCCCATGCGGCCCAAGCGGAGGCCCCCCATGCGGCTCACGAAGATTAGCCCCATGCGGCTCACGAAGACTAGCCCCATGCGGCTCACGATGATTAATACCATGCGGCTCATGAAGACTAGCCCCATGCGGCTCACGAAGACTAGCCCCATGCGGCTCACGAAGAGTAGCCCCATGCGGCTCAGGAAGACTAGCCCCATGCGGCTCACGAAGACAACCCCATGCGGCTCACGAGGACTAACTTCATGCGGTTCACGAAGAAGGCACCATCATGCGGTCATCCACGCTCATGCGGCTCAAATCATTATCATGCGGTCGAAATAGTCAGGGGGCCACTCTCAGGCAGCCTTGATACGTGGCCTGCCTTATGCGGCCTAATAAGGAGCAACTTTCCTACGGCTCAGATTTCTGCTTTTATGACACATGGTATGATAGCAGGGCACGTGACATCAGATTGATCGAAATCCCTCAACAAATCCCAATGAAATATTGGGATCAAATTAGATCATTTGCAAATAAGCTAATTAAAGACACGTGTCGAGGAATCCGAGGTTGGCATGACAAATTAGGGGGATTTATGTCAATCAGCATTAATTACCTACAAAAGATTTGATGCAATCACATTTATTGCTCAAATCTCGATGAACGGCCCAGATCCAATGATCCTTAGCCGCCGACTTTCAAGAATGGGCAATCATTGTAAACCCTAATGAAGCCTCCCACTCTTATAAATAGCAGGGTGCCATTCCCTTGCGAAGAGAGGGCAGATATAGAGACATACACAGAGACAGAGAGAGATATACAGAGAGAGACATAGAGAGCCAGAGAGCCTGAAGAGAGAGCATTTCTTCATCAACGCCCAGCAGTTCTTCTACAGAGCCAAAGCTGCACCGATCGTCCAAGGAGTAAGGCAGAGCTGCCGTCGCTTTCCCGAGCCTCTACCGTCACCCCCCAGAATCTAAAATAAATAATTGTACTTAGATTGCTGTACCTAGGTTTTTGTCCCTAGGCTTTCTTTGTACAAGCGAGTTTGTATTGTGAAGTAAAAGTCCAGTCCTCCGATAATTGTTCTGTTTTTTATATTTTATGGCAAACCCGATGGCGACTCTGCTGGGGACAAACTTCTCCACGGCTGAGAAGTTGGTGACGCAATCGGATGCAGCCAAACTTGGCTCTACGTAACAGAAGATGGTCGTCCGCTTCGACCAACAGGCGTTTGAAGAAATGCTCTCTGAAGGAAGTGCTGGTCCGGTCCAGAGGCGAACCCGCATAAAGAAGGCTCGCTGCGAGTGGAGGCCAAAATATTTGCTCCTCCTCAAGCTCTGGACGGAGTACTCTCTACCCGAGATGGCGAAGGGACTCTCATACGGCTCCACTTCGAGCCGTAGTGGACTCTGCTGTCCCCAAGTCCGACAGTGGAAAGCACTATGATGCTGGACTTGCAGGAACAAAGAGTGGTTCTTTGCGCCCCAAGAAGAAGCCGAACACTCATGTGGCCAAGTCTGCCAGCCACATGCAGGATGCTCATGCGGTTGAATCGGCCAGCCGTATGAAGGAGGTCTATGCGGCCAGATCATCCAGCCGCCTGAAGAAAACTCATGCGGCCGAGACACCAGCCGCATGAGAAAGTCTATGCGGCTACGCCATCCAGCCGCATGAAGATTATTGATGACAGCCGCTAACGCCTACCCGCGTGGCTCTGTCTTCAACCGCCTCTCTTATGGTCCTGATCTCTTGTGCTCCCAAGAAGATATGTCTGACTCTCTCCAGCATCACTTAGTCATCTCTTCCTACTATGTGCCCTTCGCACTAGAGTGAAGAAGTCTAAGACAGCACGAGCTTGGCAAGTTCGGTCCGCTGATCCGATCTCTGACCAGCCGAGCGTCCCGCATACTGTTATGCGGCCTCAGATGGAAGTTGTACAGAACCACTCGAGTCCAGCCCCGGCGACAAACGGACAGAGAGGTTCACAAAAGTCTTCCAAAATCCAGGGAGCGAACATGGTCGATCCGACCCATGACTTGTGTGAGGCCATCCTCCACAAATGCAAGGAAATAGAAGATGCATCGGGGTGCAAAGAGTCCTCCCACGGACGTCACTGCACCCAAGTCATCGTCAACTGCTGCTGCAATAACGCGACGGTGCGAAAAGACCGGCAGTCCGTCTTTCAAAGACTGCAACAGCCGTCTTCAGAAGACGAGGCACTTCCCGTCGTCTCCTGCAACTCTGCTCAGAAAGTCCCCACCGATGGGAGAGGGAAGAAGACAAATGTTCCCAGCCCGAAGATTTCAACCACTATGACTAAGTGACTGTCGTCTAAGCGGGTGCCTACCATCAGAGTTTTCCAAGGTACCCGTTCTAAGACGAAATCTGCCACAGTGGAAGATTCGTCGTCCACACCACTGGGGGTTGCTGGGACTGGGGGTAGCACTCCTCCGAACCTCCACGACAATCCGATGTTCCAAGAAGACAAGCCGGGGGAAACCACTCTCCCATCAGATGCAGCAAACCCGGACGTCCTCGAGGACGTCCACAACTTCCAAGACGAGACAAACTCGGAAACTGGGGGTACTGTTCCTTCTGAGTCCGAACCAGAGGAAGACATTCCCACGTACCCCGATGACTTCTCACTACAAATGTATGATTCGGAGGGCTCTTCCTCCACCGCTCCGTCCATCTCTTCTCATGTAAAGACGGTGTTCATGACGGACAGCAGCCAAGGGATTTCCAGTGATCGCCAACGCATCGACACTCTGGAGGCCATACTGCTTGCCTTGGTCAAGTCTGTGGACGAGATCAAAGCGACCCTTCCAACTCTGCAAGGAGGGACGCCTGGCCAAACAAGCGTGGGTCCCGCGGTCAATGCGGACTCGAATTCAGCAGCATCGAACCCGGGCAACAATCCTCCTGAAGTAACAGCCCCCACTGCTGTGGATGAGGCCCGAGAAGCGAGAAGAGAGGTCCAGGAATTCTGAGCCATGTTTTACGCTCGAGAAAACTCTCAAGACCTCAGAATACGGCAACCGTACCCTGCTGCCAGGAGGATGTTCCATTCCCGCCATGATATAAGCCGTTCAACCTCAACCCGTATGATGGCAAGACCTCCGCAAGTCGGTACATCACCTACTTCGAGGTCACCACCGACCATCTGCCCCATGACGATGCCATCCTCACACGATTATTCATTGGGGCATTGGAAGGAGTCGCCTTCGACTGGTATTGCAACCTGCCAAACAACTACATCCACTCCTTCGTCAGCTTCAAGCGCATGTTCTTGGAGAGATTCTATGAAGTGGGGCAGGACATCACAATGTCCACCCTCATGGACGTCGTCCAAGGAGAGAAAGAGCTGACAAGGAACTACATTGGGCGGTTTTGCCAAACCGCAACGAAGCTGCCGTCTGGAAATCTGGATTCCTCCTTGATTAAAATTTGCCAAAGAGACTGCTTCCAACAATTAGCCTCTGGATGGGCGAAAGTCAATTCAAGGACTGGAAGACGTTTATCATTAGTGCCACAAGCGCCGAAGAACAATTGAAGAAGGATCGCCAATTGGGATTGTACATCTCGGACGGAGAGAACAAAGGCAAGCGTCCTAATACCAACAACGACAATGGGGATAGCCCCTCCAACAATTGGGACAGCAGGGGTAAGCAGGCTATGGTGGCCGACACAGCACAGAAACCTGAGCCAAAATTGGCAGACAAACAATGGCCGCAAACCACTTACTCCTTCGATGACGGCCACGTCAAGCCCATCTTGGACATGCTCATACAAGGAGATAGAATTCTGCTTCGTCCACCAAGACGGGAACCGCGACCGACAGAAATGGATAACCCAAAGTACTGCCATTACCACCGTTACGACTACCATGCTACACACGATTGCTATCAGCTAAAATGATACATCCAAAATCTCATCGATTCGAACGCTCTGGCCATCGATTTCGAAGAGGTAACCGTGGCAGCCAATATGGTATCGGTATAATTCGACAACTTTCCTCTGACGAAAACTCAAGACGGTGTGGTCTCCATCCCTCTGGCGACAATGGAGATTGCTAATCTTCTACCTCCCCGAGATCAGGCTGCTTGTCTAGTTCCCCTCACCACATCATGGGGGGAGGTCATGTGGGTCCATCCAGACTTGGTATCAGAAGTGACTCAGCCCACATCATCTTCCATCTGCAAGAAGAAGAGTGGGAAGGTTAGTTCCTGCTGTACAGTCTCGGCAGATATCGAAGAAGCTACAGCCGTCGTCACTCGGTCTGGGGCACAATCCCAACCTGTGGCTGACAACTCGGCTGAAGATCATCAGCCCGCTACGACTGACGCTCCGGGACCGGCTCAGCCTCCGACGACCGACAAGCCTAGGCCGAAGGAGACTCGCTTTGACAAATCCTGTAAAACCCCTAAATTTCTACTATATTTTTATTTAAAATTAGTACCGATTTAAATTTTTGTATTGTACGTCACCTAGTTGTATTATACGTCGCGCACGACCTTTTATTTCTTTTCGAATTTGCTCGACGAGTGCGAATATGTGCGAGCGTACATATTTTAGAAAAACAATTATATTTTTTATTATTTTCTTACATTTTCAAAGTATTATATAGAATTATTATTCTTGCCATAAAAAGTCTATTGTTTTTAGCAGATATTAATAATAAAATTCTTCGTGCAAAAATATTTATTTCATAAATATTTAATTATAAGCTATTTTCGAAATTATTTAATATTAATATTTTATTATTCAAAAAGATTTATTATTTTTGAAATTAATTATTATAGTATTTTTGGAAAACATATTTTGAAATATTGTGACAGTTTAAATTTGATTTGATTCCATGGAAACATTTAAATATATTAAGCTAATATCTATATTTGGAATTTGATTAATTGATTTGATTTAAATTAGATTTGGATTTGAAATTGGATTTGGACTTGGATTTGATTGCTTTTAATTTAAATTAGGAATTATCTATTATTGGGTTTAATCTACTCCTAATCCCTATCTAAATGGGAATTCCCACATCCTATAAATATAGGCAGGTACTCCTCCAACTTTTTATTCTTCCACAATTTTCCACAAATTCCACAATGGTGCGTGCCTCGTGTCCGTGTCCTCTTCCAACCAAAATTCTTATTCCATATTTTATTTACATATACAGTTTTATCTTTCCCGTGTCCGACACCCCGGACACGACAATCAACTTAATCCTAACCCTATCCCTAGTCCGATCAATCCCGTCCCCGCCGTAATCTGCCCTCGTCATCACCAGCCACCCGTCCATCTCCTCTCCTCCAAACGTCGTTGTCCCCCAGTCATCACCACCACAAACACAGAGCCCAGCCGTTACCGATCACGACTACACACCCGGCCATCTTCATCACCACCACCATGTCCTCACGTCCACCTCCGCCTCGGCAAAATCACCACCGCTTCCTCCGGCCGGGTGAGCCTCCTCCACCTCCTCGTCGCGGCACCGCTGCCCTCCGCCGCGTGTGCCGAGGCCGAGCGCTGCATCCCCGCTCTGACGCCGCCCCGTCCTCCTCAGACCGCCCCAGCACCGGCCATCTCAACCGTCCGCCTCCTTCCCTCTACCGGACCACGACCCCCTCCACCGTGGCCGACTTCCCCCAAACCCTCTCTGGCAACCCTCCGCTCCGATCTGCCACCGGTCTCCCGCCGACAAGCCTCTTCCGCTCCGATCTCCTCTCTCCCTTCATCCTCTCTCTCACTTTCTTAGCTCCCTCTCTCTCTCTCTCTTTTTTTTTCCCTTCTCCCTGTGTTCTTTTTTGTTTTGTTTCATGGAACAGTACTCAGTACTGTTCCGCTGATATTTTTCAGTTTTATTATTATTATTATTATTATTATTCTGTTAAGTATTATTGTACTTTATTATTATTAATATTATTGTATATTATGATTCTTATTATTATGATTATTATTATTACTATTAATTATATTTAATCATTGTTATTTTTTTTACTATAGCAAGTACTGTTGCAAACAGTACATGTATAAAAATATATTTGTATTTATATTCTGAATATTAAGTTATTGGTATCTTAATATACTAGGTATAAATTACTAGAAGCCCTATTATTATTATCATGTTTTCTTTTCCTATCATTTGTACCTACTAGTAGTATATTAAAAATGGATTAATTATAGATATTGTAAATACCTTCTAAAAAGTTATATCATGGATTTTGTCTAAATCGATTTCAAATTTGGTTCTTAAATATGTCATTTTATTTAAACTAATATAGTTTTCTACCTTAAAGATTATTATTTTGACAAACCTATAATATTTTGCCTAAAAACTGAATTTTCACCTTACAAGTACTTTTCTTATTAAAAAAACTATTTTTAAGCCAAAGATAAAATATTTTCAAAAATTTGTATAAATATAAATATTATTTTCTTTGATTTTCCCCTGTCCGTATCCAATCCCTATTGTTCCTATTCCTTCGTCCATTTCGAGACTACCTTATGTTCAACCTAACTAAATTGACCCTTCTGAACCCGTTGGAATCGACCGTGCCGACATCAGAGGTCACCTTGTATAATTGTTGCACCAAAGTCGTAGATCGTGCCACCGTGATCATCGCAGCACACCGGACGCAATATCAGGCAAGACACCTTGCCATTAGCTGTTTAATTATTTTTAGCTCATATTTCATGCATGTCTATTATTTTCTTTATAAACTGTGATACATGGCATAACTGTTCTTTTATATTTCCTGCTGTGTATTATTTTCTTACAAATTAAACCTAGATTTAAGGGACCATCTTGTGTGTTGCATTCATTGGCCTTGACACGTTGTAAACAAGAAGTTGTGTGTCGCATGTAGAATACGGAAGTGCATGATTGGCTGGCCACCAGTACGTACAAGCCGTGCGATAGGAATAACCGCTAATAGAGGTTGCATGATAGTTTGACTTAGCGGTTATAGAGGTTACTGTTGTGGATACAACATGGTAGGCATTGGGTGGGAAGAACATCTCCTTAATGTATGGGTCATTTATGCACTGCCCCTGATTGCCGGTTATCTCCAGTGGGAGGTACGGTCCTGCTAGCCGGTTATCTCCAGTGGGAGGTACGGTCCTGATTGCCGGTTATCTCCAGTGGGAGGTACGGTCCTGATTCCTGATTCCTGACTGACCCGGCCCATGCGTCAAAGGTTTGTTCTTTATTGCATATTCACTATAGTACGGTTAGGTACCCTATTGTATGTGTCATGGCATGGAAAGATACGTCGCCGTGAATTAGTTTACCATCTCCTGTCCTTGTTTGGTTGGGGGGATGGTACGCTCGTTCAGTAGGTGCGTACTGGACTATGTTATAAATTCGATCGACTTATTTAGTGAGCAATATTTATTCAGTTAATATGGCATGCTATGATGTGTCTTGTTACGTCCCTCTGAGGACCTGGTTGTCTTGCCAGGTGTGTGTTATTATCTTTCGCAGGTGCTTTAGCTCTAGCCGTGATCTTCGCTGTTTCACGAGGATGATTGCATTTGGATCGTCTTCGCTTCGCTCGCCACTCATTACATTTTTTATGTACTTTTCTTTATTTTGTTGGTAGTGGATTTGTCTCCGCCCAACATATTGTATCAAGACTAATTTATTCTCATTATATGATCTTTTATTTAATTATTCTGTGTGGATGAGATTAGTTGTGGTTTTACTGCATTTTACAGCTTATGTATTTATACGAGGCTTCCATATATTGGAGTATACTTCGTATGAATACAGCTGGCATGTCTACGTTCCTAGTCCTACGTATTTTGGGACTGGGGCGTTACATATTTTTGTGGTAGCCCATGCAGGTCAAGATAAATTGTTTGGTTACTCTACCGTACCAAGCAAGCCTGCGTATAGGATTAGAAGTCTAGGACCTCATCCACATACTTGACCACTTTCTTCAATCTACCGTTTGACTCATCGATTGCATCTTGCTTGATTCCTTCTATCATTATCCTTCCTTCGTGCTTACTAGAGGTTGACCCTATTAGTTAGTTGTCCCAAAACACCATTAGTTTAAATTAAGTTGGGTAGAATACCTTATGACCTAGCAACCCCTTTGACCTGGTGACCTATATTAGCAAGCTTATTTAGATCCTATAATCTAGAGGACCTAACCCGTCTAGCCAACCAAGGACTTGGACAAGAAGACTATAGGACAACTGTAGGACTTAGAATCAGTCTGCTTTTTATCTAAATATCTCGTGCCTATGATTTTACCACCTTGACTAAATGATGCTAATGTAGTCTAGTTTTTGCAAGCTCAATTCTTTATCAAGCTTGCTCATGACATAAGTTATTGGAGGCCTCCACTAACAGATTGTCTAATCAGAACCGGTGCATAATGGTCTGATCAACCAAGTGCACTTTGGTTCGCTTTTGTTTATTATTCTACGTGGATGGGGACATAGCTAAACTTGTCCTCTAAAATCCCATCCACGACTGCCTTGACAAATCCTTTGAAATTATTCAATCGTCTTTGAATCACGTATTCGTATTCGATAACGCCTCCTTCGAACTCTATCTTGCTTTCGTCTTCACCTATTTTTGAAGGACGAAGGCGTTATACTAGAACTTCCTCTAGCCTTCCTATCGACTATGACCATTCCCGCTCGATATTGCTATATCTTCATCCTAAACTCCTCGTCCTCCTTCTCGGCCCTATAATTACTGTCATGACCTTCTAATCGAGTAAATCTAATTCCTTCTCAAATCGTGCCCTCAACCTACTCTCGAGAGACCATAACTTTAAGGTCTCTAAATTATTTTGTTTTACTTGAACCCATACTATTCTTTATTGCGAGTCATCTTAAACATTATCTTCTCGCGTTAATCCATGACTATCTTCGCCTTATTGAAATCACGACGCTAATGCAAGTTTTCATTAAACGTCGTTCCTTTATCTTGATTTGACTATACTTCCTTATCGATACCCCCTTGTGTCTTTCACCCCCCTACTAATTCTTAATTTCGAGGACGAAATTTCTTTTAAGTTGGGTAGAATGTAAAACCCCTAAATTTCTACTATATTTTTATTTAAAATTAGTACCGATTTAAATTTTTGTATTGTACGTCACCTAGTTGTATTATACGTCGCGCACGACCTTTTATTTCTTTTCGAATTTGCTCGACGAGTGCGAATATGTGCGAGCGTACATATTTTAGAAAAACAATTATATTTTTTATTATTTTCTTACATTTTCAAAGTATTATATAGAATTATTATTCTTGCCATAAAAAGTCTATTGTTTTTAGCAGATATTAATAATAAAATTCTTCGTGCAAAAATATTTATTTCATAAATATTTAATTATAAGCTATTTTCGAAATTATTTAATATTAATATTTTATTATTCAAAAAGATTTATTATTTTCGAAATTAATTATTATAGTATTTTTGGAAAACATATTTTTGAAATATTGTGACAGTTTAAATTTGATTTGATTCCATGGAAACATTTAAATATATTAAGCTAATATCTATATTTGGAATTTGATTAATTGATTTGATTTAAATTAGATTTGGATTTGAAATTGGATTTGGACCTGGATTTGATTGCTTTTAATTTAAATTAGGAATTATCTATTATTGGGTTTAATCTACTCCTAATCCCTATCTAAATGGGAATTCCCACATCCTATAAATATAGGCAGGTGCTCCTCCAACTTTTTATTCTTCCACAATTTTCCACAAATTCCACAATGGTGCGTGCCTCGTGTCCGTGTCCTCTTCCAACCAAAATTCTTATTCCATATTTTATTTACATATACAGTTTTATCTTTCCCGTGTCCGACACCCCGGACACGACAATCAACTAAATCCTAACCCTATCCCTAGCCCGATCAATCCCGTCCCCGCCGTAATCCGCCCTCGTCATCACCAGCCACCCGTCCATCTCCTCTCCTCCAAACGTCGTCGTCCCCCAGTCATCACCACCACAAACACAGAGCCCAGCCGTTACCGATCACGACTACACACCCGGCCATCTTCATCACCACCACCATGCCCTCACGTCCACCTCCGCCTCGGCAAAATCACCACCGCTTCCTCCGGCCGGGTGAGCCTCCTCCACCTCTTCGCCGCGGCACCGCTGCCCTCCGCCGCGTGCGCCGAGGCCGAGCACCGCATCCCCGCTCTGACGCCGCCCCGTCCTCCTCAGACCGCCCCAGCACCGGCCATCTCAACCGTCCGCCTCCTTCCCTCCACCGGACCACGACCCCCTCCACCGTGGCCGACTTCCCCCAAACCCTCTCCGGCAACCCTCCGCTCCGATCTGCCACCGGTCTCCCGCCGACAAGCCTCTTCCGCTCCGATCTCCTCTCTCCCTTCATCCTCTCTCTCACTTTCTTAGCTCCCTCTCTCTCTCTTTTTTTTTCCCTTCTCCCTGTGTTCTTTTTTGTTTTGTTTCGTGGAACAGTACTCAGTACTGTTCCGCTGATATTTTTCAGTTTTATTATTATTATTATTATTATTCTGTTAAGTATTATTGTACTTTATTATTATTAATATTATTGTATATTATGATTCTTATTATTATGATTATTATTATTACTATTAATTATATTTAATCATTGTTATTTTTTTTACTATAGCAAGTACTGTTGCAAACAGTACATGTATAAAAATATATTTGTATTTATATTCTGAATATTAAGTTATTGGTATCTTAATATACTAGGTATAAATTACTAGAAGCCCTATTATTATTATCATGTTTTCTTTTCCTATCATTTGTACCTACTAGTAGTGTATTAAAAATGGATTAATTATAGATATTGTAAATACCTTCTAAAAAGTTATATCATGGATTTTGTCTAAATCGATTTCAAATTTGGTTCTTAAAATATGTCATGATATTTAAACTAATATAGTTTTCTACCTTAAAGATTATTATTTTGACAAACCTATAATATTTTGCCTAAAAACTGAATTTTCACCTTACAAGTACTTTTTTTTATTAAAAAAACTATTTTTAAGCCAAAGATAAAATATTTTCAAAAATTCGTATAAATATAAATATTATTTTCTTTGATTTTCCCCTGTCCGTATCCAATCCCTATTGTTCCTATTCCTTCGTCCATTTCGAGACTACCTTATGTCCAACCTAACTAAATTGACCCTTCTGAACCCGTTGGAACCGACCGTGCCGACATCAGAGGTCACCTTGTATAATTGTTGCACCAAAGTCGTAGATCGTGCCACCGTGATCATCGCAGCACACCGGACGCAATATCAGGCAAGACACCTTGCCATTAGCTGTTTAATTATTTTTAGCTCATATTTCATGCATGTCTATTATTTTCTTTATAAACTGTGATACATGGCATAACTGTTCTTTTATATTTCCTGCTGTGTATTATTTTTTTACAAATTAAACCTAGATTTAAGGGACCACCTTGTGTGTTGCATTCATTGGCCTTGACACGTTGTAAACACGAAGTTGTGTGTCGCATGTAGAACACAAAAGTGCGTGATTGGCTGGCCACCAGTACGTACAAGCCGTGCGATAGGAATAACCGCTAATAGAGGTTGCATGATAGTTTGACTTAGCGGTTATAGAGGTTACTGTTGTGGATACAATATGGTAGGCATTGGGTGGGAAGAACATCTCCTTAATGTATGGGTCATTTATGCACTACCCTGATTGCCGGTTATCTCCAGTGGGAGGTACGGTCCTGCTAGCCGGTTATCTCCAGTGGGAGGTACGGTCCTGATTGCCGGTTATCCCCAGTGGGAGGTACGGTCCTGATTCCTGATTCCTGACTGACCCGGCCCATGCGTCAAAGGTTTGTTCTTTATTGCATATTCACTATATTACGGTTAGGTACCCTATTGTATGTGTCATGGCATGGAAAGATACGTCGCCGTGAATTAGTTTACCATCTCCTGTCCTTGTTTGGTTGGGGGGATGGTACGCTCGTTCAGTAGGTGCGTATTGGACTATGTTATAAATTCGATCGACTTATTTAGTGAGCAATATTTATTCAGTTAATATGGCATGCTATGATGTGTCTTGTTACGTCCCTCTGAGGACCTGGTTGTCTTGCCAGGTGTGTGTTATTATCTTTCGCAGGTGCTTTAGCTCTAGCCGTGATCTTCGCTGTTTCACGAGGATGATTGCATTTGGATCGTCTTCGCTTCGCTCGCCACTCATTACATTTTTATGTACTTTTCTTTATTTTGTTGGTAGTGGATTTGTCTCCGCCCAACATATTGTATCAAGACTAATTTATTCTCATTATATGATCTTTTATTTAATTATTCTGTGTGGATGAGATTAGTTGTGGTTTTACTGCATTTTACAGCTTATGTATTTATACGAGGCTTCTATATATTGGAGTATACTTCGTATGAATACAGCTGGCATGTCTACGTTCCTAGTCCTACGTATTTTGGGACTGGGGCGTTACAAATCCCTCCGAAAAGAGACACCACAGGGCCTAGAGAGGCCCTACAACTTCGACATCTTGGTGCAATTGGTCAACACACCGGCCAAGTTATCATTATACGAGCTTCTGAGACTCTCATAGGATGTACGAGCGGCTTTGAGCAATGCACTCCAGAATGCCGATGCCTATCTGGCTCAGGTCAACCTCACAGGAGAGAGCCCGCCAGCAGATCTCCAAGACAGCGCTTGCACGGGAGCGATGCCCAACATTGTCTTCACTCCGCAGGACATGCTCATCAAAACCAACCTGCATGATCGCCCGTTATACTACACTGGATACAACGGCGACGTAAAGGTGGATCGGATGCACATCGATCCTGGCTCCTCCACAAGCATTATCCCGAAGGGTCTGTTACATCATCTCCGCATCCCAATGCATCGCCTGATGCCTACAGGCACCGCCATCAGCGATTTCAATTCGGGCAGGAGCTACCCAATTGGAAAGATTCGTCTGAAGTGTCAGATTGGCGATCTCCAATCAGAAGTCACCTGCTACATCATAGATGCAGACACTTCTTACAACATCCTCTTAGGGCGCCCTTGGATACACGATTATATGATCGTGCCTTCCACGCTGCACCAATGCTTCAAGTATGTCGACAAACACGGCTTCTCGAGGACAGAATTTGTAGATATCGATTCCTTCAAAGGGGTTGAATCCTACTACTCAGACTCCTGCCTGTACAAAAAGTCGAAAAGGCACCTTGCCGAAGGAGATGTGCAAGCTCGTACCAAGACAACCACAGGATCAGAAGAACCTCTGACGATCCACCTCCAAGCTCGCAAACCTGGCAAGTCCGCACCCCTAACCGCCACTCTGCGTAAGGACGCGATCAGCCTCTCGGCACAAGAAGAGCAGATAATAATCCGGCTGCCAAGGTCTGGCCAAGTGCTAAGACCCACAACGGAGCCACTGACAATCAGGCTGCCGAGAGTCGGCCAGCCGCAAATGGAGAACCTCAATCCCTCCGACAAGCCAATGACGATACGCCTTCCCAAGAAGGGTCGTCACCCTGATGCAAGGCCTGGAACTTCTAGCGAACCAACCACTCCCCGCCCAGCATCGAGCACCAGACTGGGGTCGCTAGTCTGCCAACAACTCCACGCTCTGCTCCACCAGCTGAACCTCTGACGATCAAGCTGCCCAGGTCGTCCTCTCAGTCTTCGTTTATACAGGGGGTAGCCGAAGAGGAACCGGAGCTAGCCAAGTATATAGCTGCCCACACTGATGTTCCCTCCGCAGATGATGTAATCCCGCTAGAAAAGATACCTTGCTTCATCAATAAAGGGCTAACTTTGAACTACCTCGAGCTTAATAACCTTTGTACAATGTATGCTATGGAACACGGTATATGTCACGCCCCAGAACCAGAATACTGGAGAGCGGGGGCAGACATAGCCAGCTACGTATATGAAATGAAATCTATCTCGCTATACGGTCACGGCTGTCTAGATATATGAGGTTTACTACAAGCCAACAGTCTCTTAAGGTCATGAACAAGCCTAGTGTCTCAATCACAAGCAAGTAAGTAAATGTTTCAAGATGTTAGATCACCAAATATACAATAGTAAGGCGTCCCAAATATTACATATTCAGTTGATCATGAAGCTAGTCGTTACAAAATATCAGGACTGGGAAGAGTTTCAGTCATACATGATCAACCCTAGGATTTGTCAATCATGTTACAGCCCGTAGGCAGACAGTAAGTAAGTACAATCGAGCTAAATATGTGCTCGTCAGCTAAACGCCTCAAAAGAATATTTTTACAATAAAGTGGGAGATCAAAAATAAATCCACTCGTTGCCCTGGTTACGTCTAGTCGCCACTATCAGGCTGGAAGGTTGGTATATCCTCTGGAGCTGCTCCGAAATCTGGCCATACAAAACCAGCTGGGTCAGATCCCAGAAAGAGCAAGTGCCACAAAGGAAGCTTCACTTAAGAACTAAAACCAGCAATCAGCACAAAAGTATAAATAAAGTAAGAACTGTAAATAAAGAAAATATATCAGGATGATATACGATGAGATAACCATGGAACTATTCAGATAACCAGGTTACAACCCGTAAACCAAACAAGGACCGGGGTTGTAACCCTTCGTCTGAACAGAACTTGGAATTCTCACCACTTATCGGTAAAAATAAATACAGGCATTCAGGTCATACAGTAATCCTGGAACAGAATCAGGACAAGACTAGATTGGTTAGACTCCATCCAATCATTTTACGGCCAAGCAAGAATTATGGCTTTATACTTTAACTAACTAGGGTTATCACAGGCCTAGTTACTAGCAAGATGCAGTGAGATTATTCCACAGCCACAAGCCCTGCAGACCATCCAGGTTATCCAGGTTGAAAGATTAGAGTTGAATTCAGGTGGGTACATCGTCCGGGAAACGAATGTACCCTTAGGTAGCTTGAAGGGTGCAACACATGACAGTGTGCTGGAAATGTGCCCTACTCGACGGCAGACTACAGATCCCAAGGCACGCCCAGGTAACGGGATTACCTGTAGCTGGGAGATCTCTTTATGACTAGTGTATTGATCTAGTTATTAGCCTTAGTCTATTTCAGTAGGTACTCCTGACCGTGGTACTCAGGAGTCCCCTCCTAGACATGATGCAAGACAGGACTGAATTATTTGTACAAGCACAATCGCCCACGGTGTCTGGTTAATTATATAGGTCATGTCATGTCAGGTAGCCGTCGCAACAGCTTATCAAGACATATCATGTCAGGTTATCATGTCAAGTTCACTGGTCAAGAGTGCGCCACAACGGGCCACTATCCGGTCATGTCATGTTCACTTGTCAGGAGTGCACCACGACGGGTCACTTTTGCGTTCAGGTACAGGTGTAAGGCATCATAGTACAAGCATTCAATCAGAAGACCCAAGCCATGCTGAGGTTACAAGACATGAATTAACAGTAATAATCAAGTAATCAAGTAATAAAACATAGAATATAGTCTATAGAAAGCCATGCGGCTCGGACACATACGGCCAAGGAAAGAATCCATGTGGGAGCAGCTCATGCGGCTGAGGGTGGAATAGCCCATGCGGCTCAGGGTCCAAAGCTCACGCGGCTGAGGGAGAAGGAGGCATATACGGCTAGCGGGAAGAGTGGGGTATTATGCGGCTGCAGGGGGAAGGGTTCCTGCGGCTGAGAGCAAGTGGGTTGCATGCGGCTCAGGAAGAAGTTCTCATGCGGCTGGGTCAAGTTAAGTCCCATACGGCCAGCCGGGAGAGAGGGCGCATGAGACTAAGTCAGAGCATTCATGCGGCTGAAAGAAGCGGGGTCCTCATGCGGCCAGGGAGGGCGCATGCGGCTAAATGGGTAACGTCTCATGCGGCTCAAGAAGTGCAGAGTAATATGCGGCTGGAGATTGAGCGAGTTATGCGGCTAGATGAGCTCGGTCCTCATGCGGCTCAAGTAATTTCAGTCATGCGGCTGAATAGAACACTTGCCGCATGAAATATTCATGCGGTCAAGTTGAGGACAGTTCATCTTCTCTAAAATTCTAAGAAGAGGAACACCATGAGAGCCATGTTCTCAAGCTCCATAACTCCATCATGTGGAGCCCAAATCCGAACTTCCATAGGTCAAAATGGGGTAGAACGAAATTCTCTATAACATGGAACCATCAAAATTTAGAAATAACAAGGTTAAGTAGATCAAAACCCAAGAATTCCAAAAATAAAGTAAACTCAGATCTACAAGAATCTAGCCATGGAAAGTGAAAATGCTAAGTACTAACGTAAGTTAAAATGCTGTAAGGAAGAGAAAGAAGCAATAAAATTAGAGTTCCTCCATGAAGAAAGTTGCACTTGCTTCGACCTCTCTCTCTGGTAGGTGAAGAATTAATGGAGGAAGGAAGAAGAGTAATGAAGAGAGAGAAGGAAGAATGGGTAATAAATACCAAAGGTGGTGGTAGGTAGGGGTTCACTCTTTGGTCCATGATGAACCAAAAGCAACCCCAAACCGAACCAAGCCAACCAGAACTGTAAACTCCCAATATTTTCTAAATATTTTAGTATTTTAAAAATAATTTTTCGATATTATTTGGAATTAATGTGGTAATGGGTATATTCGCAATTATAGATATATAGTAAACGTATGATTGTGCTAGATATTTTTATTTGTTAATAAATATAGTTTTCAATTATTAAAAACCATTTTGTTACGTATTAATAATTTATAGGATTTTTAGATTTTTATTCATATATATATATATATATATGTATATATATATATAGAGTTATATATATATATATATATATATATATATATATATATATATATATATATATATAAAAAAAAATATATATATATATATATATATATATATATATATATATATATATATATATATATATATATATATATATATATATATATATATATAAATATGTATATGGTTATGTTTTTGTAAAAAAAAAGAAAAAAAAGAAAAGGGACAGTGGGCCAGGCCACACCCGACAGGGTTCGGGCCAGGCTGAGTATGTAGCCGAGTGTTACATATTCCTTCAAGTAAGGGAAAAAAATATATATATATAGAGGAGGGGACCAGCCACGTGGGCCGGTCCACCTCACCCCCTCATAATAAGTTCTTAGCAGCTAGCAGCTGCTATGGGGAAATCCACCCGAGCCAACACAGTATATTAACCCGAGCCCCTTTTTTATACTACTCCTAATAGGAATACAACAACAGCCGCAGCATATATAATCCGCTCCCTTAAACCGAAACCCTAACTCTCTCTCGTAATTCTACACCCTCGAGATCAACTCCAGCGTGACCGCACCCTCCGGCGCTACCATCCCGTCGTCGACGAACGGCCACAGCCACCGCAGGAATCGCCGGAACGCCGCCCGCGTGCACCAGTCGACATCAGTCTGACCGAGTTCACCACGAGGTAACCTACTACCCAACCTTCGTACTCCCTGTATAATCTATCGTTTTTGGATACAGAAACTTCTGTGGAAAGCCAATATAACCTTCTCAAGGTCCCAACAACTAGATTGGGATAGAGTCCAACGACCAGTTGGGTAAATCGATGCAAAAACTGACATAACCTGCCCCAGAATTTAGCAGTAGGACTAATCCCAAACCCATATTTAGATGCCAAAATCTTGGCGATTCCCCATCAGTTTTGTAAAACTAATTGAAAACAGGTGTAGATAACATAACCACGATTAAAACGCACTTTGTAGATCTAAATTTTGTTTTCTGTGCGAGAATTAAATCAGTGTTAAAGTTGGGCAAAAAACTGTTTTCTAAAGTGTTAATTTCAGAAAATTTCCACGATACGACGTACGCCCCGACAAACCGGGCGATGTGGTCGCGCACTATACGCATCGAAAGGCGCATATGGACGTTGCAGACGTGTGGGAACTGACGGGACTCTATTTCGTTCCGTGTGCGCGACGAAATCAACGCATATCCGTCGAGATACCCCCGTATCGATGTTTTGCAAACTTGTCCATAACTTCGTGTACAGTCGTCGAATTGAGACGAAACTTATGCCAATAGGTCCGGATCGAAATTTTGGTCCTGCATGCCAAGTTTGGTTCGATTCTGAGAAGGTCGAATCGGAACCCAATTTTGGCGGGCCCGCGACCCACTCAAACGGTCGAATTTGTACACGGCTCCTCGAAATCAAAAACTGGACATACCGTTGAGTTCCTCTCCTCAAACTGAAATCGTAGACATGTAGTTTGACAACTTTAGAAACCCTAGACTTTGGCACACGTTTCGGTGCAAAGCGGGTCCAACGGCGGACATCGTTTTGACCCGAAATTACGATTTTGCCCCTGTTCCAGAATTTAACTTTTGGACAGGCATTTTCTAGGTATATCTTCTTCACCGAGATCATTTTTTATGTTTGTTTTAGTGTTTAGAGTCATCTGTGATTTGTGAGTTTTGGTGCTGACACTTGCTACTCTTGGACTTGCCACTTTGCACCACCAGGCAAGATACCTTGCCACCTTACTCTGTGATTATTATATTCTTAGTTTTAGTTGTTATTTTTAGCATTTTATTTCGTGTTATTTAAACTGTGCGTCCAAGTCACACTTGGGTGCAAGCGACTCTATCCGTCGTTTTCTTGCTTTATTTATTCTCTTGCATTGACTTAGTTTATTGACCACCCATTGATGTTGAGGTATTGGTATATCTCATACGGCCTTGACACTTGTTGTACCACGTGATGTAAGTCACATATAGGACACGTATCCGCGTATTCGGCTGGCCACCGATACGTATGGAGCGTGCGACGGGCGAAAGCTCCGCGGGAGATACGGGTATGAGCCTCTCAGGTTGGCCACTGTCGTTTTTGAACGTCATGCTCTTGGTCACTGGTGCCCAAGAGGGGACTATATCGGATCCTATATTCAGCCAGGGCTCATGCGTCGAATGAATGTATCTCAACTGCATATTCACAGTAGAATGGTCAAGAACCCGATTGCATGCATACCTTTTTCTCTTATTATATTATCACAGTTTATATGGCATGGTATTTTCTTGTATCTTGCTATGTCCCCTGAGGACCTGGTTATCTCTCCAGGTTTAGACAATTTTCTACAGGAGTACGGAGCGGCATTGGAGCTATCTTACATTGATGACGAGGCAGTGCCTTATGACTTCTAGTCTATTTCTTATTTGAGACAGTTGTAGATATTCTTTTACATCTCTTTTCTTTCTATTTTTGTGGAGGTCGGACTCCGATCTTGTGAGACTATTTTTTATAGCTGTTTGGAGTGAGTATGTTCACCCGGCTATCTTTTGATACTCTGCTTTATTCATTTGGACTTATTTATCTTCTGTGTTGGGCTGTAATGAGATTAGATATGTTATTCTGGCCTGTGATTATTTATTTACAGCTTATGTGCATATATGAGGATTCCACATATTGGAGTGTTCTTCCTATATGTGTAGCTAGCATGTTCACGTACTTGGTCCTACGTATTTTGGGACTGGGGTATTACATATTTTTATGGTGGCCCATGCAGGTCGACTTTAATATTGTTGGGTTACATGACTGTGCCCAACAAGCCTGCATATAGGAATAGGAATATCTCATCCAGAACTACTACTATCTCTTGACTTCCAATCTTTTCAAAACTTCCTTGATTATTCGATTTACTTCATATCTAATCTTTCCTAATATCAACTTATCTTCCTCGTGCCAACAGTATGAATCTACGAAGAGGACGCACTTCTGCCTTGGCCCTCACCTCTGGTGAGGAGATTACTTCGGAGGGACAGAATCCTCCCATGACTCCAGTGATACCTTACCAGCCAGGACTGTCGCAGCCTACTACGACACCGACGACGGAGTCCCCAGAGGTCGCAGCACCCCCAGGCAGCCAGGCTGGACAGACCACTACCATGCCACCGGGAGGGAATGTACCATTGCCTCCTCCACCACCATTCCCTCAGCAGTTTCCTCCAAAGTCGGGACCTCAGATGCCTCCACCACCGACTGATGGGAGCCCTACTAGTCAGTTTATGTATGCCATGATGCAGGCTCAGTGGCAGCAGACTGAGCTGATGAGACAGACGATGATGGCAGCTATGGCTAGACCTCCACCACTACCTCCAGCACCAGTACCAGTACCGGCTCTACATCCCTATGAAGGCTCTATCACGAATTTCACAGATATGAACCCCAAGGCCTTTAGAGGGACGGAGAAGCCATTAGAGGTATCACAATGGCTTATTAGTACCGAGAAGCTACTGAAGGCATCACAGTTGCCAGCCCGAGATTGGATGACAGCAGTGGACTTACTGTTAAAAGACAATGCTCATCACTGGTGGAAGGCGGAAGAGAGACGATTAGGCACTGGGATCACTTGGAAGCAGTTCTATGATGCATTTTATGAAAGATTCTTCCCTATTCATGTTCGAGATGGTCTCTATGACCAGTTCCTCCATCTGAAGCAAGGGAATATGACAGTTGATGAGTATGACTCGGAGTTCAATCGCCTGAGTCGATTTGGTGTGGGATTGATTCTGACAGAGTTAGACAAGGCGAGGAGATTTCACCAGGGGCTTGCACCAGAGCTCAAGTCGTATATGACTACTCAGTCTCGAGTCTCCCATTCAGCTGTCTTGGAAGAAGCTCGTGCTCAGAAGATTCTTCGCAAGGAACAGCAGCAGACATCGAGACGCCATACCCCAGCAGCTACACCAGCCCGAGCTACTCAGAGTGGACCTATCAGGAGGACCACGGGACAGTACCAGCAAAGGCACACACCCTATCAGAAGCCCACCTGTAACTTTTGCGGGAAGCAGGGGCATATTAGAGATGACTGTCGACTTCGTTTGGGCTTATGTTTGAGATGTGGATCAGGACAGCACTTGGCCAGAGATTGTCCTGAGCAGCAGGCTCTAGTTCAGACGCATCAGGCCCAGAGGCCCACAGCCCCAGCACCTCGTCCACCATTACCCCCACAGACAGCACAGTACAACAAGGCCAGAGCTCAAGGCCCAGGATAGAACCAAGAAAATGCATTCTCTCTAGCTGTTGAGAATGTAGAGACAGAAGCAGAGGTCATAGCAGGTATGGTTTTAGTTGCATCTTTTTCTGCTATTACATTATTTGATACTGGAGCCACTCATTCATTTATAGCCACTAGTTTTGCCACTAGACACAGCATCCCCATTACACCTTTAGCTAAGAATGTTAAAATCTTCACTGGAGGAGGAGTTGTACCTGTTAGTGGTGTTTGTAGACTTTGTCCTGTAGTGATAAATGGTAGAGAGATGGTGGCACGACTTCTTGTATTTCCTATGCCGACATTTGATGTGGTTCCTGGAATGGACTGGTTGAGCCAGCATTTTGCTCTCATAGACTGCCATATGAGCAGTATTATCTTTAGACCACCGAATGCAGCAGAGTTTTAGTTCACCAAAGAAGACGGAGATAGTTGTGATGCACCCACATCGGGAACACATATGATGATGCATGACACCCCACAGCACCCTATTATCACTGAGTTCGAGGATGTATTCCCCGAAGAGTTGCCAGGACTACCACCTGACCGAGATATTGAGTTTTCTATTGAGCTTATTCCCGGAGCCGAGCCTATTTTATCTCGAGTATATCGTCTGGCACCCAAGGAGTTGGTAGAGATGAAGACGCAGATTGATGACTTATTAGAGAAGGGATTTATTCGTACCAGTACGTCACCATGGGGAGCACCCATTCTTTTTGTGCCTAAGAAGGACGGGACAGTGTGCATGTGCATCGACTACAGAGCGTTGAATGCAATGACGGTGAAGAACAAGTATCCCTTGCTGCATATAGACGATTTATTCGATCAACTGAGTGGAGCAAAAGTATTCTCCAAGATTGACTTACGATCGGGCTATCACCAATTGAAGGTTCGGAAGGAAGATATTGCCAAGACGGCCTTTCGATCGAGGTATGGACACTACGAGTTCTTGGTCATGTCGTTCGGTTTGACCAATGCTCCCGCAGTTTTCATGAATTTAATGAAAAAGATCTTTCACCAATACTTGGACAAATTTGTAGTAGTCTTTATAGACGATATCTTGATTTACTCCAAGAGTCAAGAGGAGCATGAGCAGCATCTACGGATAGTTTTAGGAACGTTGAGGAATGAATGACTTTTTGTGAAGCTTAGCAAGTGTGATTTCTTTCTCAAAGAGGTAGCATTTCTTGGTCATATTGTTACGGGCGATGGTATATCAGTAGACCCAGAGAAGATCACGGCAGTCAAATCATGGCCCGCTCCCACAACAGCTTCTGAAGTGAGAAGTTTCCTCGGACTTGCGGGTTACTACCGACGGTTCGTAGAAGATTTCTCTCGAATAACGGGGCCTATGACTCGATTGACTTACAAGGATCAGGAGTTTGTATGGACAGACGAGTGTCAAGCCACTTTTGACGAGTTAAAGAAGCGATTGACCACAACACCGATCCTGACACTACCATCGGGCCCAGGAGGATTTGTGATCTACAGTGACGCATCCGAAAAGGGATTATGATGTGTATTGATGCAGTACGGTCGCGTAGTAGCATATGCATCCCGACAGTTGAGAGTGCACGAGAAGAACTATCCGACCCACGATCTAGAGCTCGCAGCGGTTATCTTTGCTTTGAAGATATGGAGACACTACTTGTACGGCGAAAAGGTTGATATCTACACTGATCATAAGAGCCTCAAGTACGTGTTCACACAAAAGGAGTTGAATATGCGACAGCGACATTGGTTGGAGTTGATAAAGGATTATGAGATTGAGCTACATTATCATCCGGGCAAGGCTAATGTCGTGGCAGACGTATTAAGCCGTAAGCCTATGGCACACTTTTTGACTACACAGAAGGAATTGATTAGAGACTTAGAGCAGCTTGGTATTGAGGTAGTATTATTGGGAGCAGATGGCGTATTAGCCAACCTTCAAGTGCAATCATCATTGGTAGAGCGCATCAAGGCAGCATTGTCCAATGACGCTAGATTTCGATGGCTGAAAGAGAGGACTGAAGCAGGAGAGCAGACAGGATTGAGGATCCACACCGATGGGACATTGCGATGTGGTGATCGCATTTATGTTCCCAATAGAGATCTTCGGCAGGAGCTGATGGCCGAGGCTCACAGTTCGACTTACTCTATTCATCCCGGAGGGACCAAGATGTATCGTGACTTACGATAGTATTATTGGTGGCTTGGAATGAAGCGAGAGATAGCTCGTTTCGTTGCCAAGTGCTTGGTATGTCAACAAGTGAAGGCGGAGCACCAGAGGACGGCCGGATTATTGCAGCCGCTATCCATTTCCGAGTGGAAGTGGGAGCACATTACTATAGATTTCGTCACGGGCTTTCCTCGAAGTCCTAGAGGACGTGACGCAGTGTGGGTGATTGTTGATAGACTTACGAAGTCGGCCCATTTCTTACCTTTTAGAGTGGGCCAGTCGACATAGGTATTGGCAGAGATGTATATGGAGCAGATTGTGAGATTATACGGTGTGCCTGTTAGTATTGTGTTGGACCGTGACTCGAGATTTACCTCGCACTTTTGGAGGAGCATGCAAGAGAGTTTGGGCACTCGATTAAAGTTTAGCACATCGTATCATCCGCAGATAGACGGCCAGTCGGAGCGTACCATTCAGACGCTAGAGGATATGTTGAGAGCGTGTATGCTTGATTTTGGCGGTTCGTGGGAGGACCACCTTCATCTTGTAGAATTTTCCTACAACAATAGCTATCAAGCGAGCATTCAGATGGCTCTGTTTGAGGCATTGTATGGTAGGAAGTGTCGGTCTCCTGTTTGTTGGAGCGACATAGGAGAGCGATAGCTATTGGGTCCCGAGTTGGTCTTGAGCACAGTGGAGACAGTGAAGAAGATTCGGGACCACCTGCGAGCAGCGCAGGATCGTCAAAAGCAGTGGGCAGATAATAGTCATCGACCCTTGGAGTTCAAAGAGGGTGACCATGTGTTCTTGAAGATATCCTCCACTAGAGGCACGATTCGATTCGGAGGACGTGGCAAGTTGAGTCCAAGGTACATCGGCCCTTTCGATGTCTTGGAACGTGTTGGAGAGGTTGCCTATAGATTGGCATTGCCACCGTCACTAGAGGGAGTACATGACGTATTCTACGTATCTCAGCTGAGGAGGTACGTGGCAGACAGCAATCATGTGCTTGATCACTCCGAGATCACAGTTGGACCGAGTTTGTCGTACGAAGAGCAACCAGTAGGTATCCTCGATCGCCGAGTGAAGGTGTTGCAGAATCAATCTATTCCATTGGTTCGCGTGGCATGGAAGCAACACTCGCCAAGGGAGTCTACTTGGGAGTGCGAGGACGACATCCGAAATCGCTACCCGCAGTTGTTCGAAGACGAAGGTATGTCTTACAATTTCAGCTCTTAAGTAACTATTAATCTCCTTGCATTGCATTTGATCTCCCGACCTTAGTTTAATTTCGAGGACGAAATTTTCTTTAAGTTGGGTAGGATGTAAACCCCCAATATTTTCTAAATATTTTAGTATTTTAAAAATAATTTTTCGATATTATTTGGAATTAATGTGGTAATGGGTATATTCGTAATTATAGATATATAGTAAACGTATGATTGTGCTAGATATTTTTATTTGTTAATAAATATAGTTTTCAATTATTAAAAACCATTTTGTTACGTATTAATAATTTATAGGATTTTTAGATTTTTATTCATATATATATATATATATATATATATATATATATAAAATATATATATATATATATATGTATATATATATATATATATATATAAATATATATATATATAGTTATGTTTTTGTAAAAAAAAAAAGAAAAAAAAAGGACAGTGGGCCCGGTCACACCCGACAGGGTTCGGGCCAGGCTGAGTATGTAGCCGAGTGTTACATATTCCTTCAAGTAAGGAAAAAAAAAATATATATATATATAGAGGAGGGGACCAGCCACGTGGACCGGTCCACCTCACCCCCTCCTAATAAGTTCTTAGCAGCTAGCAGCTGCTATGGAAAAATCCACCCGAGCCAACTCAGTATATTAACCCGAGCCCCTTTTTTATACTACTCCTAATAGGAATAGAACAACAGCCGCATCATATATAATCCGCTCCCTTAAACAGAAACCCTAACTCTCTCTCGTAATTCTACACCCTCGAGATCAACTCCAGCGTGACCGCACCCTCCGACGCTACCATCCCATCACCGACGAACGGCCGCAGCCACCGCAGGAATCGCCGGAACGCCGCCCGTGCGCACCAGGCGACAGCAGTCTGACCGAGTTCACCACGAGGTAACCTACTACCCAACCTTCGTACTCCCTGTATAATCCATCGTTTTGGTTACGTAAACTTCTGTGGAAAGCCAATATAACCTTCTCAAGGTCCCAACAACTAGATTGGGATAGAGTCCAACGACCAGTTAGGTAAATCGATGAAAAAACTGACATAACCTGCCCCGAAATTTAGCAGTAGGTCTAATCCCAAACCCATATTTGGAAGCCAAAATCTTGGCGATTCCCCGTCAGTTTTGTAAAACTAATTGAACACAGGTGTAGATAACATAACCACGATTAAAACGCACTTTGTAGATCTAAATTTCGTTTTCTGTGCGAGAATTAAATCAGTGTTAAAGTTGGGCGAAAAACTATTTTCTAAAGTGTTAATTTCAGAAAATTTCCACGATACGACATACGCCCCGACAAACCGGGCGACGTGGTCGTGCGCTATACATATCGAAAGGTGCGTATGGACGTTGCGGACGTGTGGGAACTTATGGGACTCGATTTCGTTGCGTGTGCGCGACGAAATCAACGCGTATCCGTCGAGATACCCCCGTATCGACCTTTTGCAAACTTGTCCGTAACTTCGTGTACAGTCGTCGAATTGAGACAAAACTTACGCCAACAGGTTCGGATCAAAATTCTGGTCCTGTATGCCAAGTTTGGTTCGATTCTGAGAAGGTCGAATCGGAACCCAATTTTGGTGGGTCCGCGACCCACTCAAACGGGCGAATTTGTACACGGCTCCTCGGAATCCAAAACTGGACATACCGTTGAGTTCCTCTCCTCAAACTGAAACCGTAGACATGTAGTTTGATGACCTTAGAGACCGTAGACTTTGGCACGCATTTCGGTGCATAGCGGATCCAACGGCGGACATCATTTTGACCAGAAATTACGATTTTGCCCCTGTTCCAGAATTTGACTTTTGGACAGGCATTTCCTAGGTATATCTTTTTTACCGAGATCATTTTTGATGTTTGTTTCAGCGTTTGGAGTCATCTATGATTTGTGAGTTTTGGTGCTGATACTTGCTACTCTTGGACTTGCCACTTTGTACCACCAGGCAAGATACCTTGCCACCTTACTCTGTGATTATTATATACTTATTTTTAGTTGTTATTTTCAGCATTTTATTTTGTGTTATTTAAACTGTGCGTCCAAGTCACACTTGGGTGCAAGCGACTCTATCGGTCGTTTTCTTGTTTTATTTATTCTCTTGCATTGACTTAGTTTATTGACCACCCATTGATGTTGAGGTATTGGTATATCTCATACGGCCTTGACACTTGTTGTATCACGTGATGTGAGTCACATATAGGACACGTATTCGTGTAGTCTGCTGGCCACCGATACGTATGGAGCGTGCGACGGATAGGGTAACTGCCAATAGAATTGCATGCTAGAAGACTTGGCGGTTATTAGAGGTACATGTCAGTCATGGAGATGATGATATTAGGCATTGGGTAGGGAGAATATTACCTGACGTATGGGCTTCGATTGCACTCCCTTGTAACCCGGAAGCTCCGTTGGAGATACGGGTATGAGCCTCTCAGGTTGGCCACTGTCGTTTTTGATCGTCATGCTCTTGGTCACTAGTGCCCAAGAAGGGACTATACCGGATCCTATATTCAGCCAGGGCTCATGCGTCGAAGGAATGTATCTCAACTGCATATTCACAGTAGAATGGTCAGGAACCCAATTGCATGCATACCTTTTTCTCTTATTATATTATCACAGTTTATATGGCATGGTGTTTTCTTGTATCTTGCTATGTCCCCTGAGGATTTGGTTCTCTCTCCAGGTTTAGACGATTTTCCACAGGAGTACGGAGCGGCATTGGAGCTATCTTACATTGATGACGAGGCAGTGCCTTATGACTTCTAGTCTATTTCTTATTTGAGACAGTTGTAGACATTATTTTACATCTCTTTTCTTTCTATTTTTGCGGAGGTCGGACTTCGATCTTGTGAGACTATTTTTCATAGCTGTTTGGAGTGAGTATGTTCACCCGACTATCTTTTGATACTCTGCTTTATTTATTTGGACTTATTTATCTTCTGTGTTGAGCTGTGATGAGATTAGATATGTTATTTTGGCCTGTGATTATTTATTTACAGCTTATGTGCATATATGAGGATTCCACACATTGGAGTGTTCTTCGTATATTTGCAGCTGGCATGTTCACATACTTGGTCCTACGTATTTTAGGACTGGGGTGTTACACGAACCAAGGATAAACCAAGCCAAGAAGAAAGCTAAGCAAGAAAATATGCAATACAAGATAAAATACGTACACGTATTCCAAAATACGTAATACGAACCACAGGCATTACAACTCTACCCACCTTAAAAGAATTCTGTCCTCGAAATTTAATTAAGAGGCTAGAGAGACGAAGGCAAGCTATATCAATCACAAGCAAGCTATAACTAGGCAGGCAATCACTCATTCAAGCAAGGAATCGAAGGCATGAGGCATAAGAAAGACATTATACCTCACGAGTTAAACAAGTCGGGATATCGCGATCGGATATCATCCTCACGCTCCCACGTTGACTCCCCCAAAGAGTGATGGCCCCAAGCAACTCAGACTAACTTGATAGTCTTGTTCTTGAGTGTCTTCTCTCTTCGGTCCAATATAGACACGGGCCTCTCCTCATACGAAAGGTTGGTACCAACAACCAATTCTGAATGATCTTGGATGTGGCTCGGGTCCGGGATAAACCGTCATAATTGGGATACATGGAACACGTCATGCACCTCGCTTAGCGACGGCGGAAGAGCGAGATGATAGGATACATCTCCTACTCGCTCCAGAATGTCAAATGGCCCTATATACCTAGGACTAAGCTTTCCCCGTACGTCGAAACGAATGACGCCACGGTTAGGCGAAATCCTCAAGAATACATGGTTACCGACAGAAAACTCGAGAGGGTGCCGATGAGAATCGGCCCAATGGCGCTGGCGATCTTGGGTAACTCGAAGATGGTCCCTGACTTTTCTGACCACTTCAACTGTCTAGGCAATTATTTCTGGGCCGAGCATCTGCCTCTCTCCGACATCATCCCAGGCTAACGGGGATCTTTACTTTCTTCCATACAGTACCTCGAACGGTGCCATCTGGATACTGGCTTGGAAGCTGTTGTTGTATGTGAACTCTACCAGGTGTAAGTGATCTTCCCACGAACCACCGAAGTCAAGTGTACAGGACCGCAACATGTCTTCAAGAGTCTGGATCGTACGCTCCGACTGGCCATCTGTCTGCGGATGATATGCTGAACTGAACTGGAGATGAGTTCTCAAACTCTCCTGCAGGCTACGCCAAAAGTGCGACATGAATCTTGAATCTCGGTCCGAGGTGATACTGACTGGCACTCCGTGCAACCTGACAATCTGCCTGAGGTACATCTCTGCTAACTGAGCTGTCGACTGACCAACTCTGAACGGAAGAAAGTGAGCCACCTTCGTGAGCCGATCAACTATAACCCAAATAACATCTCGACCAGCTGGGGATCTAGGCAATCCGGTCACAAAATCCATGGTCACATGTTCCCACTTCCATTCTGGAATCGACAAGGGCTGAAGAAGTCCAGCAGGCCTCTGATGTTCAGCCTTAACTTGTTGGCAGACCAAACAACGAGAGACAAACCGGGCTATCTCCCGCTTCATGCCATTCCACCAAAAGTGCTGACGGATATCACGGTACATCTTTGTACCGCCCGGATGAATGGAATACTGAGAACTGTGAGCCTCTGCCATGATCTTCTGTCTGAGATCTCCGCTGGGTACACAAAGACGCTTACCATGTCGAAGTATACCATCCTCATGAATGCATAACTCTGGTCTTCGTCCTGCCTCACACTCTGCTCTGAGTCGCTGAAGCTTGGAATCTGCTGACTGTGCCATCCGGATCCTCTCGACTATAGTGGACTGAACTTGCATACTAGCCATCAATGCTATACTGGAAGGGAGAACAACTTTAATACCCATCTTCTGAAGATCTGCTAACAGCTCTGGTTGCGCTATTAGGAAATAAGCTCCGGTTCTCCTGTTCAATGCATCTGCAACAACGTTGGCCTTTCCGGGATGATACTGCAAGTTGACATCATAATCCACAAGAAGCTCCAGCCATCTCCTCTGACGCATGTTAAGATCCTTCTGGGTGAAAACATACTTCAGGCTCTTATGGTCGGTGAAAATCTCTACCCTATCTCCGTACAAGTAGTGCCTCCACAACTTAAGTGCAAACACTACTGTTGCCAGCTCCAAGTCATGGGTTGGGTAATTCCTCTCATGACCACGAAGTTGTCATGAAGCATAAGCTATTACCTTCCCATGCTGTATCAGAACACATCCTAGGCCTCTGTCTGAAGCATCACAATACACTGAGAATCCTCCGGTTCCATCTGGAAGCGCGAGAATGTGAGCCGTCATCAAGCCTCGCTTAAACTTCTCAAAAGAATCCCGACATTCTGCTGTCCAAGAAAACTGCACCTCCTTACGGGTCAATCGGGTCAATGGCGCTGAAATCCGAGCAAAATCTGAAACAAACCGCCGGTAGTAGCCGGCCAATCCAAGGAAACTGCGAACTTCTGCGGCTGTGCTGGACACTAGCCACGACTCAATGGGCACAATCTTCTGGGGATCCACTTCTACTCCTCCTCGAGTGATGATGTGACCCAAGTACGAAATGCGATCGAGCCAGAACTCGTATTTACTGAACTTGGCATACAACTGGTGCTCTCTGAGAATCTAGAGGATAACTCGGAGATGCTGTTCATGCTCCGCCTCACTCTGGCTATAGACCAGGATGTCATCCAAGAACACAATCACAAACTGATCCAAGTAAGGCATGAAGATGCGATTCATGAGATCCATGAATACCGCTGGCGCATTGGTTGCTCCAAATGGCATCACTAGGAACTCCCAATGCCCATACCTTGATCTAAAAGCTGTCTTCGGGATGTCCTGCTCTCTGACTCTGATCTGATGATATCCTGAGCGCAAGTCAATCTTCGAGAATACTGCTGCCCCGTTAAGCTGATCAAACAAGTCATCTATTCTCGGGAGAGGATATATGTTCTTGATTGTCACTGAGTTCAAGGTACGATAATCAACACATAACCTGGACGTACCATCCTTCTTTTTCACAAGAAGCATCGGGGCTCCCCAAGGCGATCTACTAGCATGAAAGAATCCCTTGGTTCGAAGTTCTTCAATCATCTTGTACAAGATTTCCAACTCTGAAGGCGCCATCCTGTAGACTCTCTCTGACACTGGGCTGTCCCGGGAATCAATTCGATAGTGAACTCGATCTCCCGCTCTGGCGGCATACCTGGAAGCTCTTCTGTGAAAACATCTGAAAACTTTTCGACTATCCGGGGCAACTGCACTGCTGCTACTGCCATCCGCAATACTGAAGGAGAAGGCTCAACTGCGCCTCGGGAAAAGGAAAACTCTGGCTCTCCTGGAATGCTAAAAACAACCCTACCAATATGGCAGTCTATTCTAGCATACTGGTTCCTCAACCAATCCATCCCTAAGACCACATCATAATCGGCCATCGGGAACTCTATCAATCTAGCAGAAAATTCCTTACCGCTAACCATGATCCGACACGAGGAAAATACCCTATCGACTCCCACAAGTCCGTTACCAGTAAGTATATTGAGCCTTACTGATAATGACTCGGGCTTCAATCCTATCCGTGTCGCGAATCGTGCAGTCATAAAAGAATACGATGCACCAGAATCAAATAAAGCTGAAGCTGGAAAGGAGTTGACGAGAATAGTACCTGCCACTACCTCTCCTGGTGCCAATCCTTCCTCTGCGATCATCACCATAGCCTGACCATGCCCTCGGGGTGCTGGGCCCCTCTGCTGAAATCCTCGCTGCCTATTCTGGCTCTGGGCTTGGGCTTGAGTATGTTGCTGGGGGTTCTGCTGCTGGAATACCTGGGATTGAGGCGGCAAGGGCCTCGGCAATGGATACTGCTACTGCTGGACCGGAGCTGGTCCTCTCACCGAAGTGCTAGAAAGGTTGGACGATGATGAACCACCCCTATTCGGGCAGGATCCAACCTTATGGTCTGCTGCTCCACAAGCCAGACACAATTCCTGTGCCCTGCGACACTCTGCCACTACATGGCCTGGCTTCCCACAATGAGAACATCCCACTGCGAAAGTCTGCTTCTGCTTCTGCTGCTGCTGAAGGTATGTCGGGGTTGAATGCTGAACCGACGTCACTGAGGCCGTCCGCCTCGGAGCTCCAATAGTCAAAGCCCTGGCTGCCGGGGATAGGGCTGAAGACCGATTCATCTGGCCGTGGGATCTCTTCCGACCTCCGGCCCTATCCACAATCCTCTGGGAGGTATACTCATGCCTCCTAGCTGCTCTCAAGACTGCATCAAAAGTTTGATGCTCAAACTGCTCAACCGCCAATAGAATCTCCAGGTGAAGCCCCTGCTGAAATCGTTGGGCTCTATCATACTCGGTTGCCACCAAAGTGGGAGCAAACCGACTGAGCCTCGAAAACTCGGCCGCATATCCATTGACCGACCTGCCCATCTGATTCAGATTGGTGAACCTCGTCTGTAGATCATACCGAGCTACAGCATCAAAATACTTGGTCTGGAATACCTCTCTGAACACCGCCCAAGCAATGGGTGCTGCTAATCCAATAGCCTGAGCCGCCCACCAGCTGCGGGCAAGATCCAAGAGCTGCAGGCGCACCACGGCCACCTTCTCGTTCTCTGGGGTCCTGGCTACTTCGAGAATCACTTCTGTGTCCCGAAGCCAAGCATCTGCGGCGATAGCATCTTCTCTACCGTCGAAGAAGGGAGGGTTCAAGCGCTTGAAGCTGTTGGCCGCGCTGTTACCCTGATGACCTCCTCTGGTCAAAGCATCCGTCACCGTCTGGTACAAGGCATCTCCACGACGATCTTGGGAAGCTATCAAGGTCCTGACGAGTCCTACCAATGTGCCATCATCAGGCTCGACAGGCTGAACTGGCTGGACTGGTGGCTCTCCGTCAGAAGGCACGACTCTGGAGGCTACTCCGGAATGCTGAACTTGATCTCCTGGTTGCTGCTGATCCGCGGGAAATGCTCTGCCTTACTGACCGGCAGGTCCAGGAACGATGCCGCTGAAGAAGACGACATGGGAAACAATAAGGAAGAACCAAGACAGATCAACGATGCAAGCATATGATCAAGTCAAGAATTCAAGGATTCAGATGATACGAACAGAGATCAAGGACGAGTACTGATTGAGACATCTATTCAGTAAACCCTCACATATCTTGATTTACAAGACCTGCATAGGCCACCACTTAAACCATGTCACGCCCCAGAACCAAAATACTGGAGAGCGGGGGTAGACATAGCCAGCTACGTATATAAAATGAAATCCATCTCTCTATACGGTCACGGCTGTCTAGATATACGAGGGTTTACTACAAGCCAACAGTCTCTTAAGGTCATGAACAAGCCTAGTGCCTCAATCACAAGCAAGTAAGTAAATGTTTCAAGATGTTAGATCACCAAATATACAATAGTAAGGCATCCCAAACATTACATATTCAGTTGATCATGAAGCTAGTCGTTACAAAATGTCAGGACTAGCAAGAGTTTCAGTCATACATGATCAACCCTAGGATTTGTCAATCATGTTACAGCCCGTAGGCAGAGTAAGTAAGTGCAATCGGGCTAAACATGTGCTCGTCGGCTAAATGCCTCAAAAGAATATTTTTACAATAAAGTGGGAGATCAAAAATATTTTAACTAACTAGGATTATCACAGGCCTAGTTAATAGCAAGATGCAGTGAGATTATTCCACAGCCACAAGCCCTGCAGACCATCCAGGTTATCCAGGTTGAAAGATTAGAGTTGAAATCAGGGGGGTACATCGTCCGGGAAATGAATGTACCCTTAGGTAGCTTGAAGGGTGCAACACATGACAGTGTGCTGAAAATGTGCCCTACTCGACGGCAAGCTACAGATCCCAAGGCGCGTCCAGGTAACGGGATTGCCTGTACCTGGAAGATCTCTTTATGACTAGTGTATTGATCTAGTTATTAGCCTTAGTCCATTTTAGTAGGTACTCCTGACCGTGGTACTCAGGAGTTCCCTCCTAGACATGATACAAGACAGGACTGGATTATTTGTACAAGCACAATCGCCCACGGTGTCTGGTTAATTATACAGGTCATGTCATGTCAGGTAGCCGTCGCAACAGCTTATCAAGATATATCATGTCAGGTTATCATGTCAAGTTCACTGGTCAAGAGTGCGCCACAACGGGCCACTATCAGGTCATGTCATGTTCACTTGTCAGGTGTGCACCACGACGGGTCACTTTCGTGTTCAGGTACAGTTGCAAGGCATCATAGTGTAAGCATTCAATCAGAAGACCCAAGCTATGCTGAGGTTACAAGACATGAATTAACAGTAATAATCAAGTAATCAAGTAATAAAACATAGAATACGGTCTATAGAAAGCCATATGGCTCGGGCACATGCGGCCAAGGAGAGAATCCATGCGGAAGCAGCTCATGCGGCTGAGGGTGGAACAGCCCATGCGGCTCAGGGTCCCAAGCTCATGCGGCTGAAGGAGAAGGAGGCATATGCGGCTAGCGGGAAGAGTGGGGTATTATGCGGCTGCAGGGGGAAGGGTTCCTGCGGCTGAGAGCAAGTGGATTGCATGCGACTCAGGAAGAAGTTCTCATGCGGCTGGGTCAAGTTAAGTCCCATGCGGCCAGCAGGAAGAGCGGGCACATGAGACTAAGTCAGAGCATTCATGCGGCTGGAAGAAGCGGGGTCATCATGCGGCTAGGGAGGGCACATGCGGCTAAACGGGTAACGTCTCATGCGGCTCAAGAAGTGCAGAGTAATATGCGGCTGGGGATTGAGCGAGTTTTGCGGCTAGATGAGTTCGGTCCTCATGCGGCTCAAGTACTTCTAGTCATGCGGCTGAATAGAACACTTGCCGCATGAAATATTCATGCGGTCAAGTCAAGCACAGTTCATCTTCTCCAAAATTCCGAGAAGAAGAACACCATGAGAGCCAAGTTCTCAAGCTCCATAACTCCATCATCCGGAGCCCAAATCCGAACTTCCATAGGTCAAAATGGGGTAGAACAAAATTCTCTATAACATGGAACCATAAAAATTCAGAAATAACAAGGTTAAGTAGATCAAAACCCAAGAATTCCAAAAATAAAGTAAACTCAGATCTACAAGAATCTAGCCATGGAAAGTGAAAATGCCAAGTACTAAAGTAAGTTAAAATACTGTAAGGAAGAGAATGAAGCAATAAAATTGGAGTTCCTCTATGAAGCAAGTTGCACTTGCTTAGACCTCTCTCTCTGGTAGGTGAAGAATTCATGGAGGAAGGAAGAAGAGTAATGAAGAGAGAGAAGGAAGAATGGGTAATAAATACCAAAGGTGGTGGTAGGTAGGGGTTCACTCTTTGGTCCATGATGAACCAAAAGCAACCCCAAACCGAACCAAGCTAACCCGAACCAAGGATAAACCAAGCCAAGAAGGAAGCTAAGCAAGGAAACATATAATACAAGATAAAATACGTACATATATTCTAAAATACGTAATACGAACCACAGGCATTACAGTATAGGCACTCACCTACACACACAAGTGACAAATGTGTATACCGCAAAACAGTTTACTCCAGTGGAAGGCACTTACCGCATAATCGAGAGAGCGGACCATCCAATCATCTTCGGCCGGAAGGACGATCCGCAGACCTTCACCATAGAAGAAGTCCACCTTAAATCAGATGCCGGAAGACTGTCTCTGTATCTTTACAGCCCCCAATCCAAATATCTCATGCAAAAACAGGGATATGATATGAAGACGACGCCAGGCTTGAACTACGGTACTGGGCGACGATTACCTTTGAAGCCACCGGTCCCGGCTGGCAAACCACAGGACTACTATAACAAAACTCGATGTGGGTTAGGGTATGTAACACCCACGATGACCCCTGAGAGTTCAGATGAAGAATGTGACTAGTATTCACATTCAACCGGGTCACCAACTTCTGACTCGGATACCAGCATCGGAGACGTATTCAGACAAGTCCTGTCAGTTAACATGGCATTCGCCGACACGTATGAAGAAGATGAAGACATTCCAGAAATCCTCGAGCTAGAGCCGTGGGCCCAACAGTTGGATGCACAATAGAAAAAGCGGTTTGAACAGAGAGAACCTCCTACGGAAGATGAGGTCATACAAGTGGATTTTGGCAGCGAATCTTCTCCAAAACCAATCTTCGTCAGTAAAAGCCTAACAGACGAAGGGCGAGAATTACTGTTGGAACTTGTCAAAGAATATATTGATGTGTTCGCCTGGAGCTATGAAGACATGCCAGGACTAAACCTCGAGGTTGCCCTTCACAAGCTCAATATTCGGCCAGATGCAAAGCCAGTCAAGCAACAACAACGACGCTTCCGCCCGGGCATCATAGATGCGATCGAAGCCGAAGTCAACAAACTGATAGCCAGCAGCTTCATACGTAAAGAGCAACATCCTGACTGGGTCGCCAACATAGTACCCGTCCTCAAGAAGAATGAGAAGATTCGAATCTGCATCGACTTCCGCAATCTGAACGAGGCATGTCCCAAAGATGAATTCCCCCTCCCTATTACAGACATCATGATTGACAACACCTGCGGCTTCGAACGTATGTCATTCATGGATGGCTTCTCGGGGTACAACCAAATCAAGATGTCTCCTGACGACGAAAAGCATACATTATTTAGAACACCGATTGGTACATACTGTTACACAGTCATGCCTTTCGGTTTGAAGAATGTCGGCGCCACATATCAAAGAGCCATGAGTATTATCTTCAGAGACCACTTGCACAAGACGGTGGAGTGCTATGTTGATGACATCGTCGTCAAGAGTCGCTGTATGGGAGACCATCTGCAGGATCTGAGGACGGTTTTCGACCTGATGCGAGCGCATAATTTAAAAATGAACCCTACGAAGTCCTTCCTGGGCGTATCCAGTGGGAAGTTCTTGGGTTTCATCATCACCACCCAGGGTATCCATGTAGACCCTGAGAAGATAAAGACAATTATGGAGATGGGTCCCCCGAGAAATCTCCGCGAACTCCGAGGTCTTCAAGGGAGGCTTGCTTACATCAGAAGGTTCATTTCTAACCTCTTCGGGCGATGTCGACCATTCACCCATCTCATGAAGAAGGGCGTCTCATTCGTATGGGACGAAGAATGTTAGCATGCCTTCGACAGCATCAAAGAATATTTGTCGAACCCTCCAGTCTTGGTGGCTCCGGTTGCTGGAAAACTATTCCTGCTCTATGTACGTGCAATGGAGCATTCCCTTGGCGCCCTGCTAGCACAAAACAACGATGCAGGCCATGAGCAAGCCATATATTACCTCAGTCGAATGATGATTGGGCCAGAGCACCGATACACCGCCGTAGAAAAGGAATGCCTTGTCTTGGTGTTCGCCATTCAGAAAATACGGCACTATGTCACGGGACAAACCATACATGTTACCTCACGAGTCAACCCTCTCAGGGTCCTCATGACTAAACCAGGGGCACTCAGTTCTCGCCTTGCTACATGGGCAATATTACTGTCCCCTTATCATAAGATCTTCGTCCCACAAAAGGCTGTTAAAGGTCAATCCCTGGCAGACTCTTTGGTAGTCCACCCGGGCTCGGAGTCGTCCAGAATATATGAAGAAATCTCAGATGAGGTCGCCGATTCGCATGCAACCTCTCACGACGATATATGGCGAATGTTCTTCGAAGGTGCTTCGAGAACTAGACCTAAGGGCAACATCGTCGTCGGAGTCGGGGTGGTGCTGGTCTCCCCTTCCAGATTGGTTATTAATCGTGCTTATTCTCTCACAGAACCCTGCTCTAACAATGTGGCCAAGTACAACGCTTTGGTCATTGGCCTCCAACTTGCAAGGAAGCTGGGGGTAGAATATCTTGAAGCATACGGCGATTCTTAGTTAATCGTCAATCAAATCCGGGGCTCATATGAAGTTCACCACGAAGACATGATCCCCTATCACCAAATAGCGATCGACATCATCTCGTCATTCGAGGGGTTCTTCATCGAGCATGTTCCCAGACTCCGAAATATCGAAGCCGATGCCTTAGCAGGCCTGGTCGCTTCCCTAGCAGTGCTAAATCATACTCATCAATCGGTGGATGTGATAGGCCACGAACTGGTCAGCCCCAAGAATAACGTTCAATTCGTGGCGAGTTATTTCTCCCAGACAATCGACGACGTCCCAGATTGGAGACAACCATTTTATTGACTTCGTCGTCTACGACATCCTGCCCGAGAACCCAAAGGAAGCCACCTCCATCAGACGGCGTTCTCTCAGATTCTTCTACGATACAGAGACAAAAATTCTGTATCGCCAATCCTATGATGGATTATTGCTTCGGTGTCTGTCAAACGCAGAAGCCAAAGAAGCCGTACGCGAAGCTCATGACGGTGTCTGTGGGGCCCATCAGCCTGGCCCTAAATTGCAAGACCGTCTTCGCCGAATGGGCTACTACTGGCCCACGATGGTAGTAGATGCGATAGACTATGCTAGAAAGTGCAAAGCTTGCCAAGTCCACACAGACTTCATCCACCAACCATCCAAGTTTCTACATCCGATAGTGGCGTCCTGGCCATTCGAAGCATGGGGGATGGATATCATTGGTCCGATTACTCCACCTTCCTGCCGAGGACATCGCTTCATACTCGCAATCACAGATTACTTCTCCAAATGGGCGGAAGATGTCCCGCTTGCAGAAGTAAAGACTTCAAACGTGATCAGCTTCCTTAAGCATCACGTCATCTATCGCTTTGGATTGCCCCGAAGGATCATCCACGATAATGGTCCGCAGTTTGCAAGCCACGCCTTCTATCGGTTCTGCGACAAGCACCGCATCCAGAATATTGCTTCGACGCCATATAATCCAGCAACGAATGGGTTGGCAGAAGCATTCAACAAAACCATCATCAAGTTACTCAAGAAATTCGTATCGTCCAACAAACGCGACTGGAACGAGAAGCTTCGTGAATTCTTATGGGCGTACCGTACCACAGTCCGAACGGCCACAGGGAACACACCATTCTCCCTGGTGTACGGGAGTGAGGCAGTTCTCCCATTGGGGACTCAAATACCCTCACTTCGCGTCGTCCTCACTTATCAATTGACGACGGATGATAAATACCAACGCCGACTGCAAGAGTTAGAGGCCTTAGATGAAAAGCGCCTCCTGGCTCAGCAAAGGATCGAGATATACCAAGCACGCATCTCTGGAGCCTTCAACAAGAAGGTCAAGATCAGAACATTCCAAGTAGGCGATCTCGTTTTGGCAGTCCGGAGGCCGATGGTCATGACTCACAAGACCGCCGGCAAGTTCCAGCCAAAATAGGAAGGTCCATTTATCATCGAGGCTGTATTCTCCAACGGTGCTTACCGCATCGCAAAACAAAATGCAGACTTGCTCATGTTTCCCGTCAACGGTAAGTTCCTGAAGAAATATTATGTCTAAATGATATATTCCAGATTATTGAGTAATGTACCCGCTGGTGCCGCTGAACTCATACCCACAATATTCTAAATTATCGAGTCATGTACCCGCTGGTGCCGCTGAACTCACATCCATAACATTCAGATCATTGAGTTATGTACCCGCTGGTGCCGCTGAACTCACATCTACAACACTCCAGATTATTGAGTCATGTACCCGCTGGTGTCGCTGAACTCACTTTCACAATAATCCAAATTATCGAGTCATGTACCCGTTGGTGCCTCTGAACTCACATTCCGGTCACTCTTTCAGATAGTAAGTCATGTATGACCATACCTCTAAACTTTTTTCCTGAAAGAGATCCTCCCTCATGATCCACTACCCGCGCTCCCAGTGCACAAAATGGGTAACCGATCCACAAATTTCCAAAACGGCCATGTCCTCATTACCTCTGAGTCGTTTCACTTCCGCCAAAAACAAATCACCCCTTTATATAGAACTTTTATGTCCTCATTACCTCTGAGTTGTTCTATGTACCCTCCTTTATTGAGCCCACTCCTGCCATGTCCTTATTACTCTGAGTGGGAAGGCTCCGTCGAAGAAACCTTCATGCTTGCCATGTCCTCATTACCTCTGAGTAAGTGTGATGACTCCCTTTTGACTTATTATCTGTACCCACAACCGGAGTATGCCAAGGATAATAGGTCCATAAATATTCTCCGCTGAGTCCGCCCCTGCCATGTCCTCATTACCTCTGAGCAGGAAGACTCCACGGTTAAACCAACGTACTTACCATGTCCTTTTTACCTCTGAGTAAGTATGTTGGTCCACTCTCGTCTTATTATCCGTACCCTGAACCAGGGTACGCCAAGGGTAATAGGCCCACAAATGTCCTCTGTTGAGCACAAATATCCTCCGGTGAGTCCACTCCTGCCATGTCCTTATTACCTCTGAGTAGGAAGACTCTACGGTTAAACCCTCATACTTGTCATGTCCTTATTACCTCTGAGTAAGTATGTTGGTTCCCCTTCATCCTATTATTCGTATCCTAAGTCGGGGTACGCCAAGGATAATAGGCCCACAAATATCCTTTTCTAAGTTTCTTAGTACAGGCCCACCATTCCTCATCATGTCCCGGGAGCCCAGCTGCTCCCTGGCACTCTATCTTCCGATACTTGGAACGTCCACAACAATATTACCGTGGAGCTGTTCTAGGTATCCCTAATCAAACTTGTTATCCGTACCTAAAACCAAGGTATGCCAGGGGTAACAGGTCCACAAACAAGTCCCCCATACGGGGCAAACATCACCACAATACCACAGGCACAACAAGCAATACAAATGAAGGGTAGAATGGAAAGTACTCTTTATTTGAAAGACGAAAAAGGTATTACATGTTTTGGGACCATGTCCCTCTCAAAAAGAAAAGAAGAGAAAAACAGATACAAGAAAAGGCCGACTATAGTTCGGCATTACACAACTCCAAAAGGCGGTTTCTCACCAAGGTAGTCCCTCGCTCAAGCCGCTGCCTAGCTCGACGCTCGGCCGCCTGAGACAACTGCTCCGTATCATTCAAGTACATATATGCCTGCCAATCATGTTCCATCTTCTTCAAAGCAAGTTCCAGATTGGCAGAAGCTCTACTAAATTTGTCAGCCTCCTGAATAGCAACCCCTTTTTCAGTACGAGCAGCTTCGAGCTCGGACTCCAGGAAGGCCAACTTTCTCTGAAGCTCGAGAATCTGCTCCCGGGTGTCAGTTACCCCGCGGGAGGCAGTCGCTTCCTAAGCCGCGCAATCTTCAGTGCGACGGCTCCATTGATCGTACAACTGAGTCAAGTCCCGGCGATCCTTCAATATAGCTGGCTTGAGCGATTCCTGAGCAATCCTTACCTTCTCTACCGTAGTTGCGAGGAAAGTACGCTCTTGATGTATTGCCACTGATAGATCAGCTTGTCATAGTATGTGAAACTGGGCCACGAGACGATCGGCCTCTAACAGCTTAGGCTCCAGAAGCGCCGCTAGTCCCGCCCCACCGGAAAGTGTTTTAAGGATATTAATTTGGCCACCGGCGCATTGACGGGCCATAGCAAAGGGAGTCCCCCTCTCCACAGCTGCCTCAATCCCCCTCTTCAGGTGGCGGTGGAAACTGTCGACCACGTCCTGGGACACTTCATCCAAAATTCCATAGAGGACGGCGTCAAAGGGAGTGTGGCAGGAAGTACCGAAGGAGTAGCCTCAGAACTTGCCATCCCTGCCACCAGGGAAACAAATTCTGTGCGAAAAGATGCATAGATGGCAGCTAGCTCCTCTTCCGTCGCCCGAAGAGCATAGATACTTGGTAGGGCGGAAAGGTTAACTTTCGAAACCCTATTCGCAGAGGATGGCGCGAAAAGAGTCGTCCCTTGCTCCAACTGTGCTATCACTAAGGCTTCCGAACTTGACCCAGCTGGAGGCCCCTCAGTATGGGTTGGAAAAGAAGGAGGCACACGTGCTTCCATCAGATTTCCCCCGGTAGAGTCTGCCCTGGCAATGTCCATCACCGGCAATAAAGGGGTGGGACCTGCATGTCCAAAGCAATTATTAATCCACGAAGGACAGGATGATAGAGCAAATAGGCCTCCTCACAAGTTAAAAAGCTGGTTTATCTTACCAGGGGAAGATCTCGGAGGCTGCAGCTCGTTCGAAGCTGGCATAGTCTCCCCACCCGCAGCTTCCAACTCAAATTCAACTGGTTTCTCTGCCCCAGCCACCCCTGAAGGGAAGCCAGCCAGGTCAGTGTCATCCTGTTAAAATTCAGCTGTATCAGGGACAGGGGCAGTAGAGCCCCCGTCCCCATGTGTTGAGGTCTCAGCAAGGCGAGACTCCCCGGCCGCCTCCGGAAGAACCCCAGCGGAAGTGATGGCGGTGCACATATTATTGATCAAAATGGACAAGGCTGGATCGACTTCAGTAGTCGAGTCCTGAGAAGCAGACTTCCTGGACGCCTACAAAGAGCAAAAAAATAATTAGGCCAAACTTAGAAAAAGAAGGAAAAGGCAGTTGAAATTCCAATCACCTCAGAAACAGCGTCAACATCAATAAACAGCCTACGACGTCTTACCGCAGCCCGCTTGTGGAGTAGGTCCTGCCATCGTCAGCGGACAAATGCCTGCCTCGTTGGCACGAAGCACCAGGCACAACAGGTGGATGATCCTCCACCTCTTCGTCCGACACAGTAGGAGGCTGGTCCCCCACCTCCTCGTCCGAAGAATGCGACGTGTCATCGGCGGCCTGCTCGTCATCCTCTTCGTCCGCCGTAGTGGACTTCGAGTCTGGCACAGGAACCCTATTCGCCCCTCTCTTTCTCTTCCTGGAACCCTCGAGCTTTTCTGCCAAGCCGGTCCCGACAATGAAGCTGGTGTTCATGTCAAAGTTCACGGGAGATTTGCTCGCCGCAACATGATAAAGAGCCGCCATGTACAGAATATTCCCTTTCGTATTAGCGTCAGAGACTGAGAATCTAGCTCGGGTATGAACAACATTGTAATAATACCACACCCGGATGCCGTCAAGGACACTGCCCTCGAAGCCCAGGCAAGCATTGGGGCAGTCAAGGAACAGCTGACTATACCCGAATTGACGAGAAAACCTGTTAGGAAAATAAGGCTCCAAGTATACGTTATTTCGGTAACGATATACTAGGTGCGCGGGGCGAATGTTGCGCAGCCATAGAAGCATCTTCTCAGATAAGAGCTGGAAGGTTCAATGCCATCAACGTGTACCCCCCTCACTTCTCTAGGGGTAAACTGAGGAAGAGACACAAAGAAGTCGGGACCGTCAACTCTCGCCAACGCCCTCCGACAAGTCGGCATGGTGTCATATTCCCAAGATTGATGGCGGTATCGAAAAAGGAAGGCGTCATCCGCAGTAACATCATCCTCTGTTCCGGGCCTCATCAATGACCGGTAATGCATCAATAACCACCCATGAGATAGTGGTATGGTAGCTCTATTCGCTCAAAGTCCAGCGTCGTCTCGCGAGCAATGACTTTAGACGAAAAGGCACGAAGGCCGTGGTGTATGCTACACTCCATAGTCGGAAGAAGGGCCAGTCTTACTTTGAAGACCAGCTTCACAGCCAGGAGAATGAAGTGGCGGCTGATCCTTTCAGTAGAACCTGCCCCTCCCGAGACTACGCAATTTCGTAGCCATACCATCAAGAACCCGGCCAAGATTGCTTTCTTGGACATCTGCCGGATACCATAGTGGAAATAACTGAAGGAGTCAGTACAGCTTCTAAATCTATCGCGGGTGGACCTCGACCTTTTTGCATTCAACATCAGGTGCTTTACCTCCGCCTGAGTTTGGGGACCTCGAGAAGAAACCCGGCCGGAAGGACGTAATTTGAAAAGATATGCGACCCAGACCGTAGTATGGGGGGCGTTCCCTTCTGAACTATTATTCTTCTTGATAGCAGTCTGGTGACAGATGCTATGGTGGCACAGCAATTCTCGGTACACAGCGACGAAACCAGAAAATCATCGATCCAGATCATCGAATTCCTCGTTCGTCGGGGTGTATACGTCAAAGGCCTCGCCTCCCCACGGCAGCTTAGAAACAGTATGCATTTCATGGAGGGCAAGTCCCAGCTCCCCTTCGGGCACCAAGAAAGTCCCCGTACGCCGGCTATACATCTCCAAAAGGCTATGAACAGCGGCTTGTTAATAGGCAATCCGTAACAGGTGCCCCAGACGGCATAGTAAAGGTCAATCTCCCGAAGGAGTTCCTCGTAGTTCCTCAGAATCCATGAGGAAAGATTAGCCCATGTGGGAATGGGGTTTATCCAATTCAGCAGCGACAACCTGCCCACGGGATAAGACCCCTTTCGAGCGAGCTGAGTCAGGTAGGTATCAGCTCGAGTAAAAGTGAAGTTGGGACCAGACACGTTATAAAAGTACCAGGAATCAGCCCTATCATAGTCCGGCTGACTGACTCCCTACTTGCACATGCTGACCTAATACTCTATTATAGTGGATGTTGCCCACGAACATCCCCTGTTGGGTTGGAGTTAGAGAGCCTGCCATTTTCCTGCTCAACGGTACCATATTAAACGAGAGGGGAAACTGCCACTCCATCTCGAGAACATGGATATCCACTCCGTCCACAGTGAAGTCCCAGTTCCAAAACGTCCAGCATCGGGAGTTCTTCATGGATAAAGCATCTCCAAAGAGAAAAGCTGGTTTCAGATTTTCCGTCCAGTTTCCCCGAATTCATCATAGTACAAAGAAAATAGAAAGGTTGGTTGTTTATGGCAGCCACCCTCTCCAAAGGCTCATTAGGGGGAAGTTGATCTGTCATATGTCGAATTAGGCCGTCAAGCCGCACACCACGGCAAACTGAGCTGAACCTACCAGAAGCTCTCCGGCCGGGTTGGTTGGGAGGTTCACTAGAAAAGGACAAAAGAAATAGGATTAAAAGATAGGTTAAAACGAAACCACTTAAAGTTTCTCAAAAAGAGGTTTTTATGAGCCTATGCGGCTCGGATCGACGAAGCCTTATGCGGCCTAATTCAGCTGGATTTCATGCGGTACGGCTTTAATAGAGCCTATGCGGCTCGGGTCAACACAGCTTCATGCGGTCCAATTCAGTTGGGAGTTCCATGTGACACTGATTCGATAGCTTATGCGTCTCGGATTAAAATTTATGCGGTTCTATCTCGCAGAGGAGTTTATGCGGTGCGACTCAGCAAAATTCTATGTGGGCCAGTTTGTCAGGAATATATGCGATTCCGCTCAAAGGAGGTCCCATGCGGTTCAAATCCAGAAGCTCCTTGCGGCTCAAATCTTTGCAGGCTCGAACATTGGGCATGCCCTATGCAGCTCGAATATGAGAGGGTCATGCGGCCCATACAACATATGCGGCTCCATCATGGTCGAGCTTAGGCGGTTCAATAAAAACAAAGGATGAAGGCTTGTGCATATGTTATGCAACAGAGACATGGGTCCTTGGGGTTTAAAGTATTCAAATCCATTTCTTACCCTTGAAAGCAGGGTGAACATCAGGGTGCACTTCTGGCACGGCGGCTGAGGAGGAAGTCATTTTCTTGCCTTTTGCAGCAACAGAGGCGACCTTGGAAGACTTGGGGGCTATTTTCGACGGTCGGAGAAGGAAAGAAAGTGGAGACTGCAAGAGTTGGGACGAAAGAGAAAGTAAAGAAAGCCCTCCTACTGAATTCATCCCTATTTATAAACAAAAGCAGGGCGTTTCGATTCTCGTGTACCGACCCTTCGGTTATCGAGGCGAGCTGCCTAAAATGAAGGCCAAACTCCTGGGATCCTCTTCCGAAAAGTAGCCTTAAAACTGACAGCAGATCAACAACATTTAATGCAAAAGATTTTCGTACGTGGCAGGCACACGTGGCAAGGAGCTATGCTGCCCGAAAGTCCCTACGGCTGATTGACTTAATGCGGCCGAAACATCCATGCGGCCGAGTTATCTATGCGGCCGAGACATCCATGCGGCTGAGACATCTATGCGGCCGAGACATCATATGCGGCCATAAGAATACATGGCCATGCTTCTTATTCAAAGTATTTCAATTTTGCAAATTAAAAACTTTGAAGGGGGTCTTGTAGAAGCATGGAAAAGAATAAAGAAAGATCCATGCGGCCAGAGAGCCCCCTGCGGCTCAGAGAGTTCATGTAGCTCAAGTATCCATGCGGCTCGAGAGTCTATACGGCTCAAACAAGTTCCATGCGGCTCATAGAGGAGCCACGTGGCCTGCAAACAGCTCTCTCATTTGTCCTTTACTGCATTAAATGCCTTGACGGCTGACAGCTCTGACAAGGTGACAGTTCTGACACAAAGATATCATTATGACTCCTTCATAATGACGGACTCCTTGGAAGGCAAAGAAAATCTCTGACACGATCCCTCGAGAGTCAGAAACTGTCATACGGCCTTGATACGTGGACAGTCGTATGCGGCCCAAGCGGAGACTCCCCAATGCGGCCCAAGCGGAGGCTCTCCCATACGGCTCACGAAGATTAGCCCCCATACGGCTCACGAAGACTAGCCCCATGCGGCTTACGAAGATTAATCCCATGCGGCTCATGAAGACTAGTCCCATGCGGCTCACGAAGACTAGCCCCATGCGGCTCACGAAGACGAGCCCCATACGGCTCACGAAGACTAGCCCCATGCGGCTCACAAAGACCAGTCCCATGCGGCTCACGAGGACTATCTTCATGCGGTTCACGAAGAAGGCACCCATCATGCGGTCATCCACACTCATGCAGCTCAAATCATTATCATACGGTCCAAATGGTCAGGGGGCACTCTCAGGCAGCCTTGACACGTGGCCAGCCTTATGCGGCCTAATAAGGAGCAACTTTCTTGTGGCTCAGATTTCTGCTTTTATGACACGTGGCATGATAGCAGGGCACGTGGCATCAGATTGATCGAAATCCCTCAACAAATCCCAATGAAATATTGGGATCAAATCAGATCATTTGCAAATAAGCCAATTAAAGACACGTATCGAGGAATCCGAGGTTGGCATGACAAATCAGGAGGATTTATGTCAATCAGCATTAATTACCCACAAAAGATTTGATACAATCACATTTATTGCTCAAATCTCGACGAACGGCCTAGATCCAATGATCCTTAGACGCCGACTTTCAAGAATGGACAATCATTGTAAACCCTAATGAAGCCCCCTACTCTTATAAATAGCAGGGTGCCATTCCCTTGCGAAGAGAGGGCAGACATAGAGACATACACAGAGACAGAGAGAGATATACAGAGAGAGACATAGAGAGCCAGAGAGCCTGAAGAGAGCATTTCTTCATCAACGCCCAGCAGTTCTTCTACAGAGCCAAAGCTGTACCCGATCGTCCAAGAAGTAAGGCAGAGCTGCCGTCGCTTTTCCGAGCCTCTACCGTCACCCCCCAGAATCTAAAATAAACAATTGTACTTAGATTGCTGTACCTAGATTTTCGTCCCTAGGCTTTCTTTGTACAAGCGAGTTTGTATTGTGAACTAAAAGTCTAGTCCTCCGATAATTATTCTGTTCTTTTATATTTTATGGCAAACATGGCCTCCAGAGTGTCGATGCATTGGCGATCACTGGGACCATCTTGTTCATCGTTTGTCATGAATGCCGTCCTGACATGAGTAGAAGTGGAAGGGATGGTGGATGATGTATACTCCGAATCATACCCCTGTAATGAGAAGTCATCGGGGTATGTAGGAATGTCTTCCTCTAGTTCGGACTAAGAAGGAACAGTACCCCCAGCTTCCGAGTTTGCCTCATCTTGGGAATTGTGGACATCCTCGGGGACGTCGGGATTTGCTGCATCTGATGGGAGAGTTGTTTCCTCCAACTCGTCTTCTTGGAACATCGGATTATCGTGGAGGTTCGGAGGAGTGCTACCCACAGTTCCAGCAACCCCAGTGATGTGGACAATGAATCTCCTACTGTAGCAGATTTCGTCTTTGAACGGGTACCTTGGAAAACTTCGGTGGTGGGCACCCGCTTAGATGACAGTCTCTTAGTCATAGTGGTTGAAATCTTTGGGCTGAAAACATTTGTCTTCTTCCCTCTCCCATCGGCGAGGATTTTCTGAGCCGAGTTGCAGGAGACGACGGGAAGTGCCTCATCTTCTGAACATGGTTGTTGCAGTCTTTGGAAGACGGACTACCGGTCTTCTCGTACCGTCGCATTATTGCAACAGCAGTTGACGATGATTTGGGTGCAGTAATGTCTGTGGGAGGACTCTTTGCACCCCGAGGCCCCTTCTTTTTTCTTGCGTTTGTGGAGGATAGCCTCACGCAAGTCAGATGGGTACGGAAGGACCATGTTTGCTCCCTGGATTTTGGAAGACTTTTGGGAACCATCCTGTCCGTTTGACGTCGGGGGCTGGACTCGAGTGGTTCTGTAAAACTTTCCATCAGAGGCCCGCACAACAGTATGTGTAACGCTCGGATGGTCAGAGGTTGGGTCAGCGGACTGAGCTTGCCAAGCTCGCGCTGCCCTAGACTTCTTCACTCTGGTATGTGAGGGCACATAATAGGAAGAGTCTAAGTGGTGCTAGAGAGAGTCAGACATGTCTTCTCGGGAGCACGAGAGATCAGGACCATAGGAGAGGCTGTCGAAGACTGAGCCACATGGAGCAGGCGACATGCGGCTGGAATTAATAATCTTCATGCGGCTGGCAGTCGTAGCCGTATGGGCTTTCTTCATGCGGTTGGAAGTCTTAGCCGCATAGGTCTTCTCCATGCCGCTGAAAATCCTGGCCGCATAAGTGTTCTCCACGCGGCTTGAAATCCTGGCCGCATGTGTGTTATGCATTTGGCTGGCAATTTCGGCCACATGGACATCATTCATGCGGCTGGAATCTTGGCCGCATGAGTCTTCGTTTTGCGGCTAGTGCCTTTGTTCGGTTTCTTCCTAGAGCACATAGAATCACTCTTTGCCCCTGTAAGTCCAGCATCGTAGTACTTTCCTCTGCCGGACTTGGGGACAGCAGAGTCTTCTATGGCTTGAAGTGGGACCGCATGAGAGTTGCCTTCGCCGTCTTGGGTAACAGAGTGTACTCCGTCCAGAGCTTGGGGAGGATCAAATGACTTTGGCCTCCACTCCTTGCGAGCCTTCTTTGTGCGGGTTCGCTTCTGGACCGGGCCAACGCTTCCTTCAGGGTGCATTTCTTCGAACGCATGTCGGTCGAAGCGGACGACCATCTTCTGTTGTGTGGAGCCAAGTTTGGCTGCATCCGATTGTGTCACCAACTCCTCAGCCGTGGAGAAGTTTGTCCCCAGCAGAGTTGCCATCGTATTTGCCATTGATTGTAAAAGTACAGAACAATTATCGGAGGATTGAACTTAGACCCACAATACAAACTCGCTCGTACAAAGAAAGCCTAGGGACGAAAACCTAGGTACCGCAATCTAAGTATAATTATTATTTAGATTCTGGGGGCTGACGATAGAGGCTCGGAAAAGCGACGGCAGCTCTGCCTTACTCCTTGGACGATCGGGTGCAGCCTTGGCTCTGGAGAAGAACTGCTTGGCATTGACGAAGAAATGCCCTCCTTGTTCTTTCTGTATATGCTCCTCTGTCCTTTCGATCTCTGTATATTCTTTCTCTGATTCTCTCTGGATCCGGGGGGAGTGCTGTCTTTTGCAAGGAAATGGCACCTTACTATTTATAAGAGTGGGGGGCCTCATTAGTGTTTTGCAATGATTGTCCATTCTCAAAAGTCGGCGGCCTGAGAGTTAATTAATCTGGGCCGTCTATCTCGAATATAATAGATTTAAGTAATTAATATGCTGTGGATAATAAATGTTGATTGCCATGAATATTCGCGACTTGTAATGGCCTGCCACGTGTCTAATTTGCTCGATTTGATTTGATCTGGGCACTTATGGTGATTGTAACAAATCTGATTTTGTTAGGATTTGTTAGCACCCATAATTCCAGGAAGATAAGACTGCCACGTGTCTCAATCATCGTGACAAGCACCACGTGTCCTTACTGGGTCATCTTGACAGAGCCATATATGAGTGGGCCGCATGAGGATGAACGGTCGCATGAAGATGGGCAGCCGCATGGGAATGAACAGCCGCATGAAGTTGGACAGCCGCATGGGAGTGGGCAGCCGCATACTGATGGACGGTCGCATAAGGGATGCAGCTGCATAAAAATGGGCGGCCGCATGAAGTGGACAGCCGCATGCTGATGGACGGTCGCATAAAGGATGCAGCCGCAGGAAGATGGGCGGCCGCATAAATGCAGCAGCCGTATGCCTCGGGATTTGATGGATTCTGCCAGCTGTGAGAATATTTTCTCCTCTTTCCTAGGAACGTGCCATTATGTCAGTCATTATTGTGCCTTTATGTCAGAGTTGTCTTTTGTCAGAGCTGTCAGCCGTCAGGGTATTAAATGCAGCCAAAGATGAAGGAAAAAAAACTGTCGAAGGCCACGTGGCTCTGGGTCTATCCGAGTCGCATAGACGTTTGAGCCGTATGGACCCCTGAGCCGCATGGGCTCTCTGAGCCGCATGGAGATTCTTGGCCGCATAGACCTTTCTTTATTCTTTTCCATGCTTCTACACCCCGCCAATCCCAAGAAGCTCTGAATCTCAGCCACAGAAGTCAGAGTGGTCCATGACTCAACAGCAACAATCTTCTTCGGGTCAACGAATATACCGTCTCCTGTTACTACATGACCGAGGAATTCCACCTTGTCTAGGAAAAACTCGTACTTTGAAAGCTTTCCATAGAGCTTCTCCTTCCTGAGGGTCTCCAGTACGATCCTCAGATGCTCCTCGTGTTCTTCCGGCGACTTTGAATAAATAAGGATGTCGTCGATGAAGACCACCATGAACTTGTCAAGGTATAGATGGAATACCTTGTTCATCAAATTCATGAAGACTGCCGGGGCATTGGTCAACTCAAACGGCATCACCATGAATTCATACTGGCCGTACTTGGTCTGGAAAGCTATCTTCAGGATATCTTCTTTTTCCACTTTCACTTGGTGGTACCCCGACCTCAAGTCGATCTTCGAGAACACCCGTGCACCGTTCAACTGATCGAAAAGATCATCAATTCGGGTAACGGGTATTTTTCTTGATCGTCTTGCTATTCAAGGTCTGGTAGTCGATACACATGCGTACCATCCCGTCCTTTTTTGGCATAAACAACACCGATGCACCCCAAGGCTACGAACACGATCTAATGAACCCTTTCTCCATTAGCTCATCAATCTGCTTCTTCAGTTCCACGGCTTCTTTGTTGTTGATCCTGTATACTCGCTGCGACTCTGGCTCTGCGCCTGGCACAAGATCAATAGAGAACTCAACGTCTATGTCTGGCGGCAGCCCTGGTAGCTCTTCTGGAAATACGTCAAGAAACTCTACGATGATGGGATGAGGTAGCTCCTTCTCCTCTACCATGGTCCCACAAAGAGCGTTGCCACGCTGTTCTACTGCTCCTCTATCGAACTCGAACATGGTCTCCCCAGGCGGACTAAATACAACACATCTACGGTGACAATCGATGCTAGCAAAATGTTTACTCAACCAATCCATATCGAGTACTACAAAGCTCGGGAGTGGCATTATGAGCAAACTAGCGCACATTTCCTGGCCTTCTATGGTAATACGGCGACTGACGCAAACATCCTTCACCAAGATGATGCCTCCTCTAGTCGAGATTTTATAGGTACAGTCTAAAGGCTCAGATACATTACTATGTCTAAAAATAAAAGCTGCAAATATGAAGCTATGACTAGCGCCAGAATCGAATAAGGCAATAGCTGAAAAAGACTCAAGGAGAACAGAACCTGCTATCACGTAGGAGATGCTGTGTCTCTTCGACTGCCATAGCATAAGTTCTGCCCTGCTGCTGGTGCTGGACGAAGCGCTGCAGTTATATGGGTAGGGCCCCCCTCGGCTGCTGGAGTATCGTGGGCTTCGTCGGTGCTTTCATGGTAGGAGCTACTCTCTGTGCTGCATGAACCAGTGCCGCTGGACACTCCCTCATCTGGTGTGAGCTCGAACCACAGAATAAGCATACTCCAAGTCGTCTCCTACATACGTCCCATACATGACCCGACTTTCTGCAGTTGCCGCAAGGTCCAAGGGGCTGTCTCTACTGGTTCTGCTGGGTGGCAGAGACTATAGCTAGAGGCTGGTTCTACTGCTGCAAAAAATAAGGCTGTGGCTGCTGCTGCTGTGCCGTGGTCTTCCCTGTAGTATTGGACCGCTTGGCCGATCCTGACTGGGTGTTGCCCCCTCCGTATGTATCTCTATCTCTCTTCTGTTTGCACTTTATCTCCTTTCCTACATCCTGCACAACCTTCAAGATCCTCTCATATGTGGTGGCTTGGCTGGTGGCGATGGCTATGCGAATCTCATATGATAGCACCTTTCTGAACTTCTTGGCCTTGGCTGCAGGGGTCAAGGCGTCTGGGAAACGACTGAGGCGGGAGAACTCGGCGGAGTACTCGTCGATGGAGAGATTGCCCTGCTCCAGGCTCTCGAACTCATTCTCTAACTCTTTTTTGGCTGCATCGGGGTATAACTTCGTCTTAAACAACTTATTGAATTCTTTCCAAGTCACATCTGGAGCGGTGAATCGGGGCTCATCTCTGTACCACGTGCAAGCGATGTCATAGAGCTGCATGCTAGCCATCTCGACCTTCTTGTCTTCTGGAATCCGAGCCATCCGGAGGTTGCGATCTACATTCTCTAACCAATCATCCGCGTAGAGGATCCCTTCCGTTCCTCTGAATTCCCTGGGCCTAAGGTCCATGAATTCTTGGAAGTTCCGGGGTGCAGCGGGGGAGCATCTCTAGTCTGAAGGGCCTCTCTCAGGGTATCACAGGAGACGTCAGCCTACCGCTTCTGGGAAGTGATGAGCTGCTAAAAAATCCCAAGAAGTGTGGCATTGTCCATCGCAGGTGCTGGAGGCAGAACTGGTGCTGGATGCTGAAGGGGTGCTGGCTGCTGGAAGGGTGCTGGCTGATGGAAGGGTACTGGTGGAGGAAACTGTGCTGGTGGCGGAGTCGACGAAGGGAACTAAGGATGTGGTGGAATATCGTCACGGTAAAATCTCGAAGTATGCGGCTGGGGAGTCACGCCTAAGTAGGTG